>CAVMJV010000018.1:282500-580000 GCA_963681835.1 Meloidogyne enterolobii | reverse complement strand
CGATTAAACTTATACATGCATGGCTTAATCTTTGAAATGAACACATCAGTTCAGGCAGGATCAACCAGATATCTCGTAATCCAGGTAAAATTCACTCACGAAATCTGAATTCTATAAATTTTACCCAGAAAAGCGTTAAGCTGCACGATAATATACTCGAGCACCGTCGGCGCCAGAACGACCACGAGGCGAGACAGATTTGGTCTCACAACCAATCTCGGGTCACTTGCTAGCTTTACGAAACACTTAAAAGTGTGCATCGAACCGACCGATTGCTGTTCTTGCCAATTCAGCAATGAATTGGCATAAAATTCAGATCCTTCGACGAGGACGCTTCGTCTCAACACAAAATCTCAACTTTTTACTTCACCAATCAGCCAAAAGGCTACATTTAGTCTCACATTTTTCTCTTTCATCGAGATTCAACCGTTAAGCATTTTTCAACTAGGAATTTTGTCAAATCCCATTCATGTTAATATATTACTGCAAAGCTGCCCCCAGGTCACCACGAAATCCGCGAGATTTGAATCGTCTGGCTGTCCATGACCAAGCTTATCCGTTAAACATCCGCAGCGCCTTTTGAAATCATTACAAATCGATTTAAAACGGTTGAAAATAGAAGTACAGTTGAGTCTGCAGATTGTAGCATAAACGTGTTGATTGGACGATTAGAATTTTCATAAGAAGGCACCAAGAAGCCCGGAAGGACTTGAGATCTGCTAAGTCGAGAATTATTTATTTTCCTATGCATTCTTCTTTTCCATTTCCTCAGCAAACAACCACTTTATTTTACAATTCGCCAGCACACAGCCACTTTTACGATTTTACTCAACAAACAACCACTTTTCTAATAATATGAGTTGAGGCGAAAAGAGAAATGGACCAAATGCAACCCCAAGCTATGCGCCATCATGAGAAAAATAAATGGAAAGAGAATTAAGCAAGAAAGAAAGCAAAAAGTGGTCGTAGAATTGGTAAAAGTGGCTGTTTATATATAGTAAAAGTGTTTGCTTTAATAGTAGTTATTTAATAGTAGTAAAATTTGGACCCCTTTGCGCAGAGGAGCTTTGACAGTAATATTAAAAACAACAAAGACCAATTTATTAAAGAATGCAGTGAAAAATTTGGAATTAAAATTGAAATAACCCCAAGGGACGGTTGACCTAAGTCTAGGATATGTTAAATAATCTCTGTAGAATTAGTAAAAGTAGTTGTTTAAATAGTAACGGTGGTTGCTTTATGTTATTTAATAGTAGTCTTAAAATTTGGGATGACCCCTCTGCACAGGGGAGCTTTGACAGTAATATTAAAAACAACACTGAAGCCGAAGAAACTTATAATTTAGGGGGACGATTTTCACTACGCAATTTTGGTCTTTCTCAATGTATACTTTCACTTCCATTCGGAGGAAAATTAAACAAAAATTTAATTTCTCCAATGCAAGGTGCTCACTCTCCGCGAGATGCTCACTCTCCACTAAGATGCTCACTCTCCGCGAGCATTACGGGCATCACCCATTGTAGAGATGTTCCAACACTATGGCTAATGAATCATATTTGGCAATGATTATCCCGTGGCAGCCTGGGTGTTTATAACAAAAATGGCATTGTCTTGGAACACCTTTTTCAGCCTGAGACCCCTAGAGGAACAGTTGTTCGAAATTTATTCATTCCATAGTGTTCAACCCAGGTCACAGCTCAACCTAAGTCATAAAGACGGATAGACGGATAGTCTCCCAAAAAAGTAGAAATTTGTTCCAGCCCAAGTAAAGAAATGGTAAGTCCCCGGTTCCATTAACCACTAAAACCTATAAAATGTTTCCGATAATGTTTCAGAAAAATCAAAAATTCAAATATTTACCCTAATTTAAATTCAAAAATTACAGCTCTGCTAATATGGAACAGCCCGGGTAATTCCAGCTTTTTCCTAATTTGCCCTATGTTATTCTCTTATTTGCCCTATGTTTTTCTCTTATGATTATTAAATTTGTTCTCTTTTTCATAAATTTTAAATCATCCCCGCGAACATCGAATTCCCGCTCGCTATGCCACAAATTCCCTTTATTTTACTTCCCTCTACTCAAGAAACCCACCCGCCCACTTTCTCTTTGTTTTTTGTGTCTGCTTTTTTTCTTTGCCTTTTTAAATCGTATCCCCTCAAAATCTCTATTCCTTAAAATCTCTACTGGGCTAAAATGCCTTATAATCTCTACACAGCTAAAATGCATTAAAATCTCTACTCGGCTAAAAATGATTAAAATAACTATTCCTTAAAATCTCTATTCCTCATAATCTCTACAAGGGTAAAATGCCTTAAAATCTCTACACGGCACAAAAATAGGATAAAATGTCTATTTTTTCATTCGGAAGCCTTTTGAGTGGCAACGTTCAGTGCGGAAACGTTGTTCTGATTTCTGGCTTATCTTTTGATATTATTTTGCTTGTATTGTTTTTGCCGCTGCGGATGAACCCAGGCATGTCCAGCAGAACGACAGCAGCCGCTTCGATACGATCACCGCAAGCAAAATGAACACGACCGCAGCGAAGCAGTCGTGTATTATATCTTCGATATTTACAGCGGATACAAGCAGATATCCGCAGCCATTTTTAAATCAATTGTATCCGTATCCATTACCAAGTCTGGCTTTTCCAATGAATAGTTCATATTTTACACTTTTGTTGAGACTCTACCGTCCATTTGCGCGGTGTAGAGATTTTAATTATTTTTACCCCTGTAGAGATTTTAAGGAATAGTTATTTTAAGGAATAGAGATTTTAAGCATTTTTACCCTAGTAGAGATTTTAAGGAATAGCGATTTTAAGGAATAGAGATTTTGTATGGGAGCCTTTTAAATTCTTCACACCTCGTACATTCTTTTCTCTCCACGGAAAGTCAATATGAAGCAAGCAGAGAAGAAAAAAATAAATAGTGCATTTTTTCCTCTCCAGTATATTCAACACCCCCCAAAGACTAACTAACTCCGCTTAAAGTAAAGTCATCTAATCTTGGAATCGCCCCAATTATTCGCCAATAAATAGACACATAATTTTTTTGATTTTATTTAAAAGAAAATTTTGAAAAAAATCAAAATGAAGTGGATCACACAGTCGGAGCTTGATTGTACGCACTTCTAAACCCTTGGCTGTAATTAGACCTTTTTGCACCCCCCCCCCCTCCGAAACAGAATTTTAAAAAGCAAACAGCGAAAAGATAAAAAAGGGAAAAGGCGTGAAAGGCGAAACTCGAAATTTCGCTTTTCGAATTCGAAACTCGAAATTTCGCTTTTCGAGTTTCGCACCCCTTTTGTGAACGTATAATCTAGATCCGACTGCCTTCAAAATTTTGGAAAAAATATTTTTCAAAATTTATTTTTCAAAATTTTTAGGTCCTTTTAGCTATTTTTGAATAAACATTTGTTCCTCCTCCACTAATTCTTCCTCCACTTTCTTCAGAAATTTTTCTTTTATAATTTTTATTTTTAACTTCTGTTTGTGTTGTAGACTCCTCAAAATTATTTAATTTAACATTTTTATTGCTGGTTTGTTGTTCTGTATAGTAAAGGTTGTAGGCGAGAAAAGTACATTCATGGGCGATTATATGCTCCTAGGAAATATTTAAAGGATGAAGTTTTTTGAGGGAAAAATTTTTGATGCCTAAATTGGACATTCTGTCCGTTTTGAGGAATTTAACCGTTATGGACTTTGCAATTTTATCACTTTTGGACATTTTTAAAAATTTTAGCCGTCCAGGTCTTTTGAGAATTTTAAGTATGATGGACATTTTGAGTAATTTAGCCATTATGGACGTTTTGAGAATTTTATCATTCTTAGACATTTTGAAAAAATTTAGCCTTTCTGACCCTTTTGATAATATTACCTATAATGGGTATTTTGAGAAATTTAGCATTTCTGGACATTTTGAAAATTTTTAGCTATATTGGACGTTTTGACATTTAGTTATTGTGGACTTTTTGGGCAATTTATTGACATTGGGCGTTCGGAAAAATTTAACCCTTTTGGACGGACCACAGACAACTCACGCAAACGGCCATTTATCCCCCTCTTAGTTTACCCTTCACCCAAAAATTCTTTTTTACTACCTGATATTTTTTCTCCCCAAATATTTGTTGTCCACATTCACAGCAAAGTCTACTCTTCATTTCAGAATCCCTCACTCTAACATTGTCATATCTTCTTTGGGCAGTTACAAATTTATTATTTCTGTTATTAAAAGCTTCTCTTTTTGTTGTTGGAGAATTATTAAATAATGTTGATTTTCTTTTTTCATTAGTAAAATCCATTTGGCGTTGCATTTTTTTCTTTTTGATTAAAAAAATTTTTTTCTCTCTAAAAATTTTTTAAAATTTGAGGTACGCTGAATTATAAAAAATTATTTTGGCGTTTTAAGAAAAAAAATTTTTGCGCACCCCCCAAATGAATTAAAAAAAGGACAACACCCCCAAAAATTTAAAAAGGACAGAAAATAATCCAGCAAATAATGGAAGTTCTCGTTATAACGACAACCCTCTTGGGACGAATGTGACTTAAGATCGACGTTAAATGAGGTCATAAATGCATACCCCTTAAGACCGAATTAAGAGTGATGTTGGAAGATTAGACCTCTTTGGGCCAAAGTTTTTACTGACGTTAGGCCACCCTCCCGACCTCATTAAAGTAGGAAAGAAGTTGAACTACAATTAAGTGTCGTTATATCGAGATTCCACTGTTAATTAATAAAAATAAAAGAAAAAAAATAAATTTTTCGTTATTTAAGCAACGAATTTTTTTTAAAAATCAAAGGAAAATTTAAATTAAATTTTATTAAAAAAATTATTTATTTAGGCAAATAATCATTTCTAATAAGCTCCAAAGCTTTAGAAACTTGTCTCTCAGTTTCAGAATATTCCCATAAAGAACAAAAAACTACATTACTTTGTAGTATTCTTTCTGAATTTGATAATTGACTTGCCAATCTTTCCATTGCCTTTAAAAAAGGAGAGGATTATTTTACGACGCCCCTCGAGCTCAAATTTAATAACGTGAGAAAAAGTGACGTAAAAAACACCGCCTCCCTCCAAAACTGAATTCGGGTGAGAAAGTGCTTATTTTTGTTTTTTGAACATTTTGAGTTTTGGGCATTTTGGTTGTTGGACGTTTTAAATTAGAAGGGAGCGTCATAGAAACTTTAATGGAAGCTCTCTATACCGTTTTGTTGACATTAGAAAGGGAGTGAGTGACCAATGTATAACGGAAAAATCGTCGTTATGTAGAGGTTTCCCAATGCAAAAAAATGAATTTTGCGGATTGTCCGCAATTTTTTTGCGGACAAAAAATTTTTTGCGGTTTGTCCGCAAATATTTTGCGGACAAAAAAATTTTTTGCGGTTTGTCCGCAAATATTTTGCGGACAAAAAATTTTTTCGGAAGCGTCCGCAAATTTTTTTGCGGACAAAATAAATTTTTGAGTGAGCGTCACTATAGAGAGATTCCACACACTTTCTAAAAAAACCTACATTTTCCTTCGACACATTATCCCTCGCTACAATTCGTTCAATAGCTTCATTCTTTGGCACAAAAGTACACCAAACTTGATTTAAATATTTTCCCCATCCAGCCTCCAAAAGCAAAGCTGCATCAATTACAACAATTTCCCTCTCAGATTTTTTAATAATTTCTTTAACACGTTCAAAAGTTATTGGCCAAACAATGTTGTTTAAACGTTGTAATTTTTGCTTTAAGAAAAATAATTTTTTAATTTTTGCGGACAAAAATTTTTTTGCGGATAGTCCGCAAATTTTTTTGCGGACAAAAATTATTTTTGCGGTCAAAAATTTTGCGGACAAAATAATTTTAAAATCGTTTTGAAAAATTAAGTTTTTATGACAAAATTTATAAAAAAATTTATCGATTAACCAAGTCTTAAAAACGAAATCAGAAAAAAATCCGCAAAAAAAATTTGTCCGCAAAAATTTTCAAAAAATTTTTTTCAAAAAAAACCTTATCTTCAAAAACCAATTCTCCAAGCTTTTTTCTGTCAATATTTCCATTAACCAAAATATCAAGTCCAAATTCTTCTGCAAGTTTATTTCGTAATTCTTCACTTTCAGAATATATTTTATGAACTAATTGGTCACATTCAATTACCTAAAGAAACAAAAAATTTTTATTTTAGTCAAGGAAAGGTTTGAAAAGAAAATTTTTAAACTTAGAAAAGATCCTTTAAATTTTCACATTTTTGCGGACAGAAAAAAAAATGCATAAAATCCGCAAATTCTGTCCGCAAAGTGGAAACTTAAAAAATGCCCACCCCCTTTAATTTAACAAATTTCGCTTTTAAGTCCCTTTTTAACACCTCAAATTAAGCCAAAAAAATTTTCCAAAAAATCCGCAAATTTTTAACAAAACGTTTGAAAAAATGGATGTTCTTACGTGGGAAAAATCTAAAAATTATTTTTAATTATCCGAAAAATGTTTACTTTTCCCTATCCGAAAAAACGATTAGCCGAAAAATTTTTTAAAATTTTGTCCGCAAATTTTTTGCGGACAGAACACATTAAAAATGATTCGGTAAGGATTTTTTACTAGGCAAAAATTTAAAAAAATTTTTTCCAATATCGAAGCCCTCAAGAAAATGAAATGCGAAATCTGCAAATTTTGTCCGCAAATTTTTTGCGGACAAAAAAAATTTTTGCGGATAAAATTTTTTTGCGGATAAAAAATTTTTTGCGGATAATAAATTATCAAAAAAAACCTCGCATCCTTGAGAAGCCAAATATTTAGCAATATGTGTTTTTCCCGAAGCTATACCTCCAGTCAAACCAATTAAATAGTGTTTATTCGAAATGATTTCGTCTGGAGAATTTTTAGGTTCCCTCAAAATACTTCCCAACATTTCTCTTCTTTTTGCACTTGAACTTAATTTAATTTCGTGTAAAATTTTGTCATTTAATTGTTCATTTCCGAGCAATTTAATTGGATGAATTTTTAATGGCCGCAAGCCTTTCTCCTAAAAATTGGGAAAATTAAAAATTTTTGAGGGGTTCTAGTTTAGTTTATGAGTCCCTCAAACTAGAAATAAAATTTACCAGTTGGCGTTCAACCTTTGGAATTGGGTTCTGAAAATTGCTGTGTTGGTTAGACGGTTGCAGAGGGACGGGTTAAGATAAAAAATATCGAGCAAGTTTCGAGTCGAAAAAAAATCGGGTAACCCGAGACCCACCCCAGGTTCCGGAACATCTATATAGCTAGTCGACTCTAGATCAGGAAAAAATCGACTACCCGAAACCCCGAATTGCTTCAAATATAGCGTGTTCACCGTGTTTAACTGTCTAAAATATAAGAAAAAAGTTAAAAAACTTATGGAAATCGATAATTTAACATCAATGTCAACACCACTCACTACTTCGAATATTAACAACAAAAAATTAAAACTACATCAATTAAACAAAAAACTTTCTAATTTTTCCGAACAATTTTCTAACGACATGCCACCTTGGGCCTCAGCAATGCTTGAAATTGTAAATTCTGTAATGGAACTTTGTAAGGATATTCTTACAAATGAACCAGAACAACAAACAACAGAAACTAAATATCGATTTGGAGACCCTTTTTCCGCTAGCAACAAACAACATAATTCTTTAGAACAATCTCATTTGACCAATATCATAAACAACGCTATTTTGGACGCCGAAGAAATCAAGTCTAAATCAAAAAGAGTTGTTATTGAACGGGCTCCTGAAAATGTTGACATCACTTCTTTAGTTAAAAAAATTGCTTCAGATTGCGGAGTATCTTCTGATCTTTTGGAAAATGACATACATCGACATCCATCTCGTGAGTTATCAAATGTTGTAAATAAGAAACCAAGAATTGTCAAAATCCCATTTAACAATAAAAAATCTAGGGATATTTTTCTTTATAATTTTCGTAAATGTCTTAAGCAAAATCCATCTTTACCGCAGTTTTTAACTGCTAGACGTGATATGACTCGAAACGAATTAAATATTTTGTATAACTTGCGTAAGCAAGCATTTTCCATGAATCAGGTCGAGAACATGTTTAAGTACATTGTTGTCGATCTGTCAATCATTACACTTAAAAAACCACAACCGCTCAGGGCAACTAAAAATAAATAGGGGTACGCAGGCAAACCACAAACAAAAATAACAAACGGAAATATTTACTCATATAAATGTATATTATTCAATTCTCGGTCGCTTGCCAATAAAATACCAGATTTAAATTATTTGATTGAAAATTCTAACCCAGAGCTGATATTAATCAACGAAACGTGGCTCAAAACAGATAATATAATAAATTCTGAACTATCACATATGGGTAATTATGAAGTCATATTAGCTAATAGAATAGAAAAAAGAGGCGGAGGATCGGCAATCCTAGTAAAAAATAACATACCTTTTAAAATAATTTTCTCTGGCTCTAAATTCCAATCAGAGATTGTACATATAAAATTATTGCTTGAAAAAGAAATTAACATTATAAACATTTACCGACCACCAAATAGTTCAATTCTTAATACAAAAAAGTTATTTAAATTCCTTTTAAATCAAATCAACCAAAAAACTATATTATGTGGAGATTTTAACATTAGACACATAAACTGGTATTCTAACGAAATAATTGACAATTATGACAAGATCGCGAATATTTTCATAGAGTTTATAGGTCAGAATCAATTAAAACAACTTGTTACTGAACCAACTAGGGAAAATTCAATCCTGGACCTAGTACTTACATCTGATTCCGGTATTGTTAGAACTATTAAAGTTAGGGAGAATTTTTCAACTTCCGATCACAAAATGATAGAGTTTGAGCTTAATTATCGTGTTAAAGTAATTAGGAAGCCCAAGAGTTACGTAAGAGATTTTAGTAAATCCAATTTTATTAATCTAAATCAAGTCATATTTCGAAATAATTTAGATCTAGGTATATCAACGAAATTCACAGTGGAAGATAAATACATTTATTTAACAAAAGAACTTCTATGTCTTTATAACAAATATATACCAATGAGAGCACTAAATAAGATAATAAGAAAAGCATACCCTCAAAGAATTAAGGAATTACACAAAGAAAAGCTTATATTATTTAGGTTACTTAAAGAAAGAATATATGATAACAATTTAAGAGTTAAGTATAAAATCGTCTCAAGAAACCTAAAAAAGCAATTAAAAATTCATCATAACACAAATGAAGAAAAAATAATCAATAAAGGTGGAAATTCGATACATAAGTATATTAGAAACAGACTTACGCAAGATAATAATATTCCCTGTCTAATTGATAAAGAAAACAAATTTTACTTCAGCGATGAAGAAAAATGTAATATTTTGGGAAAAGGGTTTCAAAAGAATTTTCAAAAAAGAAGCATTAATCTCTCAGATAGCGATGGAAATATAATTCCAGAATCAAAGTTTACAGACATAGATTTAAGTACTAGTATTGTGTGGGATACCCTCAGATCACTTCCTAGTAAAAATTCTACTTCTCCAGACAATATACCTTATATATTACTTAAATATTGCGCTGACTCACTTGCAAAAATAATCACAGATACCTTTAGAATTATTATTGATAATGGGCAAATTCCATCAATTTGGAAATCGTCACTTATTATACCTCTATATAAAAAAGGGGAAAAATCAGATCCAAACAATTATCGTCCAATATCGTTAACATGCACCCTGTGTAGGATTTTAGAAAGAATTATCGCAAAACAATTAGTAAAATACTTAGAAGATAATAAGTTCTTTAATCAAAATCAGTTTGGGTTTCTTAAATCAAGATCCACAACAACACAGTTATTATCCACAATGAATGATCTATATAATGCAATACAAGATGGATATAGTATAGATATCATATACATTGACTTTGCTAAGGCATTTGACACTGTACCGATAAATATTCTTCTAGATAAGATAGTAAAAGCAGGCATTAGTGGAAAAGTCTATACATTTCTTAAAAATTTTCTATCTGATAGAAATTTCAAGATTAAGATTGGTGACCAAATATCTTGCGAATATGAAACATTCTCAGGTGTACCTCAAGGTAGTGTCTTAGGACCTCTTCTATTTCTTATTTTTATAAATGATCTTCCGAATCAAATCCCTGAAAACATTGGAATAAAATTATATGCAGACGACGTAAAACTATATGTAGCTCATAGAAATGGCATAGAAAGGGATGAACTTAATAAAGCTTTATGGAAACTTGAAAAATGGACAGAGTTAAATGGTTTAGAAATATCTCCTCATAAGTGCTTTGCCTTATATCTAGGGAAAAATAACCTGAAAAGAGAGTATAACATTCATGGATTAAAAATACAAGAAACAGAATGCATTCGCGATCTTGGAGTTTTAATTGATTCTAAAATATCTTTTAATAACCATATAAATATGGTTATAAAAAATGCATATCTAAAAAGTTTCCAAATAACAAGAATCATTAAGTCTAGAGACTTAAATCTTCTTGTTAATATTTATAAAACTTATATAAGACCCCAGCTAGAATATGCAACTGAAGTGTGGAATCCACACATGAAATATCAAATAGATAAAATCGAAAGAATTCAAAAACTATTCACTAAGAATATTTACAAAAAATGTGGATTAATCAAGGTCCCATATGAAGAAAGATTAAATACTTGCAAACTTGAAAAGTTAATAGATAGAAGAAAGATTGCCGATCTTTCCACTGCTTTTAAAATTATAAAAGGGTTTACATCTCTTAATTCCCAAAATTATTTTAATTTTTCAAATAGATCACTTCGCAGGCCTCTACTTCTAAGGATTAAAAAACACACGAACAGAACAAAAAATAATTTTTTTCATAGGGTGGTAAATAAATGGAATAATCTTCCAAATGAATCATTTAAAATAAATGATCCCAAAAAATTTAGAAGTTTTATTAAATTATCACAATCTAAATAAAATTTTTGGAAAAATTAACCTTGAGCGTTATTGTGTTTTTTTTTTATGTGTAATATTAAATTCATTTATTTTTATTGTTCATTTTTAAAGTTATTTTTATTTTTGATGTTGTTTCCTACATATATATATTTTTTTTTTTGACATTAATTTATTTTTTATGTTTTTTTTTTGCACCACATTAATGTATTTTAAAATACCTGTGGTTTGCTGATAAATAAATAAATATTTTTACGGTATAAAATCTAGCCCGAGAAATTTTCTAAAACCGACTCAACCCTCTCTGGACCGTCTAAACTATTCTTAAAATTAATTTGAAAATATCCTTAATTGTCTAAAAATAGTCAAAATTAAATTTAAGCTGATAGGACACAAAAAGTCAATAGGGAAACCCTCTAAAGAAAATTTTTAATCCCCTTTTCCAAAAACAAGAAAAAACGTTAAGGAACCCAAACCCAGGTATGACCTGGTGTTTGACATTTCGACGTTTTAGCATTACCCCAACTCTAAACACCAACAAAAAAGCTTAACTTACAACCTTTAAGGGACTCATAAATTGAGTTAGCTAAACCTTTTTTAAATAAAAAATTTTTCAAAAAATTCCAAAAAAATTCTAGATCCCCAAAAATTAAAAAAACCTTTCTTTTATCATTAACAGCTTCTCCCCCTTTTATCGTTTCATCACTAACAACAATAGCATCATACCCATTATCTTCAATCGACGGTCCAAAAGCATCATAAATTGGAACAGTAATGCAATTTACATTTTCTGATATGTCCTTTACAAAATTTTCTACATTAGCACAGCGTGTTTGAATTGGTTCCATTAATTCGTACAAAACTTTTTCTGAAAAAAATTTTTTTTATTGAGTAAGGAAGGTAAATTTAACCTATAAAACCAGGGCTTCGATTTCTGCGGATTTTTCCTCATTTTGTGGTTTTTTGATAGGGCGATGAGGATTATTTTAAAAAATGCGGATTTGCGGATTTTTGTGGTCTTTTGAAGATTATGAGGATTTTTTATATTTTATTGTGGTTTTTAGGATAAAATGTCATTATTTTTCTGCTAAGACCTTGTAAAATCCTCAAAATTTTCGCCTGCGGCGCTGAAAATGGAAGAAATCTGTCTTCTGGCCTTCCAAAATCTTCAAAATTTTTGCCTGCGGCGCTTAAAATGTAATATTTTTGGCTTAAGGATCTTCCAAAATTCAAAAAATTTTCGCCTGCGGCGCTGAAAATGGAAGAAATCTGTCTTCTGGCCTTCCAAAATCTTCAAAATTTTTGCCTGCGGCGCTTAAAATGTAATATTTTTGGCTTAAGGATCTTCCAAAATTCAAAAAATTTTCGCCTGCGGCGCTGATAAAGAAAGAAATAAAAATTTTTGGCGTCTTCGACGACAAAAATTCAAGTGTAATTGTCCAGATAATTGTTCGGTCTGAAAATGGAAGAAATCTGTCTTCTGGCCTTCAAAAATCTTGAGGATTTTACAAGGTCTTAGCAGAAAAATAATGTCATTTTATCCTAAAAACTACAAGAAAATATAAAAAATCCTCATAAAATAAAAAATCATCCAAAAAAACGGTAACACTGCTTTTTTAATCAAAAATTGCATAATTCGATTGTTGGAGTCAAAAAATATAACGCATAAAGCGATTTTAAGTCAATCTTTGTGTTTGATAATTTTTTGCGGATTTTTCATATCAAATGCGGAGTTTTTCGATCAAAATTGCGGATTTTTAAAAATTCGAGATCGAAGCCCTGTATAAAACGCTTAATAGATGGCAGGAATGCTACGTATTGAGAAAAAAAATTTTTTTTTCACCACGTACGGGTGGTGAAAAATTCCATTTTATGGCACCTGTTACGGGCCATAAATGGAAAATAGATTAGGGGATAATTTTTCGGTTCGATTCTGAAGATTCAAAGAGTATACTACGTTCCACTTATGCCCGTAACAGGGGTGGAATTTCTTCCAAAAAACATAACAAACAAACTTTTAATCATATCTCCATCAGTAACTCCACAAGTAATCTTTTTTGAACGATAAACAGCCTCGGAAAGTAATAGTTTATGACCTATTAAAAATTAATTTTAAAAATTAAAAAAATCAAAAATAGCTTCCATCAGAATAGTTCGAACCCATGACTCACTTAAACCCATCACAAACCCAGTTAAAACCATATAAGAAAAAAAATTATGTGCATTAGCAGCGTTCGAAAAACGAACACATGGCCAGCAAAATCCAACAGTATCCCACTTAACCAAAAAGCTCATTTCATTAGATTATTTTGCAAAGGAATCAAATCAACTTTCCACAAAAAATAATTTTTGCACCCACAGGATTCGAACCCACGTCCCCAACCTAATAAAACCGAAAGTATCCCACTTAACCAAAAAATATTTTTTAGTAATTAAAAATTAAAAAAACCATTATGTAATTTATCAAAAGCACCACCCAAAACTACATGTCTAAAAGGCTTTTCTATAAAATCAAATGGAGCTTTGATTAAATTAAACTTGGTTGAAAAGTTTAATTTAACTTCGTTGAAAATTGGAAATGGTGGCTGGTCTGGATCTTTAATCTGAAAATTAAAAAAAAATTTTTTATAGCTAAGGGTTCCACCAAGAATCGCAAAAGACTCAATTTTGTTGGAAAATAAAAAAATTTTCCATGGCAGGATTCGAACCTGCGACCCGGTATCCACTAAATTCAAGCAGTATCCAACTTAACCATAACCTAACATAAAGTAAATAAATTGTACACAGAAAAACGAACTCACAACCTCTTACTTAAAATCAAGAATTCATCAACTTAGTAACTACAATGGTAATTCACCCTAAAATTTATTCAGTAAACCAGGGGTATGCCGAAACCGGAACGGGCCAGTTGAGCGTGGCCGGTTGAGCGTCAGCCAACTTTGATCGGCTATAACTTTTTTCCGCTTGATTCAATACTAATGAATCATATATCATTCGAAAGCCCTCGTTAAGCGCTATATTTGTTTCAATTGGATGGATCATGATTAATCGCTATTTAAAAAGTTACAAGTCGATAAGTGTGAAAAACAACGATTTTCTGCATTTATCGACTTATAACCTTTTAACCGGGATCAGACTTGATCCATCCAGTTGGGATAAAGATTGAACTCATCGAGGGCTTTCGAATGATATATGATTCATTCGTATTGGATCAAGGCTAAAAAAAACTCCAATGGCAAAAACTTGATGAAAGGTCAACCACACTATTAGACCTATATATCAAAATAGAAAATTCCCCCCTAATTCCACCCCCATCCAAAAAACCCCCTTAAAATTAAAAAATTCCAAACCTTATCATAAAAAACCTTGTCAACTTGCACCGTTTTTCTATCCATTAAAACACGAAAATCAACTTCAGATTTAATACAAGCAGCACTCAAGTAAATTGCAGGCAACAATTCTTCAAATGATTCAGATTCTTCCAAATGAACATAAAGTTTTTGGACAACTTTTGAGGCTGCTAATTCCAATAAACGTTGTAATTTGCGTTTAACATTGTTTGTATTTCCTCGAATTATTAATAAACCAATGTTTACTGGTACAACCATTAAAAAAATTTTTTGCCTAAAAAACAACTTTATTTGCGGACAAACTTTGCGGAGTCCGCAAATATTTTTTGCGGACAAAAAATAATATCCGCAAAAAAAATATGCGCATTAAAACATTTGTCAGCAGAAATTTGCAGACACAAAATCTTCGTCCGCAAAAATTTTTGCGGACTCCACAAAGTTTGTCCGCAAAATTCACCAACAATTTCCTTTCAAAAAATACATAATTAAAAATAAATATAGAAAAAAATTTGTTTTTTGAAAAATGCAACAAATAAAAAGTTTTTTTTCAAATCAGAATAAATTTTTATTTTTAAAAATTAAAAAAAAAACAGAATTTGTTAATATTTGTATAAAGAAGAAAAAACGGATACAACACAAAAAGTCAAAATTCCCTAAAAGTAAATTCTAGGGTCAGTTGTCCATTAAGGAGTCGACCTTCTGGGTTGATCCCAGAAAGAATAATTTTTTTATAAAATTCACAAGGTTCAAAACTTTTGCGGACAAAAATTTGTGGACTCCGAAAAAAATTTTTCAGTGGAGTCCGCAATTATTTTGCGGACAACATTTGCGGATTAGGCAAAATTTTTTTTGCTATTCAGTGGAGTCCGCGCATGTTTACCCGCAAAAAACTTGAACCTTATTCAGATATATTGCCCGACTCTACAACTACATTTCATTTTTAAACTAATAATACAAGGCTTGATTTAACAAAAAAAATTTTTGCAGATTCCGCAAAAAATTATCAGCAAAAACCAAAATTATCTGCAAAAGTTAGAAAAAGGAAAACTAATTTTTAAAAATCAAGCCTTTAAACTACAGATTGAGGAAAAAAATAAAATATTTTACAAAAATTTGAAAGAATTCCATAGGTTTTTCCCCATAGGGTCAAACCAGGAAAATTTTTTTACAAAACCCAAAAAAAAAAACAAAAGAAAAATAGATGGTTCCCCCTTAAGTTAGTCCAAAAAATTTTATTGGGCTCTGGTATATAGTTTTTAACAGTTACCGAAAAAAAATTTTATAGGACACATAAACCTTCATAGAACTCATAAATAGGGTTATCGGCCCGGTATGAAAGATAGGATCGAACTTCGATTTTTGGGCCGGAAAAGACGCAAACGTCGACCCGTTCAGTAAAAAGGAGGCCCTAAAAAGACTTGAACATCAGGCCTGGTTCTAAAGCAGCAACACTACTCATAAACCTCTATAGGACTACCAAAACCTCCATTGGACTCATAAACCTTTATTGGACCGGTCAGGTTCGAAAGATCGAATCGGACCTCAAATTTTGGCTCGAAAAATGGCTCGAACGGCCTGGTTCGATAAAAATAAGACTCGAAAAAATACTCGAATGTCTGGCCCGGTTCGGTTCGAAAACAGCAACCCTACTCATAAACCCCCGTTGGACTAATAAATCTTTATAGGACTACCAAAACCCCCCATTGGACTCATAAACTCTTTATAAAACCCACAAACTGCTTACCAGAGCCCAATTATTGATGCTAGTCTAAAAAAAAATTTTTTTCATAAAAATATATATTTTTCTGTTCAAAACCGCTTCATTTAACCATAAAAGACCATAAGATTGTCAAATAAACCTTCAACAGGTCCTTAAATATTTTTAAACTATTCCTTGGCATCAACAGCATTAAAATTCTTTCTCTTACCCCTAATTGTGTTTATTGGATGACGTACAAATGAACTTGAAAAAAAATTTTTCAAAAAAAATTTTATTGGGGAAGGGAAGTAAGGGAGAGCTTTTTTCCAATAACAAAACAGGGGCCAGTAAGAATTGTCGGAATTTGGAAATGGCTCAAAAGTCGGAACCCAAAAATTCTCGGAAATTTGGAAATTTTTGAACTTCGACCAACTAACCAAAAATTTGTCTCTAAATAATTCCCGTCAAGGTATGACTAATATAAGCGTCATAAATATAAGGTAAAGATAAAATTCCGGGTGATATTCCGTAGCCCTAAAGAATCTATAACTATAAATTAACTTTCATTCAAAATTAAAAAAAAAATCATTCAAAAAAAAACAGAAGATGGCTTAAAGACGGTCCCAATCCCTGTATTCCACTCTCCTCCTTCCCCGAACAAAAAAAATTAAAAAATTCAAACCGTAAAGAAAACCGTGACTTTTTCTTTTGCTCCAAATCATTATTATTAGAAAAAGTAATATTTGCAGAACCACCACCACCACCAGGTTGACTTGAAGACGAAGGCGGTAGAAATATTTCTTGACGAATTCTTTCATCAACAGAGCTTCCTCCACCTCCAATTTCTCTAACTCCATTAATTCCCTCAACGTGTTTAACCGAAACTTTTCTTGTAAATTTTGCAGGGATTTTGCCTTGAAAAAAAATTTTTTTGAAAAAATTCAAAAATTTAAACAAAAAACCTGGCTCTTCTGAAACTCCTCGACTATTCGAAATTGATGAACGTGGACGGGTTTTGAAAGAACTATTACTTCCTGTTAAAGAACGTCTTTCACTTGCTTGAGCAGCGATTGAGGCACTACAACAGGCCTAAAAATTTAATAAAAAAATCCGCAAATATGTAAAAAATCCACAAAAGTTTGTCCGTAAAAAAATTGCGGACGTCCGCAAATATTTTTGCGGACAATTTTGCTGATTATTTTAAAAAGAAAAAGTCCGCAAATATTCTTACGGACAAAATTTGTGGACCTATTTGAACCTAAAAAATTGTCCGCAAATATTTTGCGGAAAAATTTTGCGGTTTTTTTAAATGAAAAAAAAGTCCGCATATATATTTGCGGACTTTTTTAAAATTAAAAATAACAAAATCAAAAACCATTGTTGAAGCATTCTCAGCATCTTCCCCATTAATATTAACTCCATGCACCGATTCTATAACACCCACATGACATCCACTTGACCAAATTGTGTGAACACTCTGTTGGAAAAACATTTTCAATAAAAATTTTTAAAAATTAAAAAATACTCGATTATCATAATTATATTGTGAACCAGCAATTGCCTGAATTGAAGCATCCTCTGTATTTGGCTTGTCTGTTAGACTGACCAAACCTTTAAAAAATAAGAAAAAATCATTTTTAGGTATTCCCTTGAAACTAAAAAATCATTTCACTTATAATGAGAGGTATATTAAATAAAAGGTATCGCTCTGACATTCCCCAACCCATGACTAGCCGACTTAAAAAATGTACATTAGATAGAGGTTAGCTAATAATGGGGTATTTAAAATGAAGTCCGACTGGATTGTAAAAAATCCGCAAGTTTAGTCCGCAAAAAATTTACGGATTTTTTCTGTATTAAAAATCCGCAAGTTTTGTCCGCAAAATATTTGCGGATTTTAATTTTAGCAAAATGCGGATTTAAAATTTTTCGGATTTTATTTTTCTGTAAGAAAAGACTAAAAATAACCCACAAATGTCCTCCCTCCTTTAAAAAAATTCCTAGAACCCAAACCCATCAAGCAAGTCCAAAAAAATATAATTTACCAAAAGAAGCAATACTTTGTCGACGTTGATGAAAAGATGATTTACTTGTTGTTTTTGTTGTACTACTATTTTCTCTATTATTATTATTCACATTTTTATTTCCTTCAGAAGTCAAAACAATTTTTTCTTCTTCATCTCTAAAGGTAGAATTACCCCCAACATTATCTTCATTTTGAGAAGTTCCTCCACCTCCCCCGCCTCCACAAGCTCCATTACGACATAAAGATAAAGGAACAACTCCGTAAACATAAGCTAACATTATCGGAACACCAACACCTTAAAATTAAAAAAATTTTAAAAAATCCGCAAGTTTTGTCCGCAAAATATTTGCGGACTTTTTTTTGTATAATTTTTTTGAATAAAAAATCCGCAAATAGTTTGCGGATTTTATTTATTAGGATTTTATTTTCTATAAAAATACTCAAAAATATTTTAAAAACCATACCAACAGTCATAACAGCTAAAACCGGTGAAATTACCAATGAACCAACAACACTTAAAGCAGTTGCCTTAAAAATAAAAAAATTATTTTGAAGGAAAAATTTTCTTTCTAAAGGTTTCCAAGTCTTTAAAACATTTATAGATAAAAAAGGAAAAGATTTTTCTCGACCGGATTCGAACCTTCACCCTTTAACAAAAAAATATGAAACACAACCCACTACACCACAAAAACATAAAAACGTTAGTTAAAGGTTGGAGGCTTCTGGGAAATCCACTGGATATGTAAATACGATATAACAACCAAAATTTTCAGATATGGAATTTTTCGTGTATCCAAAAATGCCAAACTCTATGGAGGTGTCTTAAATCTTACCAAAAATTGCCCACAAAAAATCGAAAAATAATAAAAAAAATACCAATTGCCTTTTCGTTCTAGATAAATTAGAAAATCGTTGATATGTCTTCCTATAAATAAAAAAAATAATTTTAAACTCAGAAAAATTCAAAAAAACCTTCCAATAAATATAGGAACACCACAAATAATTCCTGGAACAGCCAATCCAGCAATTAAAGCAATCCCTAATGGCGCTCCAATTAAAGTACCAATTTGCCATAAAAGCTTCTTTTTTCGAGTCCAAGGCTTTTTTCCCCAAAATGTACAGCCTGTTGGGCTTAAAAATGAATAAAACTAAGCAAAATTAATTTTTGGATTTTAGTCGATTCTGACTAGCATAAATCACCAGAGGTGGGTCGGAACAGTCAGAGGTGTTGGAAATCGGAAGAGCCGGAAATCGGAACTGACTTAAAAGCGGAACTCGGAAAAAAACGTCGGAAATAAACCTTTGCTATATAACCCCACTACAAGAATAGCTCAATTTTAAGATATTTTTTTGAAATTTGGTTGTCTACTAAACGGAGTTCTATTTTCTCTACCAAAATTTCGACACATGGACAGGCCTTTAATGGGGTTGTTCACAACCGGTTAATTTTACCTTGTGACGACCCAAATGTTTTTAACCTCTCTCTATTTGAGCCGTCACATAAAAAATTAATGTGAATACCCCTAACGTTTACCCAACTACAAGATCAAATTTTTCAGCCTCAGGGAGTTTCTCAACGTGAGGTCTAACAAAATTTTATTAAAAATAAAAACCTCAAATAATGTAGCTCATTAATTTGCTTTAAACAAAGCCAACAAAATTCAGCATTGCACAAAGCACATTGCATCTAAATTCGAAAAATAAAATTTTTTTTTAAAAATTAAATATATAAATACATGATTACATGAACCATCGTTCATCTTAAAAAAAATTTTTTTGTAAAAAAATTAAAAGAAAACCTTTGTTATTAACGCTCCACAACGAGGACAAGCTTTCATTTCATCTGTAAAAAAATTTTTTGGAAAAAAAAAATTATTTCCCAAAAGGTTTCCAAGGCTTTAAAACATTTTTATGAATAACAAAAAATTTTTCCCGGAGGTTCGAACCTTAGACCTATATTCCAAAAAATTGTAAACACAACCCACTACACCACACGAACTAAAATTGGGCCGGGTCCTGCGACATCCGAGCCTGGCCGGGGAAAACTGTTTCGAGGCATCATGACCACCCAAAGAAATAGAGAAAATTTCCAAAACCCAGACTTTTTGGTTATACTTGACTTTATGAGTCCAAACTACAAAATGACATAAACCTATCCGTTTTCCCATCTTCAGTCTTGATCTTCCGACCTACCCTAGTAGCACACAAATATATGATTGAACTCATAAACTGAGTTTGGACTCATAAAGTTCGATTGGAACAAAAGTCAAGTAAAACCCAGACTTTTTTCTCAGCCCATGACATCCCTCAATTATCCCAAAAAATAAACAAAAAACCTCCAGAAATAACAAAATTTCCACCACGTGTAGACTCAACAAGATTATTATTAGTAGTAGGTAAAGACGAACGAAGAGACGAAACTAACGGAGAATTGAAAAACGATCTCGATCTAGCTTGATCACAAGTTTGGTTTGGATGCCAATAACTTTTACAATGACTAGAAAAAAAATTAAAAAAATTTCTCCTCAAAAATTCAAAAAAATACTAGCAAAACATTGTAGTACAACGTTCACATTTTAATTGGGGACAGGCAGCACAAGAAGTTGCTATAACTGCATATCTTGAAAAAATTTTTCTTTAATTATAACTTCCGGCTCTTGTCCAGTTTATGAGTTCAATGAAAAATTAGTTGGTACTTTATTGATATCCCGCCCCTACACCCTAGTTTGAGTCTCAAAGTTTCCTAAAAATGTGCATAATGGTCTGACATTGTATGAGAGTCAAATTCGAGGTAGGGGGTAACCATAAAGTAACACAAATTATGAATCAGATTGTAAACTACAGAACGGGCTGACAGGGTCGTACGAAAAAACGGGATCAATATCTCAAAAAAATCTCGATTCTCAAAAAGTCGAGATCTCGAATCTCTGCCCGAGAATTCGACTCTGCAAATCTCTAATCTAAAAACAAAAATTCATTATATTCATAAACTAGACCCGAGCAGAAATTTTAAAAAAAAATTCCAAAAAAATATACGTGCAATCCGGAGCTGGACACCAACGAGTATCTGGATCTATACTCAAAATACGACGTAACGAATATAATTCAAAGCGTTCCAGCATTTCGGGTTGATGAGAAAGTAAATTGTAAATATCGCTAATTTGAAGAGAGACAGGGCATTCTGGGCATCTATTTGAAGAAAAAATGAGAAAATGAAAAAAAAATTCTTTAAAAAATCTTCCCACACCTCTAATAAGAAAGAAAAAGACTCAAGCAAAAAATTGCCCTCGACGGGGTTCGAACCTACAACCTAAAAATCGGAAACGTAAACCACTACACCAAAAGGTACAAAAAATTAAATTTTTACACAAAAAATTAAACTTTTACAAAAAATTAAACTTTTACCAAGGTTCCCAATCTGTTAAAACGACACAACAGAAAAAAATTCCTCAAAAGGATTCGAACCCTACACCCATCCCTCCAATACCACCCACACAACCAAATACACCACAAACTACTTAGTAATAAAAAAAATAATTTACGATATGTTTGTTCTGCTTTCTGCAATTTCAACACTAATAAACTGAAAAATAAAATTTTAAAAATTTTTCTAAACATTTTTTAAAAAAAACCTTAACAAGGCATCCTTTACAAAAAATATGCATACAGGCTTTAAATCGATAAAAATTTTGTGCAGATTGTCTAATACAACAAATTGGGCATTCCTGTTTCATGCATGATTTAATTCCTGATGTATTGCTTTGAGCTGATCCGGCAGAAAATAATGATTCTGACGGACCCTAAAAATTTGAAAAAAAAGAGTTAAGTCTTTTTTAAAGTCAAAAAGCCTTTCACTTTTCACAAAAATCAAAAGTTAAAGAAAAAAGTTGGTTCAATAAAAAAATTATTTTGCGGACACAAAATGCGGACAAATAAATTTTTTGACATAACCCTAAAGTTGGAATTTTCAAGGGAGAAAGGTATACAAGACGTTGGGAAAGGCAAAAGGTAGACAAGAAATATCAATTAATGTAAGATAATTAATGTAAAATAAGCCTATTATCCCCGGTACCTCTTTAAATCGTCCTTAATCACTCCAAATTCCCTTTTACTGACCCGTTCCGAAACCCAGACTTCCCCAACCCGAAACTCAATCCGAACAAAATTTTGAAACCCCGACCCGAAACTTTATTTCTCAACCCTACCCATCCCTAATTCAAACAGTAAATTAATTTTAGTTCTGTTAGAAAAACTTTTTGCGGACAAAAAAATGCGGATTTCTTGTCTAACACCCTTACCAAACCCCTTAATAAAATTAAAAAAACCGAATTTGAAGAAGCCGCCATACTAACACCACTTTTAATCGAAAGTTTATCTGCCGGAGCAGCCGAATTTTGATTTTCTGTCACATTTCCATTTTCCTTATTGAATTCATTAGAGATTGAATTTTCCATTTTTCCACCACTGTTTAAAGGGACATCACCAACAGACAACGCTTTTTCCTCTTTTTGATGATTTTCATTTCCAAATTTTTCAGAGACGGTCAATTTTCCACTCAAACTTTTGGTTGATTTATTGATATTTTTGTATTCTGGTATTTTTATTTGAGGGTGGTGGTGGGAGGTTGCGGTTGGTGTTGTTGTTGAGGAGGTTATGCTGTGACTACGAACATTTTTTCTTAAATTTTTTTTTTGAAAATTAAGTGAAGAAAATACTGGGTATTGGAAAAATTTTAGAATCTCAAGGACTTGGAGAGAGCCGAAACAAATTTAAAAGGCGGAAGACCAAATGTGAAACGTGAAAAGCCAAACAGCCCTAACAAGGTCAAAAAAAATCCAAAATAGATCCTAGTTCCGCAGACAGCACGAAACTACCATACATACCCACCAGGGAACTAGTCGACATGAAAAATAAATTGGCAAGTTCGAGAGTTGACGGCCAGTGTTTGAAAGCTCGCAGCGAGATTTCAACACTGTTCACAGCCATAAACAATGAGAATTCTCATTTTATGACTCGGTTTGGCTAGATCCCTGATGCCACCAATGAATGGGATTTATGAAAATAAAAAGTCCATGGTCCATGTCCCCTTTACCTGGTCTCATTAAGCAAAATTTAAATAAACCTAAATAATTCTTCAGAAGTATTATCCAAATCAGAACTTGTTGGCGAAGCCGTAATATTATTCAAAAAAGTAATTAAACCCAAACGGCCTCGTTCAAAACGTGAAGGTTGTTGATTTAAACTTTTCTTTTTGTGTTTACTACTGTTTAAATATTCTTCCATATCATTTTTAGTTGGTGTAGATTCCTGGAAATTAATAAATTAAACCAGGGTCAGTCCGTGACACCCTAATTTCTCTGGCCAAGTCCAGAGACGATTTTAGGTCATACCCTAACCTCGATATTCCCTGAGATTCCCGACGGTCGATGGAAAACTTGGGAACATTCCAGGAAAGGTTGAAGTGAGGCACGTTGGCAGGGGAAGAGGTTAATGGTTCGCTAAGGTCATCCCTTAGCAAAGCCACACACACACTCCCTACACTTTTTACCTCGCCTTTACGGTAATGCTCAGGGTCTGAGAATAACGTAGACATCATCGAATAGTAGGAGTCAAGGACAGACACCCAAGTTAAGTGACTTTGGATCCCGAAATAAACTTAAGATTAACCCCAGATTCCCTATCTTTCTATCCGAAGCACCCAAAATTTCACCCAAAAGACCAAAATTCAAAAATAAACCTCTTTCACCTCTCCTACTTCCCTCAAAATTACTCACCATATTCGTGTTAGCCATCTTGTTAGTATTCCCTTCCAATCGATCAGACAATTTTCTTTTACTGTTTTGACCAGAATTTAACAACAAAGCTTGGCTTTCATCAGTATTAGAAACACCACTATTCTCAATACATTCAACCACAATTCCCAAGTTTTTATTACACTTTGTTGTTGTTGTTGTGCTACTGCAAGTGTTACTATTCACATTCATTTGAAATTTATTTTTCCTTTTTAAACTAAAACTAAAAAGAAAATAAATGACTAACATTAAGAACACTTTAAAAATAAATTGAAAAAATTTTTTTAATTTACCGATAAAATCAATCAATAAACATACAAAAATCAACACAAAATAAGCACAAAATAAAAATAAAATGGCTAGCCATATTTTGCCAAATACACATTTTGCCAATAAGGGTAAAAATTTGCATTTTGTCAACACACCCTTATTGACAAAATGCGGGGTTTTAGCCGTATTGGCAAAATGTGGAGTTGGCAGAATATGAAACAAAGAGTAAAGGTAAGGTAGAGAATTTTAATGTGTAGTGATTTTGGTAGAAAACAAAAACAGCCTTCGAAAAATTTTTTTCTTCACCTTAAAGAAAAAGAAACTTTCTCTCTTTTACCATGGCAATAGTATAGGAGAAGGAATAGAAAAGTAAGCAGTCATAATTTGCCAAATCCACATTTTGCCAATAAGTATAAAAAACACGTTTTGCCAATAAGAGTGTGAGGCAGTGTTGGCAAAATGTGTCTTTTTAGCCTTATTGGCAAAATATGGATTGGCAAAATATGGAGACTAGGAAAACAAAGAAAGTACAAACAAGAGTATTGTCTACCTTAATTGTCAAAATTTTCAAGTCCTCAATTAGTGTCCAAATTACAATTCCTTCTGATACCTCGATATGGTTATGGTTCGATATGGTTCGATTATTATATTCGATATTCCTGATATGGTTCGACCCCTCTAATTTTTAAAAACGTGAAAATGCAGATTATTTCCCTGGACCTTTGGTCGTTCCTTGATTTGGTAAGACCGTGACTCATCGGGGAAATTATGTCTCTCTTCAAGGCGCCTATGTTAATGACCACTCTCTCGTTTGTAAAAGACGCAGAAAAATGTGGGCATTTTGGGAATAAAGCAGGCAATGAGACGCCTTGAAGAGACACAATTTCCCGAAAAAGAAGAGAAAAAAGATTGAAAACTTTGGTGCGGACACGCTCGCATCAACAGGATGGCCCGCTGTTTGCTCTTTATTCTCCTCTCTTTTTAACTCTCATTCAGTTCATTTAAGCATTTATTTTGTTAAAGTTATTTTGCGTTTAGAAAATTCAAAATTGACCGTCCTCACAATATGGAATCATCATCATCTGTTGAAGAAGAGAAAACATCTTCTGATGCATCTGGCGACTCAAGAGATGAAACTATAAAGAGATGTATTACTTCCTTAGTTCATGCCTGTACATGTCAGGATGTAGATTGTCGTTTTGGAATGTGTTTCAAAATGAAGAGGGTTATTGCGCACACAAAGGTGTGCAAAAGACGACAAGTTGTTGGGGCAGATTGTGCTGTGTGTAAACAATTGATTGCTCTTTGTTGTTGTCATGCATAGCATTGTGTACAGGCAAAATGCCAGGTGCTCTCTTTTACACAAGTTGAAGTTTTTAAGACCCTCAAAGAAGGTCGCCTGATCCTAGTCGTCAGGGAGTTGATCTTGGTAATTCTTGCGTTCGTACCCCCCCCCTCCTTTTTCCTTCCCCAAAGTATTAAAAAATGGTCAGTCAGTCCAAGGTTATGGAACTCATCGAGCTGTGTCGAATGACACCGAAATCAACCCCAGGTCTTAACTTCGGGCCGAGATACAAAAATTGCGCAAAGCGAAAGGTTTTGCAAAGCGCTCACCGACAACAATAGGATTACTTTATGTCATAACTTTGTCAAATCTTGTTCAATTACGTTTATTTTGATGTCATTCGAATCAGCTCGACAAGCTCTTTCAAATGAGCTATTATTTGCTTAATCGAATTTTTAGCCCAAAAAATGAGCTTGGTCCACCCTTTTATTTTTCAATTTTCGGGGAGTAGTTAACCCACAGTCACCGTCGTGGCTGGCACTAAGCTAATCCTCATCAAGTGGTGGAGGGGTCCGACAAAACCTAAAGGGAGAGGGCATGCCGCGGTAAAGATCAAAGGGAGTGGACACTGTCGTGGGGTGGAGGGGTCCGATAAAAGGGAGAGTGCGTCGGCAAAGATCAAAGGGAGTGGGCACTGTCGTGGGGAGGAATGAGAAAACCCAAAAGAGGGGTGGATAATTTTAAAATATCAACGTCGCGGGTGGCAATAACACATAATCATGCCGTGTCTGCTAATAATCCTATAATATTTTTAGGGTTAGATTTGACGTAATCATGTAGAACGAAATGGATGAGTGATTAATTAGTAGAGAATGAGTAATTTGCAAACCATCACTCTCGAGAATTCGTACATTACTAGATTACAACCATGAAACATGACCCATTAACCATTATCACTAATCAAAGGGATTAATTTTGACGTTACTGTAAGTGATTAACGATGCAGGTGATTATTCTAGATGTTACTATAAGTAATTACCTTAAGCGGTGATTATTATATTTTATATATTTAATGATGATTTGTTATCGGTTACTCAGGCTGTTAATTAAAGTGATAGATGATAATTTTTTACCAAATTAAAATTCTTTATTTTCAATCCCCAATTCCTTTTTTTTTGCTCCCCCAAAATTTTGCCTTTGTTTTTAATACATTTTCAGAAATATAATTGACCTTGACCTAATAAAAATTTGACCTTAATCCTTTATTTTTTATTAAATTTAAAAATTTTTTAAAATTTTCTCTTTGATGTTGCCGATATTTTAAATTTATGCAAATTAACCTTTTAAAAACTCTTTGAAGATGCCGCCTATATTTTAAAATTTTTTAAAACTTATTTTCTCTTAAATTTATACAAATTAATGTTTTAAAACCTCTTTGAAGTTGCCGCCTTTATTTCATAAGTAAAAGTTTTGTCAAAATATTTCATATAAAAACAAAGATTTTTTAAATTTATTTCTCATTTGTATTCATTTTACAGAAAGTTTAAATAATTTAAAATATTTATTAATTTCATTTGCTCCTCATTTTTATTTTAATAGGAGCTCTTTTTTGCTCCCCATAAATTTTTGCTCTTTATTCATAGGAGCTCTTTTTTCATAGGATTTTTTCAATAATGGACTATATTCCTCCAACAAAACGCGCAAGAGCGTTCTTTATTGATAACCTCCTCTCTATCAATCAATCAGGAGGAGATGCTTTACAATATATTGAACAACTAGAAAATACTACAAAATACATCAATAAATTCAAAATCACCAAAAATTACACAAAATTCCTTATTCAGAATATTCCGGCCGACCCTGAGGCCTTATTATCAGGAATATTCCAGCACTGTTTCAACGAAGCCATGAACAACGCAAGAAACAATGGACTTGAACCGGAGGAGCTGAGCTGCACAGTAACAAGTGAGTTATTAGATTCTGATATATGGATACCCCTTAGGCCCTCATCACAAAACACCTTCAATACCCTGCTTAATCAATTTAATAAGGTTTCTCAAAGTAAAAAGCAGGCTGGAGTTACACTTTGGGGAAAACCCTTTTTAGTTAATGTTATGGTTGTTGATAAGAAGAATTTGGTCAATGAGAGTAACATTATTGGCGGAGCTCCTCGAAAAATTGCTCCTATTCATCATCAGATCAAGGAGCAGAATTTAATCAAAATTAACAACAACAACGATGGTTATTGCTTATTTTATTCTTTATTAGCAACACTTGTGCGGCTTATTGGAAACATGTCTCGTTCTCAATTTTACGACTACATTCATAGTCGTTTCGGATCAAGAGGACGATTTGAGAGGGAAACTTTGGAGCTGATGGATCAAGTTGGAGCTCCTCTTGGTCAGAAGGAGTACAATGCTGAAGAGTGGGTCCCTCCCGTGGTTGACTTTTGGAATGGATTGTATTCAGGCCAGTTTTGTTTTAAAGTTTTCATTTTTGATTGTTTGGGGCACTACAAGCCCTGCTTTAAATATGGTCCCGACAATTATAATTCCCCATTGCTCCTCTATTTTGATGGCTCTCATTTTAATGGAGTTACGAGTACAGGAGGGCTTTTTGGACAACCTTATTGTTTGGAATGTGAAACTGTGTATCAACGTCCGCAACAACATTCTGCTTCATGCCGTGCACACTGTTTGAATTGCTCTCGTGTTGGTCCACTTTACCCCTGCCCTCCTAGGAATAATTTTTCCAAAAAATGCAATGGGTGCTCCAAGAGCTTTAACAACGAAAATTGCTTCGACCATCATCTGAGTTCACGATATTGTCAACAGTCCAAACGTTGTGAGAAGTGTGGAGTAATTTGGGATACAAAAGACAATACAAGAGGAGGCAGGAGCGGCCACATTTGCAATGAGAGGTATTGTTCAACTTGCTCAGGATACCACGACCCACAGCGCGGCTGCTTTATTAAGCCTTTGGAGCCCAAGGAGCAAAAACCCTATCGATTTGTAGCTTTTGATCTGGAGACTATGCAGCATGTCTCAGATGGAAACAACAAGAGAAATCACCAAGCAAATTTTATCGCAGCAAGAGTTACATGTCCCAAATGTATTGAAGAGGAGCAGGAGCAGTGTAAAGTTTGTGGGAGCAACAAACTTGTAACTTTTTCGGAGCGCCCATTTTCCAGAACTCCCGTAGATCTACAGAAAGTCACCGAGGATCCAATCATCTCCTTTGTCAAATGGATAATTGAATTAACAACAGACTACGACACCATCGCCTTTTCACATTTCGGAGGGAGGTTTGAATGGTAATAGTTTTCCGGGAGCTCTTTCTTATGGGTTTTACTCCTGAAATGCTGAAGAGAGGAAATAAAATGTATGAGATGAAAGTGAAAATTGGGAAGAAAAATATGCTCATCTTCAGGGACAGTTTCAACCTGATGCCAATGTCTTTGGCATCTCTTGTCCCAGCCTTTGCTCTTGAGGTTGAGGACAAGCCTTTCTTCCCCCACCTCATCAATCAGCCTAAGTATTATGGAAAAGAGGTGTTTCCCATCCCTTCTGACTACTTCGCAGATGGGATGATGCCAGAGAAGAGAAAAGAATTTGATCGATGGTATGATCAGCACAAGGAGCTCCCATTCTTCTTGGATGAGGAGTTGGCAGCATATTGCACCAATGATGTGGAAATACTCCTAGCAGCTCTTATTGCTTTTAGACGAGAATTTATGGATGTTACAAAGAGAGCTCCTTGTCAAAGAGCTGCATCAAATAAGGCGCACAATGGTATTGACGTTTTAAGGGAATCAATGACCATTGCATCCGCATGTATGAACCATTTTCGAACTAATCACTTGAAAGAAAACCATTTGGCTCTTGTCCCAGAGAAAGGCTACGATAATGTGGATAATCAGAGCCGTCTTGCTCTCAAATTCATGAAATGGTATGAGGAGGAGCATGGAGTAAATATTCAAACTGCTCATTCAGATGGAGGGGAGAAAAAAGTTGGGAATTACAAGTTGGATGGATGGATTGAGGAGGAGCAATTAGGAATAGAGGTGAATGGTTGTGTGTGGCATGGGTGTGAGAGATGCTACCAGGAGGACAACATAGTGCTCCCAAATGGAATTTCAGCAGGTAAACAAAGGGAGAAGGATGCAAGGAGGATGGAATTCATTAAAAGCCAAGGAGTAAATGTGCAAGTCTTTTGGGAGTGTCAAATTAGGAGTATGTTGGATAAAGATAGAGAAATGAGGAGCTCCTTCAAAAAGTATCTGGATGATGGTCCAATTGATCTGCGTGCGTGCTTTTTTGGTGGACGTACTGGCCCACTTCAACTCTTCTACTCACCAAAAGAAGGAGAGAAAATATCATATTATGACGTCACCTCCTTGTACCCATTTATTAATGTAACTACCAAATATCCAGTGGGGCACCCAAAGGTCCACATTCTCAACAAGGATGTTCACTGGAGCAAGCCGGAGGATAACAATTTTGGATTGGCTATTCTGAAAGTCTTTGTCATCCCTCCGAGGAGCATTGATATTCCTGTGCTCCCAATGAAAGTAGGAGAAGATGATGAGAGGTTGCTCTTTCCTCTCTGCTCCCAATGTGCAAGGGAGCACCCTGAAGGAGGAGTAAATGAAAATTACTCCTGCCCGCACTCAGACCAGCAACGTGGATGGGTAAGTACATGCACAACACTTGAATTAAACGCTGCTCTAGAGGAAGGCTACATCGTCACCAAGGTGTTCAGAGTTTTGGAATATGACAGTTCAGACGACAAATTGTTTGCTCCATACATTAGTGAATTTATGGCTGAGAAAATTCACTCTTCCGGATTTGATAGCTCTATGAAGGGCAATTATGAGGAGGAGGAGCGGTTCATCAAGGAGTGCAAGGAGAAGTTTGGAATTAATATAGAGAGGAGCAAGATGGGGCCAAATAAGGGGAAACGCACTCAAGCCAAATTAATGCTGAATAATTTGTGGGGGAGATTTTCTTTAAGGAACTTCGGGTTATCACAATGTGCAATTACAGACAATCCAGCAGAGCTACACAAATACTACAACGACAAATCAATTGAAATCACTGGCTTAGATGAGCTCACACCAGATATTCTACTCATCTCTTACATAAAAAAGAAAGATTGGATTGAGGAGCACAATTGCTCCAATGTTGTCATCTCCTTATGGACAACTTCAGCTGCGCGAATTCATTTGCTCCGAGCAATGCAAAAAGTTGCTCGTTCTCCTGGGTGCTCTTTGCTCTACACAGACACCGACTCCCTAATTTTTGCTCATCCTACCAACCTATGTCCTCTTCCTTTGGGCCCTCACCTGGGAGATTTAACCGATGAGTACCCCTCTCACAATATATTGGAATATTGTTGTGGAGGAGCAAAGCAATATGGTCTCAAACTTCAACGCAAAGGACAAAAAGAAGCTGAATATGTTCTGAAAGTTAGAGGAATGACTCTAAACTACGATGTGCTCAACAATCAAGGATTGCAATACAACACATTCAAGGAGCAGGTAATTAATTATGCCAGAACAGGAGAAATAGAACCGATAAATATTTTGTATCCCAATTTTTTGCGACCATCAATTAAAGATGGTCGTGTCACATCACAGCCCCAACATAAATTGTATAAACCTGTAGTCAGTAAAGGAATTATCCGCCCTTCTGACTTTTCTATTCTCAATTATGGATTTATAAATAATCGCCATCCACGTATTTCTCCCCCATAATTTATTTTTTTGTCAATTTTGTCACAATATTTCTTGGAACCGGAAAGTAGTCAGGGGTACTCCTTATCTTCTCTATACCAACCATTGTTCAATGAATATCAAGTGTGCCATTCACACGTTGTGAGGTCGTCCTCTCATTGTTTACGATGATTATCAACATGTGCCATTCACATGTTGTGAGGCATACCTCTCATTGAGATACAGTGGTAGTGGACTTAGTAAATTATTACATCCCTGGTCGAGTTAGATGAAGGAGTCGAATGGCGAAGCCGGTCTCCTCCCCTCCCTCAAATTTTTTTCAATTATAATTTTTATTGTTTTTATTTTGAAATAAATTTTTTTATAAAACATGTGCAATTTTAATGTTTAAAAGTTGTATATTTTAGGGGTAAAAGTGCACAATTAAGAAACTAATGAGCAAAGTTTAGAGTTTGAAATAGGTGATTTTAGGGAGAAAAGTGCATAATTTAAGTGAAAAAAGTTGCAAAAAAGCAAAGTTTGCAATTTTAAATAGCTGATTTTAGGGAGAAAAGTGCACAATTAAGAAATTAATGATCAAAGTTTAGTGTTTGAAATAGGTGATTTTAGGGAGAAAAGTGCATAATTTAAGTGAAAAAGTTGCAAAAAAGCAAAGTTTGCAATTTTAAATAGTTGATTTTAGGGGTAAAAGTGCATATTTTGTAAAAATAAAACGCAAGTTTTATATTTTATTAAAATTTATGAATTTTAGGTATGCGTGCGTGTTTTTGGCATGCGCGTGTATTTTTAAGCCCTATGTGTTTTTGATACAAATTTTAAAATGTTTTTAAAAAAGTTTTATCCAAAAATAAATTGAATACAAATAATTACCAAAGTTCAAAATTATTGTCTTCATCTTTTTTCAAAATAATTACTGGACTCTTCGGCTCTTCCGAAATTGATAGTTTGTTTGATAAATCGTTGGAAAGTTTATTCAGCCATTTGCTAGCAAGTCGATCCTCCTCTCCAGGAACAAACTCGAGCAACTCCATTGGATAATATCGGTCCTCTCCTCCAAATGGAAAGCGCTCAACAACACATTGCAAGTACGGATAACGTAAACGGATCCGGTGTCGAGCATAATAGTGAGCAGCAACGCTCACGTTGTATGGAAAAGGTAATCTCCCATAGGCAACGAGAGAATTTCCTCCATGTTGAGTAAGGCCATCTATACGAAAAGTTTTCTTAAAGCCATTAAATATTTTGCGAAGAAATGTACAGCAACCAGATAATTCAAATTTTGAGAGCAAACACAAAGACGAACAAAATCTTCGAGGGGTGTTTCCCTTGTGACTTGCTCCCTTCTCCTGATAGTTTGGAATGCCATACAGCTCTTATTGTCAACTTGGATCCTCATGAGAAACAAGGGTCTCATTGGATTACACTTTATTTAGAAAAAGATCAAATATTTTATTTTGATAGTCTTGCACTCCCTATAAGTTCTTGTATTGTTAACTCATTTTTAAAAAATTTTAAAAATTTAAAAAGAAATTTCAACCCATACCAATCACCCCTCTCAAAGACATGTGCTCACCACTGTATTTCCCTAATATATTTTTTATCTCAAGGCTACTCCTTTCCTAAATATTTAAATTTATTAGAGTCCATAAATAATACAGATTTATTTGTAAATAATATTGTAAATAAAATGATAAACAATTAATTATTATGTATTTCGAGATAACTTTTTGTAATTTTGAAACAATCTGGACAAAGATAAAATTCATATTTAAAATTATGGTCATTTTTTGGTACTATCATTTCGCACTGCATACGACTTAAAACAAACTTTAGACAATCATGGCACCACTTTCCAGCTCTGAAGTAGTTTATGAGTACACTTAATCTTGCTCCCAAGTCAAGTTGAGCGCCATCTTTGATAGCCTGACTCAAAGCGTTCATATATTTCCTCTTGTGAAATTCTCTATATTCACAAGTTCCGTGCATAAACTTAATAAATTCTTCTTCTGGAGAGGAGCTCATTTTTGTAAAATTTTAAAAATGATTAGAGAAAATGTTTGGAAATCAAAAAATTTTGACCTATTTATCAAAATGTAAACTTTCAAAATATCAAAAATGGGAGTATAAAAAGAGGGAAATTTTTGGAAAAAATTCATTCTTAAAAAATGAATTATCATTCCTCTTCAAATAAAGTAATTGACGAGTGCACTAGAATTTTGGGGTGCTCTGCAAAATCCTTAAGGGATCACCTCAACCATCCTGATAACCGTGTGCTTATCTTTAAGGAAATACTAGGTCGAAAAGTTCAAACGACCTATGAAGATCAAAATGGCTTTAAGAAAACTTTTCGTATAGATGGCCTTACTCAACATGGAGGAAATTCTCTCGTTGCCTATGGGAGATTACCTTTTCCATACAACGTGAGCGTTGCTGCTCACTATTATGCTCGACACCGGATCCGTTTACGTTATCCGTACTTGCAATGTGTTGTTGAGCGCTTTCCATTTGGAGGAGAGGACCGATATTATCCAATGGAGTTGCTCGAGTTTGTTCCTGGAGAGGAGGATCGACTTGCTAGCAAATGGCTGAATAAACTTTCCAACGATTTATCAAACAAACTATCAATTTCGGAAGAGCCGAAGAGTCCAGTAATTATTTTGAAAAAAGATGAAGACAATAATTTTGAACTTTGGTAATTATTTGTATTCAATTTATTTTTGGATAAAACTTTTTTAAAAACATTTTAAAATTTGTATCAAAAACACATAGGGCTTAAAAATACACGCGCATGCCAAAAACACGCACGCATACCTAAAATTCATAAATTTTAATAAAATATAAAACTTGCGTTTTATTTTTACAAAATATGCACTTTTACCCCTAAAATCAACTATTTAAAATTGCAAACTTTGCTTTTTTGCAACTTTTTCACTTAAATTATGCACTTTTCTCCCTAAAATCACCTATTTCAAACACTAAACTTTGATCATTAATTTCTTAATTGTGCACTTTTCTCCCTAAAATCAGCTATTTAAAATTGCAAACTTTGCTTTTTTGCAACTTTTTTCACTTAAATTATGCACTTTTCTCCCTAAAATCACCTATTTCAAACTCTAAACTTTGCTCATTAGTTTCTTAATTGTGCACTTTTACCCCTAAAATATACAACTTTTAAACATTAAAATTGCACATGTTTTATAAAAAAATTTATTTCAAAATAAAAACAATAAAAATTATAATTGAAAAAAATTTGAGGGAGGGGAGGAGACCGGCTTCGCCATTCGACTCCTTCATCTAACTCGACCAGGGATGTAATAATTTACTAAGTCCACTACCACTGTATCTCAATGAGAGGTATGCCTCACAACATGTGAATGGCACATGTTGATAATCATCGTAAACAATGAGAGGACGACCTCACAACGTGTGAATGGCACACTTGATATTCATTGAACAATGGTTGGTATAGAGAAGATAAGGAGTACCCCTGACTACTTTCCGGTTCCAAGAAATATTGTGACAAAATTGACAAAAAAATAAATTATGGGGGAGAAATACGTGGATGGCGATTATTTATAAATCCATAATTGAGAATAGAAAAGTCAGAAGGGCGGATAATTCCTTTACTGACTACAGGTTTATACAATTTATGTTGGGGCTGTGATGTGACACGACCATCTTTAATTGATGGTCGCAAAAAATTGGGATACAAAATATTTATCGGTTCTATTTCTCCTGTTCTGGCATAATTAATTACCTGCTCCTTGAATGTGTTGTATTGCAATCCTTGATTGTTGAGCACATCGTAGTTTAGAGTCATTCCTCTAACTTTCAGAACATATTCAGCTTCTTTTTGTCCTTTGCGTTGAAGTTTGAGACCATATTGCTTTGCTCCTCCACAACAATATTCCAATATATTGTGAGAGGGGTACTCATCGGTTAAATCTCCCAGGTGAGGGCCCAAAGGAAGAGGACATAGGTTGGTAGGATGAGCAAAAATTAGGGAGTCGGTGTCTGTGTAGAGCAAAGAGCACCCAGGAGAACGAGCAACTTTTTGCATTGCTCGGAGCAAATGAATTCGCGCAGCTGAAGTTGTCCATAAGGAGATGACAACATTGGAGCAATTGTGCTCCTCAATCCAATCTTTCTTTTTTATGTAAGAGATGAGTAGAATATCTGGTGTGAGCTCATCTAAGCCAGTGATTTCAATTGATTTGTCGTTGTAGTATTTGTGTAGCTCTGCTGGATTGTCTGTAATTGCACATTGTGATAACCCGAAGTTCCTTAAAGAAAATCTCCCCCACAAATTATTCAGCATTAATTTGGCTTGAGTGCGTTTCCCCTTATTTGGCCCCATCTTGCTCCTCTCTATATTAATTCCAAACTTCTCCTTGCACTCCTTGATGAACCGCTCCTCCTCCTCATAATTGCCCTTCATAGAGCTATCAAATCCGGAAGAGTGAATTTTCTCAGCCATAAATTCACTAATGTATGGAGCAAACAATTTGTCGTCTGAACTGTCATATTCCAAAACTCTGAACACCTTGGTGACGATGTAGCCTTCCTCTAGAGCAGCGTTTAATTCAAGTGTTGTGCATGTACTTACCCATCCACGTTGCTGGTCTGAGTGCGGGCAGGAGTAATTTTCATTTACTCCTCCTTCAGGGTGCTCCCTTGCACATTGGGAGCAGAGAGGAAAGAGCAACCTCTCATCATCTTCTCCTACTTTCATTGGGAGCACAGGAATATCAATGCTCCTCGGAGGGATGACAAAGACTTTCAGAATAGCCAATCCAAAATTGTTATCCTCCGGCTTGCTCCAGTGAACATCCTTGTTGAGAATGTGGACCTTTGGGTGCCCCACTGGATATTTGGTAGTTACATTAATAAATGGGTACAAGGAGGTGACGTCATAATATGATATTTTCTCTCCTTCTTTTGGTGAGTAGAAGAGTTGAAGTGGGCCAGTACGTCCACCAAAAAAGCACGCACGCAGATCAATTGGACCATCATCCAGATACTTTTTGAAGGAGCTCCTCATTTCTCTATCTTTATCCAACATACTCCTAATTTGACACTCCCAAAAGACTTGCACATTTACTCCTTGGCTTTTAATGAATTCCATCCTCCTTGCATCCTTCTCCCTTTGTTTACCTGCTGAAATTCCATTTGGGAGCACTATGTTGTCCTCCTGGTAGCATCTCTCACACCCATGCCACACACAACCATTCACCTCTATTCCTAATTGCTCCTCCTCAATCCATCCATCCAACTTGTAATTCCCAACTTTTTTCTCCCCTCCATCTGAATGAGCAGTTTGAATATTTACTCCATGCTCCTCCTCATACCATTTCATGAATTTGAGAGCAAGACGGCTCTGATTATCCACATTATCGTAGCCTTTCTCTGGGACAAGAGCCAAATGGTTTTCTTTCAAGTGATTAGTTCGAAAATGGTTCATACATGCGGATGCAATGGTCATTGATTCCCTTAAAACGTCAATACCATTGTGCGCCTTATTTGATGCAGCTCTTTGACAAGGAGCTCTCTTTGTAACATCCATAAATTCTCGTCTAAAAGCAATAAGAGCTGCTAGGAGTATTTCCACATCATTGGTGCAATATGCTGCCAACTCCTCATCCAAGAAGAATGGGAGCTCCTTGTGCTGATCATACCATCGATCAAATTCTTTTCTCTTCTCTGGCATCATCCCATCTGCGAAGTAGTCAGAAGGGATGGGAAACACCTCTTTTCCATAATACTTAGGCTGATTGATGAGGTGGGGGAAGAAAGGCTTGTCCTCAACCTCAAGAGCAAAGGCTGGGACAAGAGATGCCAAAGACATTGGCATCAGGTTGAAACTGTCCCTGAAGATGAGCATATTTTTCTTCCCAATTTTCACTTTCATCTCATACATTTTATTTCCTCTCTTCAGCATTTCAGGAGTAAAACCCATAAGAAAGAGCTCCCGGAAAACTATTACCATATCAAACCTCCCTCCGAAATGTGAAAAGGCGATGGTGTCGTAGTCTGTTGTTAATTCAATTATCCATTTGACAAAGGAGATGATTGGATCCTCGGTGACTTTCTGTAGATCTACGGGAGTTCTGGAAAATGGGCGCTCCGAAAAAGTTACAAGTTTGTTGCTCCCACAAACTTTACACTGCTCCTGCTCCTCTTCAATACATTTGGGACATGTAACTCTTGCTGCGATAAAATTTGCTTGGTGATTTCTCTTGTTGTTTCCATCTGAGACATGCTGCATAGTCTCCAGATCAAAAGCTACAAATCGATAGGGTTTTTGCTCCTTGGGCTCCAAAGGCTTAATAAAGCAGCCGCGCTGTGGGTCGTGGTATCCTGAGCAAGTTGAACAATACCTCTCATTGCAAATGTGGCCGCTCCTGCCTCCTCTTGTATTGTCTTTTGTATCCCAAATTACTCCACACTTCTCACAACGTTTGGACTGTTGACAATATCGTGAACTCAGATGATGGTCGAAGCAATTTTCGTTGTTAAAGCTCTTGGAGCACCCATTGCATTTTTTGGAAAAATTATTCCTAGGAGGGCAGGGGTAAAGTGGACCAACACGAGAGCAATTCAAACAGTGTGCACGGCATGAAGCAGAATGTTGTTGCGGACGTTGATACACAGTTTCACATTCCAAACAATAAGGTTGTCCAAAAAGCCCTCCTGTACTCGTAACTCCATTAAAATGAGAGCCATCAAAATAGAGGAGCAATGGGGAATTATAATTGTCGGGACCATATTTAAAGCAGGGCTTGTAGTGCCCCAAACAATCAAAAATGAAAACTTTAAAACAAAACTGGCCTGAATACAATCCATTCCAAAAGTCAACCACGGGAGGGACCCACTCTTCAGCATTGTACTCCTTCTGACCAAGAGGAGCTCCAACTTGATCCATCAGCTCCAAAGTTTCCCTCTCAAATCGTCCTCTTGATCCGAAACGACTATGAATGTAGTCGTAAAATTGAGAACGAGACATGTTTCCAATAAGCCGCACAAGTGTTGCTAATAAAGAATAAAATAAGCAATAACCATCGTTGTTGTTGTTAATTTTGATTAAATTCTGCTCCTTGATCTGATGATGAATAGGAGCAATTTTTCGAGGAGCTCCGCCAATAATGTTACTCTCATTGACCAAATTCTTCTTATCAACAACCATAACATTAACTAAAAAGGGTTTTCCCCAAAGTGTAACTCCAGCCTGCTTTTTACTTTGAGAAACCTTATTAAATTGATTAAGCAGGGTATTGAAGGTGTTTTGTGATGAGGGCCTAAGGGGTATCCATATATCAGAATCTAATAACTCACTTGTTACTGTGCAGCTCAGCTCCTCCGGTTCAAGTCCATTGTTTCTTGCGTTGTTCATGGCTTCGTTGAAACAGTGCTGGAATATTCCTGATAATAAGGCCTCAGGGTCGGCCGGAATATTCTGAATAAGGAATTTTGTGTAATTTTTGGTGATTTTGAATTTATTGATGTATTTTGTAGTATTTTCTAGTTGTTCAATATATTGTAAAGCATCTCCTCCTGATTGATTGATAGAGAGGAGGTTATCAATAAAGAACGCTCTTGCGCGTTTTGTTGGAGGAATATAGTCCATTATTGAAAAAATCCTATGAAAAAAGAGCTCCTATGAATAAAGAGCAAAAATTTATGGGGAGCAAAAAAGAGCTCCTATTAAAATAAAAATGAGGAGCAAATGAAATTAATAAATATTTTAAATTATTTAAACTTTCTGTAAAATGAATACAAATGAGAAATAAATTTAAAAAATCTTTGTTTTTATATGAAATATTTTGACAAAACTTTTACTTATGAAATAAAGGCGGCAACTTCAAAGAGGTTTTAAAACATTAATTTGTATAAATTTAAGAGAAAATAAGTTTTAAAAAATTTTAAAATATAGGCGGCATCTTCAAAGAGTTTTTAAAAGGTTAATTTGCATAAATTTAAAATATCGGCAACATCAAAGAGAAAATTTTAAAAAATTTTTAAATTTAATAAAAAATAAAGGATTAAGGTCAAATTTTTATTAGGTCAAGGTCAATTATATTTCTGAAAATGTATTAAAAACAAAGGCAAAATTTTGGGGGAGCAAAAAAAAAGGAATTGGGGATTGAAAATAAAGAATTTTAATTTGGTAAAAAATTATCATCTATCACTTTAATTAACAGCCTGAGTAACCGATAACAAATCATCATTAAATATATAAAATATAATAATCACCGCTTAAGGTAATTACTTATAGTAACATCTAGAATAATCACCTGCATCGTTAATCACTTACAGTAACGTCAAAATTAATCCCTTTGATTAGTGATAATGGTTAATGGGTCATGTTTCATGGTTGTAATCTAGTAATGTACGAATTCTCGAGAGTGATGGTTTGCAAATTACTCATTCTCTACTAATTAATCACTCATCCATTTCGTTCTACATGATTACGTCAAATCTAACCCTAAAAATATTATAGGATTATTAGCAGACACGGCATGATTATGTGTTATTGCCACCCGCGACGTTGATATTTTAAAATTATCCACCCCTCTTTTGGGTTTTCTCATTCCTCCCCACGACAGTGCCCACTCCCTTTGATCTTTGCCGACGCACTCTCCCTTTTATCGGAACCCTCCACCCCACGACAGTGTCCACTCCCTTTGATCTTTACCGCGGCATGCCCTCTCCCTTTAGGTTTTGTCGGACCCCTCCACCACTTGATGAGGATTAGCTTAGTGCCAGCCACGACGGTGACTGTGGGTTAACTACTTCGGGGGTCTGTATCTCGGCCCAAAGTTAAGACCTGGGGTTGATTTCGGTGTCATTCGACACAGCTCGATGAGTTCCATAACCTTGGACTGACTGACCATTTTTTAATATTTTGGGGAAGGAAAAAGGAGGGGGGGGGGGGGTACAAACGCAAGAATTACCTTGATCTTTTGTGGTGTTGACATTTTGGGTTGATTTCTCATGTACGGTTTTCCTGCTACGGTTATGGGGGTACATCTTATTTTTAAGGATACACCTCATTATAAAATAGATTCGGTACTTATTGGTTATCCCAAAGTAGTTTTTGCGGACATTTTATGCGGACTCATTTTTGCGTAGAATGGTCAAAGGTTCTTCCTCGATTTTCTCAATTTTCCCTGTGATCTTATTGAATGAAGCCACAAGGAAAATTGAGTGAAATCGAGGAAGGAAGAACCTTCTTGCTTTGTTGGGCGGAAGAAGCTTTGGTAATAGTTCGGTTCGTACCCCCCTCCTTTTTCCGTCCTAAAATTATTAAAAAATGGTCAGTATGTCTTAGCTTATAGAACTTGTCGAGATGTTCTGAAAGACATCAAAATCAAACCCAGGTCTTAACTTTGGGTCGAGATACAGACAAAAACCCTGCGCAAAGATAAAGGTTTTGCAAAAGCGTCTCACGACTACAATAGGATTACTTTATGCCATAACTTTGTCAAATCTTGTTCAATTATGTTGATTTTGATGTCATTCAAATCAGCTCGACAAGCTCTTTCGAATGAGTTATTATTTGTTAAATCGAATTTTTAGCCCAAAAAATGAGCTTGGTTCACGCTATTATTTTTCAATTTTCTGAGGTCTATATCTCGGGCCAAAGATAAGGCCTGTGATTGATTTTGGTGTCATTCGACACAGCTCGACGAGTTCTATAAACTATGACTCACTGACCATTTTTTTATACTTTTAGGAAGGAAAAAAAGGGGGGGGGGGTACGAACCGAACTATTACCGAAGCTTTGACCATTCCGTGCGAAAATGAGTCCGCAAAGCTACTTTGGGAGAACCAATAAGTACCATAGATTCTTAGTACGTGTAAAATTTGAATTAATTTTTTTAAAATTAAATTTAATCAAAATATTTTTAAGGTTCCATTTTGCCAACAAATTCGACAAAAAATGCAACAATCTCAAAATCGTCAAGCTGAAGGAATGGTGCAAGGAATGATGGAATTACAAATTTCAGAAGGTGATGGAATAGATGGAAGTGGAGTTGGTAAGGGATCTATCCCTTCAAGCATTACATCAACATCACAAGGAGGTGAACATCAATTGGGGGAGGGTGGATTGGGGGTACAAACTCCTTTACAACTTTTTCTTATGCAAGGTTCTTCACAAATGCAACAACAACATATGGGTGAAGGAATGACAAACCAACAAGTTGTGCCACCATGTTTTCGACAACTACTAGCACTGTCACATCGTATGGGGAATTTGAGATTTTGACTAAAATTTTTTCAATTTCGGTGTGCCAGAAGACATATGCCCTAAAGACCTTTTGACCCAAAAGACCAACTTTTAAAAGGGAATATCGAGGGATTTGGAGGAATTAAGTGGATATCGTTGGATGATTGAAGGGGGTAGAGTTATAGTGCCTGAGTTATGGTACACACCAACCAGAGGTGGGTCGAAATTCCGATTTCCGAAAAAAATTTGATTTCTGATTTTCGACACCTCTGACTGTTCCGCCCCACCTCTGTCTCACAATGCCGCACCATTGTAAATGTCCAACAGAGAAAAATACTCAATTTGTATCTTTACTTTTTTAGATTATTTTGACAAGTTTAAGAATGATGCAGGTCCGGAAGAATGATGCAGTTTTGGAAGAAGGAATGATTTTTGTTTGATAAATTTAAAAAATGATTTTTCTTTTATTTTTCTCATAAAGATGGTCCATTCTAATGGATGGATCGATAAAATTCAAATTTGTACCCCTTCTCTTTTTATTAAAATGATCAGACTTAAAAAATGAACATATTACAAACCTTAAACTATGTCCATTATAATTGGCATTATAAGGGGTTGGCATTATCCTCTATTGGCAGCATTGTATGGGGGGGGGGGGTTTAAAGAAAGAATTAGTCAGTAGTATATTTTAAAACATCGACACAAGCAGAAGACGACAAAACATCGACTCAGCCAAAATGTGACAATAAGCCTAAGTCTTTAAAAGATCGACAAGGCCTAAAGGGTCCAAAAGTCGATATTTTGAAAATATCCCAAAGGGCCGGTTGAGTACCAATAGTTACAAGTTTTGTTCGGATTTGTGGTTTTTATTCTGATTTTTGTTTTGATTAAATAAAATTTCGACTGTTATTGTAATACAGTCTGAATCTCGATAACACATCCCGCTCGGAACAGAGAGAGATAGAGAGAGGAAAGGCTTAAATGGGGTAGTGATGTTCGAGAGTCAAAAAAAGCCGAGAGTCGAGACTCTCGAACATCACTAAAATGTGGGTAGACGTAGTATCGAGATTCCCGACTTAAAAAACGACTAGTAAACAAAGAGAATGAAGATAGATTTTTCCTCTGCCTTTATTAAAAATTTATATTTTATTCTATTGTTGAGGGAGGTGGTTTGCACTGTATTGAATCGAAATGAACTGCTAGACGATCAAAACTATAATTTAATTTTTTTAGCTTACTGGCAGAATTTCCAATTTTTTTACCTTAAAACATCGTTACGACGAAATTCAACAATCTGAATTAATAAAAATTGTTAAATCCACTGATATCCCTCCTATCAACTCCCCAATATCCCTCAATATCCACATATGTCTTAAACCCTCAATCTACCGAATCCCTCGTAAGATGAGGTCGGAAATGAGGAAGGTTTTTACTGGCAGAATTTTACTAGCAGGAATTCGGAAAAAAAGAAACTGTCGGAATTCGGAGATGAGCCCAAATTTTCAGAAATCGGAAATCCGACCGACCTCTGCTCGTAAGAATCAACCTCTTTCAATCCCTTACCCATTAGAGTCTGAAAATTTTTACTTTTTTTAACCTTAGATTTTCTAGACTAGTGGGAACCTAAAGAAAAAACCTTGAAGAAAAAACTGACCGAATCTCGAAATAGTTCACATATTTTTTGCTGAAAAAATAAATTTTTATTGAGCAAAATAAATTACTCTCTATTATACCTTATCCTCCATTTGAATTAAATTTGCTGAGCGACAACTTTCATAATGACAAGCAGCTAAGCATTGGGATGGACTGGAAAAAATAATGGTAAAAATGCCCTTAAAAGTCGAGTCATCCAAAGTCCGAAAAAAAATTTTTTCCGCAAAATTTCGTCCGCAAAATAATTCTGTCCGCAAATCCACTGTCCGCAAATATTTTTCTGTCCGCAATATTTCTGTTCGCAAATGTCCGACAACCACAAACATATAAAAACGACTCACGTATCAACCAACAATCGTTTCAATAGCCTAGCACCATTAAACACAGTTTGATACAAAGCAGAAAAACGGCATTGCCCCACTGCCGGATATTCAAATAAATTTCCGTTTAATAAACTTTCTCTTGTTCCCCCTTCAGTATAATTTAAGGTAGCATTGAATTCTGTTGTTTCTGTAGTTATGTTATTTAATGTTGTTAAAGTTGAATTAATTAGAGACGAATTATTATTGGCTGTTGTTGTTGGTGTAGTAGAAGCTGTTATTGTTTCCTTTAAAAAACTTGATTTTAAATATGAGTAGGCGACAATAGTTTTTAGTGGCTCCTGCTCCGTCTCTCCTTCCTGGAAACCAACTCCAGTCCCAGAGACTCCAACTCTATAGGAGTTTAACGCCCAACGCTATACCCTCTATTGCTAATTACGATAAATTTACGATTCCCAACCCCATTGGCCCCTCTACCCATTTTGGGCCAGTTTATCCTCGCCTTGGTGAGTAAACTTGCGAGTAAAGAAATCCTCGGTTCTACGAACTAAAGATCCGAAGATTTTCCAGTTACGGCTATCCAAAGAATTACCGTTATTGGTGTAGTTATTGTTGTTGTTGCTGTCACACTATCAATTGTTGTACTGCCACCACTATTTTCATTTTTATTATGCAAATCCTCTTCTCTAGGAGGGTCAGCTTGTGCTGCTGTAACTTTTATAGAAGTTGTTCCTCTTCTTTTCTCTTCATTTTTTTCTTCTTCCTCCTCCTCTTCCTTTTCATCTCCCCCTTGATTAGCTCTGTTTTTTCGTTTTTCTTCGCCTTCAACATTTACTGTCTTCCAATTTTCTCCAATTTCTTCTAGTTCGGTTGGTTTTTCAATGCCTAAAAAAGAAAGTTGTTTTTAAGGTCGAAAATGAGATTAAAGGAATCACCAAAAATGAGAAATCTTTTTCAGGCCAAAGTCCAGCATAGGGTTTTTTGTTACCAGCGATGTCGGGGAGGCAAAAAGACAGGTGTAATCAGAAGTCAAAAAGATGAGGGGAAAAATAATGAGAGTAGGTCCCTGGGCCCAGTCCGGAAGATAAAGTCGGGCATCGAATTTTGACCCGAAAAAGACTCGGTCGGTTTGGACGACAAAAAGTAAACTCTAAAAAATGACCCCTACTCGAAAATCCCGCAATCCTAAATGTGAGGTAAAACGGGATCATTACCGATCGACCTCTCTGGTACTTATATAAACTCACTAGGTATTGCTGTCTTTGTCTCAAGTTGTTCTTGTTGGTCATCTTCTTCTTCCTTTTCTTCATTCAAATTTGTTGTGGTAAAAGTTGTTGCTGTTGTTGTTGAAGTACCCCAATCCTCAATATTTTTTAAAGACTTTTTAGAATCAATTTTTTTATTCTTTTTATTTTTATTTTTCTTCTTTTTTAAAGTTTTGGATTGATCGTTTTCGTCTTCTTTTAGTTCATTTTTTGTTGTTCCTTCCGTTGTTGTATTTGTTGTTGTTGGAGTTGTAATTGTGGACGTTCTTCCTTTAGACAATTCTTTTGGACAATTAGTTTGGATATAATCAAAAAGCGCCTTTTCTGAAAAAGCAAATTTGTTTTTTTATAGTTAATTGACCGACGTGTTCTCGATACGTCTTGATTGGAATGAGAGAAAAAAGTCTAAATGGGATGGGCACACCTCGTTTCATTCCCGGCTCAGTCGAGTCCCGAGCTCTATAACCTACAGTTCATCGGTTCCGAATCGACCAACCTCAAGGTTCATCGTTCCAAGATTTTCTGAGAAAACCTGTTAAGATTGCAACAAGTGACTACTAGGTCATATCCAGAAGAGATCGAGCTGGGTCTGATTTCCAAGCCCTGGGTTTTTCCTGTACCCGGAGTCCAGGCCTAGGCATTTTTTGACCTTCTTGGGTTATTCCTGGGCCTGGGTTTTCCCTGGACTACAGGCCAGTGATCCGGTCAGGTCGATAAATCAAACCCGGAACCCAGGAACAGGCTCAGGCTTTTCAAAAACCTCGATCTCTAATATCCAGTACCGTGTCCCAATGTTGAAGCTTTCTTCCCCGCCCTTAACTTAAGTCTGTGTGACTGGACAAGGAAACGATTAAAAAACAAAAGCAAACTTACTATCAACTCCACACCGAAAATCCAAATAGCTGCTTTGCTGTTCTCCAGTTTGCCTACTACTATTTTCATCAAAACTGAAACGTTCTGGAGCCGAAACTCTATTTTCTCCCGAAATTAGACACGTTCCAGAATTTTTGTAAAATTGGGAAGATTTGCAGCCTCCTTCATTCTTCGATTCATTCCCCTCCAACAATTGTTTCCATTCAGCTATAGCACATAAACATTTACACAGCTGGGGACTAACTTGTTGTCGGGCTGCCAAAGCCATGCCTTCGAGCACATAGCCGGGTTGTTCCACAAAACAAGCATCGGATAAGGAGGTGTAAGAAGGAGAAGAAGACTGAGTGGAAGACGGTTGTCTGTCTAAATTGAAGGGAAAAAATTAAAAAAAAGAAGCAGTTCAAGCCCGACTCGGTTCAGTCGTGACCCTATAACTCATAAAAATGGTAGTCACTTTTTTATGTTCTTGGTACCAACGGATAGAGAATTAAATTCTCTACAAAATTTCAAAAAATCAAAATTTTGGACTGAATAATAAAAAAGTTATGATCTAAAAACTATCATTTTTTAAAGAATGTGATCTTTCGGCACTTAATCGATCACAACTTTTTTCTCAATCAATAGAAAAATTTGATTTTTTGGTATTTTGTAGCCTATTTAATTCTCTATCGAATGATACCAAGAACAATAAAAATCATCCTCCCCTTCATAAGTTAGAGGGCTCGGAACGGAATTGAGTTGTAACGAAAATAAGAAAAAAGCAAAAAAATTCGTTCGACGAAAAGCGAAAATTTACCCTATGTGACGAAACGAGTGTCTGCTAAAATAGATATTCTGAAATAAAAGGGGCTTAGAAAAATCAAAATGCCAACACTGCTTGAAGAAGTAATTAGAGAAGAAAAATAAAGAAAATAGAAAAAGGGTAGAGTAAAATAACAGCAAAAAGAGAAGAAAGAAAAGAAAAGAGAAAGAAGGAAATAGTAAGTGAGATTTAATTTATTTTAAGGCAGCGGAACAACACGTCCAATAAATTTGTTTGAGTTAGCATATGTAAAACAACATTTCAAGATTAAGTATCCCTGGTTCCTCTGTATACGGGCGAAGAAATCTTTCGCCTTTTACTAAAGATTTCCGTGCAGGGGGACGCTTATGGGTTTACCCTAATTTTTGGAAGCGCTTCTTTTTGAAGCGCGTAAATTCATTTAAAGATCAGAAGCAGTGTTTCCCACCTAGGTTTGTGGACGATTTTGAAGCATTGGTGAATGTTTTTGTTGTTGAACTGTCTTTTGGATTAAGTGAAGAAATTGCTGTCGCCTTGGAGTAGTTTTCGCTAATGCTTCCCTTTGTTGTTGAAGGCTCTATGTTGTTGTTGCAAACATTCTCAACAAACTCAGCTGCTTTTTTGGAATGGCAAAGAAATCCAAAGTAGATCACCTTAAAAAATAATTTTATAGGAAAGTCACTTATCTATGGAGTTTATTAAATAGAGGGTAGAAAGTCGCTTATATTGAAAGTTGATTAAATAGAGGTTTATAGGAGAAGTCGCTTATATAGAGAGTTGATTAAATAGAGGTTTTTAGAAAAGTCGCTTATATAGAGAGTTAATTAATTAGAGAGTTTTAATAAATAGTTTTCTAAATAACCTGTTGATCAGGTTCTGGTGTAAACTGCTCTGGTGCTGATTGACGATTTTGTAAATTAAGAACACAATCGCGTTCATCCCCAAAATAACTGACAGAAGCACATTGAAAAGGATAACGTGAATGTCTAAAAATAATAAAAACTTTGTTTTAAAGAAATGTTTCTCTCACAAAGAATTAGCACATAAACATTTGCACTGTTCTATAGAAACATTATGTTCCAAACTTGCAGTAGTAGTTCCATTCATTGAAAAACCAGAAATTCGTTCAAAACATTGTTGATTGTTTTTATCAACATCTATAACAACATTTATTGATGTTGTTTGTGTTGTTGTTTGTGTTGTTGTTGAAGTTTGTTGGACATTAATGTTGTTTTTGTTTAAATTAATTTCTGGTTTGTTTAAATTAAATTCTGATTTGTTTGTTGCTTCAGAATTTTTGTTTAGATTAAATTCTGATTTGTTTGCTGTATCAGAATTCTTGTTTGAATTAAATTCTGATTTGTTTAAATTAAATTCTGATTTGTTTAAATTAAATTCTGATTTGTTTGGTGTACCAGAATTTTTAGAATTTTTGTTTAAATTAATTTCTGGTTTGTTTGTTGTTAATTCTGATTTTAATAAAATGTTTGTTGCTTCTGTTGATGTTGCGGTGTTATTATTAAAAACACCATCATTATTAAATTTTTGATGTTCGTTTGATTTGTTGCTACACATTTTTTCTGCTGTTTTTAATAAATCTGTTTAATTTAAAACATGTCTTAATAAAACAAAAATACAAACAAACATTTTCTCTCACAAGAAACATAATGGTAATCACTGCTTTTGTTGAAAACTAAATCTGATTTTCCGCTATGATCAGAACTTAATAATTCACATAAACCTTCTTCACGTCCAAAATGCAAACTTTTACACTGTGCTTTTTCTTCAAGTTTCCAAGTGTTAGCACATGCACAACTTTAAAAATAAATATTTTTTGCTACAGATTTTTTTGCTTCTAAAGTTTTTTGCCCCAAAAATTTTTTTCCTTCAGAAAATAGTTGCTTCAAGTTTCAAAATTAAATTTTCCTTTTTCCCACTCACCGACACTCATTCAAGCTTAATCCTCTTTTCATTCCAATGCTAATTTCATAATTTCCATAATTCTGCAAATTTCTATGCTGCATAAATTTGAAACACACAATAGTTCCACTATTAGATTTTTCAAGTTTAGCAACATCCAAGGAGGGAAGGATTTTATTCTTCGTTGCCCTGCCTTCTTCTTCACTTTCTGCTTCAGAACTGATCCCTCCATTGTGATGAATTAACACAGAATGTAAATAACCTGTAGGAGGTTCTATCAATCTTCCATTAATTAGAATAGGTTCTTAAAAAATTTAAAAATTTTAGAGAAATTTAAAAAAAAATTTTTGTCCTCACCTTCATCATATTCTCCACCTCCTCCCTTCCAATATTCGCTTTCCTCTCTTCTTCTTTCATCAAATGTTGTAGCATTGTTTTTATTTAATTCTGATATGTTTTGATGTTTTTGTTGCTTGTTTTTATTGTTGTTTTGTTTTATTCCAAGCGGTGTTGAGATAACTCTTATTTGTTCATCTAAACATATTAGAATGTTTGTGTTGTGTTTGTGAATGTTTTCCGGAAAGTTTGTTTTGTAATGTTTTAAATGTTCAGAATTTTTTAAAACATTTGTAATGTTTCTATATCTTCCGGAAAGTTGTTTAGTGTGTTTGTGAATGTTTTCCGGAATGTTTTTTCTAATGTTTTAAATGTTCAGAACTTTTTAAAAACATTTACAACGTTTTCCGGAAAGTTTATGTTTTGTAATGTTTTATTTAGATGTTTCTGTTATGTTTGGGAATGTTTTCCGGAAAATTGTTCGAAATGTTTAATTTAGATGTTCAGAATCTTTTGCAAACATTTACAATGTTTTTCGGAAAGTTGTTTAGAATGTTTGTGTTGTGTTTGTAAATGTTTTCCGGAAAAGTTTGTTATGCAATGTTTTATTTAGATGTTTGTGTTATGTTTAGAATGTTTTCCGGAAGCTTGTTTCTAATGTTTTAAATGTTCAGAATTTTTTAAAAACATCTAAAATGTTTTCCGTAAAGTTTGTTTTGTTTCCTAAATATTTTAATGTTCTTCAGAATGTTTTACAAAATGTTTTTGTTTTCGCAATGTTCTTGTTTTTTTGATATAATTTGAACATTTATAATTTATCCAAACACGTGTTTTCTTAACCTGGCTTCACTCTCGCTACAAATCCACCCGATTGAATAAGTATTTCTTTATCATTATTTTTATTAATTTTTGACGCAGAAAAATTTGTTTTTGTTGGTTTTGAATCCTTTGCTATTTTTTGAATATTTTGTAGTTGTCTCTCCGTAGAATTTTGTGAAGGTTGATCACCACTTCCTCCCCCATTTCTGTTAGCTTCACCTAATAATTGTTCTAGTCTCTGTCGCATTTGGAAAAGCCTTTGAAGGACGTCGAGTGCGTGCTCGTCTCCAGGAAAAAACAACTTCTAAAATTTTTTAAATCAATTTTTAAATGTTGTTCCGGAAAGTTTGTAATGTTTTCCGGAAATGTTTTATAATGTTTAGATGTTTTTCCGGAATGTTTGTTAATGTTTCCGGTAAAGTTTGATGTTGTGTTTTTGTTGGTTTTTTTCGAAAATGTTTGTATGATTTAAAGTCCTATAAATGTTAGATGTTTTTCCGGAAACTTGTAATGCTATCCGGAAAAGTTTAAATGTTTTTAAGTTTGTAATGTTTTTCATGTTTTCCGGAAATTTTATAAAACATTCTTTCGAAAATGTTTATGTTTTTATAGATGTTGGATGTTTTTCCGGAAATTTATAAATGTTTCCGGTAAAGTTTGAATGTTTTTAAGTTTGTAATGTTTTCTTGTTTTCCGGAAATTTCATAAAACATTCCAACATCTATAAAAACATGTTTGTATGTTTTTATGAATGTTGGATGTTTTTCCGGATGTCTTTCTTTCCGGAAAAAGTTTAAAACATTTTATAAATGTTTTTCACTATTAAAACATTTTCTTCTCCTATCACTCACCTTTTTATTCCTTAAAGACGATTTTTCTTCGTCATCATGAATTGGTGAAAATTCTAAAGATTGTTGTTGTTTTATGGTTGTTCTTTTAATTTCTTCCTTATTCAAAACATTTTCTGTAGGTATTGTTGTTGATGTTGCTGGTTGTTGACATATTTGAATACATGCAAGTAATGATAGGGCATCGGCACCGTCAGTTTTGAGATGAAAATAATTAAAACGTTGTTTGGACTGAAATTTGAGAGATTTAATTGAATAATTAAACAAAGCCTGAGTTTAATTAAAAAATTAAAAGACCAATGAACATTGAATAGGCCTATTTGGAGAGAGAGCACAACTACGAACATCGTGATTGTAAATCTATTTTTAAAATAATTTTAAAAAAATTTAAAAATATTTCTAACCGCTGATTGACAGAAAAAATGCCTCTGGCCGCATAGGGTGGCACAGTCTGCTGCTGAAGGAACGCCTTCCCTAAACGATTATAATTTATTTTGTTTGAGTTTGGAGGATTATGTGTTCAGAATATTATCACGAAACATTTATATTAGTGTGTTATGTTTTCCGGAAAATTGGCAATGTTTTCCGGAAGGATAAATAATTAAAAGGTAAGTTACAAGTTTTCCGGAAAGTTTAAGTTTTTGAAATATTCTGAACTAAAAGTTTCTGTTTCCAGAAAACAAATAAACAATGTTTTCCGGAAAAAAATACACTGATTGTTGTTTAAATGTTTTCCGGAAAGTTTTTTCTGAAACATTTCTAAAATGTTTCATGTTTAAATAAGTTTCCGGAAAAAGAGTGTTTTCCAAAATGTTTGTGTTTTTATAAATTCTGATAAGTTTTCCGGAAAGTTCTACAATGTTTTCCGGAAAATATAAACTAATAGGTATTAAATGTTTTTAGATGTTTTTAGGAAAGTCTAAGTTTGTCTAAAACATTACTGAAATGTTTGTGTTTAAATGTTTCCGGAAAAATTAATGTTTTCCTCAACATTTGTTTTTCATAAATTCTGATATTTTACCAACTTTGTAAAATACAATTCCATTGTTCTGACTTGTCTTGAAGAAATTGCCTGAGCAAAAAATACAGGCATACAGGAAGCATTTATGGGAATAATAAAAAATTCCAAGAGAAAGTGAAGCAAAAATAAAGTAGTAGTAACACTTGTAGTTGAAAATGATAAAAACAAAGGTACAATTTCCGGAAGCATAATTAACAAAAAATTGAGAGAGTAGTTGTTGTTTATTCGTGCATATTTTTACTAAACAAAATGAGAGGATAAAATCGAAAAAAAAGATAAATATAAAAAAATATTTAAAAATTAAAGAAAAAATTGGGGCGACGGCGGTGAAAGTTTTGCGGGAAGAAAACAGGTAGCAAATACTAACTACTATATAAAGAGCAAAACACTATGAAGATAAATTATAATAAAGTGCATGTTTGGATTTAATTCTGAAATTTTTAATTAAAAAAAGAATCAGAACAAAATTTGAACAAATTAGTAAAACATGATGAGAAAAGAAAAAATCAGAATTTAATCATGTTTTCCGGAAAATTAAATAAATGTTTCTAAATAGTTGTTTTCCGGATAGAAGCAGAAAAACATCAAAACATGAGAAATAAAAATAATATAGAAATAGAAAAACATCAAAACATTAAATAACCATAAACATAAAATCAGAAAATCAGAAAAACATCGAAACATTGAATAAACATAAATAAAAAAAATCAGAAAAACATCGAAACATTGAATAAACATAAATAAAAAAAATCAGAAAAACATCGAAACATTGAATAAACATAAATAAAAAAAATCAGAAAAACATCAAAACATCAAATAAAAAAATATAAAATCAGAAAAACATCAAAACATTGAATAAAAGCAAAACATGAGAAAAAACATTCAGATCAGAAATACATTAAAACATAAACAAAAACATCTAAATATAAATCAGAATATAAATCAGAATAATGGATGTTCGAATTTAATTCTGAAATTTTTTGTTAATTAAAATCAGAATAAAAACTTGAAGTAAATAAAAACACGAATAAAAACAAATCAGAAATTAATAAAAACATTTCAATAAAAATCAGAAAAACACACAAACATCTCATTATTCAAACAAACATTTCGAAAAATCTAAAATCCACAAAAACTAATAAAAAAAGGCCGTTTTTATTTGATTTTAGTTTTGATTCTTCTTCCTTTTTACAGCTCAAAGAAGCTCAAATTGATTTTGTTCATTTATAAATCCTCTAAAGCCTTTTTCTCAATTTTCGATTTTAACTAAAAAAGGAAGGAGAAAACGTCGCAAAATGGCGAGAAAGAAATGAGGGCAATAAATATATTAAGAGATGGCGCCAAACAAATCCTTAATAAATTTATGTAGTATTTTTTAAATAAAAAATAACTGTGAAAACATTAAATAAAACAAGATCAGAAAAACAACATAACTGAGAAATAAAGTAATAAATACATAAAATCAGAAAAACAGCAAAACATAAAAAAAACAAAAACATGAAAAACAAGGGGAATAGAACATTGAAAAAAAACCAGAAAAACATCAAAACATAAAAGATAAAACAAAAACAGAAAACATCAAGTTTAAAAAATAGTATGCTTAAAATGAGAAAAACATGAGAAATAAAACAGAAAAACATCAGAATACGAAAAATAAAACATAGAGCAACAAGCCAGAAAAACATCAAAACATGAAAAACACAACTAAAAAACATTAAAACATACGAAAATAATACAATTAAAATCAGAAAAACACGTTAATTTAGTAAATAAAGAACAACAAAAACATCAAAACAAATAAAACATAAAAACAATATTCAAAATCAGAAAAACATGAGAAAACATAAAAACATCAGATACGAAAAAAAAACATTGAGCAAACATCAAAACATGGAAATACAAGCCAGAAAAACATCAAAACATACGAAAAATAAAACACCTTAAAATCAGAAAAACAATTAATTTAGCAAATAAACAAAAACCAGAACAAAAACATCAAAACAAACAAAACATCAAAACAAACAAGCACATAAAAACATTACAAATAAAATATCAAAACAAACAAAACTCAAAACAAATACTCAAAACCAGAAAAACATCAACGCTTTAAAAACAAAACAAAACATTTTTCAATAAATAAATGTCCTCTTCTCTTTTTGAATTTTCTTCTTTTTAGGTTAATCCTAGATATATTTGTTGTTTTTGTTTTTTAAATTACAAAAACAGAAAAAATGACCAAAAAGGACATCAAAACAATTCAGCCATGAAATAATAATTTAAAAAATTATTAATTAAAAATGGATTGTTTCTAAGGTAAGCAGAACATTGAAAATGAGAGGATAAAATCAGAACAGCATCAAAACATGAGAAAGAATAAACATCAAAACATGAAACTTCAGAAAAACAGTAAACAAAAGAAAACACCAAACAAAGAAAAAACCAGAACAAATTAAAAACATGTTGAATAAAACAACAAAGAAAAAACCAGAACAAAATCAAAACATGAGGAATAAAACAACAAAGAAAAAACCAGAACAAAATCAAAACATGAGGAATAAAACAACAAAGAAAAAACCAGAACAAAATCAAAACATGAGGAATAAAACAACAAAGAAAAAACCAGAACAAATTAAAAACATGTTGAATAAAACAACAAAGAAAAAACCAGAACAAAATCAAAACATGAGGAATAAAACAACAAAGAAAAAACCAGAACAAAATCAAAACATGAGGAATAAAACAACAAAGAAAAAACCAGAACAAAATCAAAACATGAGGAATAAAACAACAAAGAAAAAACCAGAACAAAATCAAAACATGAGGAATAAAACAACAAAGAAAAAACCAGAACAAAATCAAAACATGAGGAATAAAACAACAAAGAAAAAACCAGAACAAAATCAAAACATGAGGAATAAAACAACAAAGAAAAAACCAGAACAAAATCAAAACATGAGGAATAAAACAACAAAGAAAAAACCAGAACAAAATCAAAACATGAGGAATAAAACAACAAAGAAAAAACCAGAACAAAATCAAAACATGAGGAATAAAACAACAAAGAAAAAACCAGAACAAAATCAAAACATGAGGAATAAAACAACAAAGAAAAAACCAGAACAAAATCAAAACATGAGGAATAAAACAACAAAGAAAAAACCAGAACAAAATCAAAACATGAGGAATAAAACAACAAAGAAAAAACCAGAACAAAATCAAAACATGAGGAATAAAACAACAAAGAAAAAACCAGAACAAAATCAAAACATGAGGAATAAAACAACAAAGAAAAAACCAGAACAAAATCAAAACATGAGGAATAAAACAACAGTTAAAAACCAGAACAAAATCAAAACATGAGGAATAAAACAACAAAGAAAAAACCAGAACAAAATCAAAACATGAGGAATAAAACAGCAAAGAAAAAACCAGAACAAAATCAAAACATGAGGAATAAAACAACAAAGAAAAAACCAGAACAAAATCAAAACATGAGGAATAAAACAACAAAGAAAAAACCAGAACAAAATCAAAACATGAGGAATAAAACAACAGTTAAAAACCAGAACAAAATCAAAACATGAGGAATAAAACAACAAAGAAAAAACCAGAACAAAATCAAAACATGATATACACAAACACGATAAAAATATAAAAAACCAGAAAAACATCAAAACATGAGAAAAATAGAAAAACATCAAACATACAGTAATCTTATAGAAAAGGAAAAGGAGCAACTTTGAAATGGCCGGCTTTATTTAATTTGGAAAATGTCAAAGTGTCAACTAGTTGTTATTTTGTCGATTACTCAAAAAATAAGAATTTTAGGCTTTGTTTTGGATTTGATTTTTGTTTAAGCTTGTTTTTGTTTTTATCTTTTTTAGAGATTTGGAGGGTTTTTGTACTGATTAGGGATCAAATGTCCTTTTTTTAATTTAAATATTTTTTTAAAATTTTTAGATTAATTTATTCCAACTAATGCACAACTTCTAAAATTAAATGCAAGCCCAGAAGAAAATTACCGAATATTTTTCTGTTCGGCGAAGTACTCGAAGGCAGGGGAAACAAATACAGGTTTTTATTAGATTTTTTGTGGTAATCGTGGGTTATTTAGCGGACTCGTAATCATAATGGTCAGGACATTCATACTTTCTTTTCCCGACTAAATGAATTCGAGGAAGTTTTTTGCGGATGTTTTGTGGGATACTTTTTGCGGGATACTTTCTGCGGACATTTTTTGCGGACTTATTTTTGCGGACAATTTTGCGGACAATTTTGCGGACAATTTTTGCGGACATTTGAGGGAACGGAAGTTCAAACGATTTTATCCTTCTATCTGACCATTATGAGTCCGCAAAAGCCCTCACAATTTTTTTTCAATTTAGGAAGAAAAAATGGCAAATCTTCACAAAATCATTCAAACCTGTTCAAACGAAAAGTTTTTGGAAATTTATGTTTGTGAGGAGAAAGGAAGGGGGATAAAGTCTAAAAAGTGGTTTGCTAAAGGAGAATTTGTTGTGGAATATAAAGGTCTGTTCGAATAATTTTGAGGGGTTTTATTAATTTTCTAGGGGTCCCAAGGTTACATGTTTTTATTTTTCGAGTCCATAAATCGATTTGGACTTGTCAAGTGTTGGGATTTTTTATTAGGAACCTTTGAAGATTTCTAGTTCCTTTAAACGTCAAGGAACTCTGTTTCGGATTTTTTGTTTCGAAATTTTTCAAGTTGATCGAGTCCCAATTTTTGGACATTTTTTTGTTTTGAAACATCTTTGGTTGAGGCGCAAGCATTTTTTGAATTTTGTATTTTTCCCTAGTCTTTATCCCAATCTCTTGCTTAAATTGCTCCAAACTTCAAAAACTGAGAACCCTTTTAACTTTTCGAAATGGGGGGTCAGGGTCAAAAAAGCTGAACATTGGTACTGGGTTATCGACTCTGCTCTACACGATGATGCAAAAAACGTTAAATTTTTGGCTACTGTTCAAAATGTTTCCTTGTAAGCCCAGTTTTCTTAGACGGGCTATTCCTCTAAATCCAGTCCTCCAAATCGCCTAATTTATCACTAAACCTCTATGGCCATTTCTCCTATTAAATTTATTTTTTAATAATTTTAATCTTCTCCATAAATTTAAGGTGAAATTATCAATTCAAAAATTGCTCGGATTCGAGAAGAGGAATACTCTTTAAATGAAAATATTGGTTCTTACATGTATTATTTTAAACATCAAGGAAATCTTTATTGTGTGGATGCTACACAGGAAACAAAATATAAAGGACGGCTAATTAATCACAGCGCTTTAAGGCCGAATTTGAGGACACGGGTTTGCTTTTATTTTTTTCTCTCGATAATACCTCACTGTCGGGACAAGCAGAGGTGGGTCAGATTTCCAACTTCCGTCGTTTTTTCCTTCCGATTTCCGGAAAAAAATTGGCTTCCGAGTTCCGATTTCCGGCTCTTCCGATTTTCGAACCTCTGACTGTTCTGAACCACCTCTAGGAACAAGTAACCTGGTTGGCCCAGAAGTTCAGTTGGTTTCTAAGTTCCGACACAAAGTCTAATCTCTCGATGATCGTCTTGTTCGTGGTCGGGGACGGGCTGTCTTTGGCCTTCTACAAAAATTTCGATTTTTTTTACTCTTCCACTTTTTAAAACTCAACCACTCCCAAAGGCTGAAACTTTGAGCGGCCATAATTTGGTCCAAAGTCATTTTCCAGAAAAACGAACATCACTTCTCAATAGGAAGTCGGGGGTACCAAAAAATTACAGAATTTCTTCACAAAGTAGAAAATGTTCCCTTGTCAGCTGAATTTCCCAATTTACTAATTAGTTGAGAGCAACTATTAAAAAATTTTTCAGGTTATCGACTTTGGCTCATCTTTCCATTTAATTCTCGTTGCAAAAAGAGATATAAATATTGGAGAAGAATTGCTTTATGACTATGGAGAACGAAGAACTGAAGTTATTGCAAAGAATCCATGGCTTTTAAAATCATAGAAGAAAATTTGAAGAAAAAATTTGAGAAAAAAAGGAGGGCGTTTCTCTTATAAAATACACACACGTTAGTTTTTTTCATTTATTTTTCCAATGCTTTAAATTTGAAAATATTTTTTTTTTCCAAATTTTAATTTTAGAAAAGTGTATTCTCTCCCATCTATCTTCTTTTAGCAAAATAACCAGTGCTTTCCCGTTCTCTAAAAAATTTTTTTCTATCGCTTTTTTTGATTACACCAAATTTTTTTCGGTTCCATTTCCGCATGCTTCAAAGAATTTTGGTAGTTCACAGTTCCTCTAAAATGGTTACTATTGTGTTTTCTGCCCCAAATTCCTTTTTTACGAATTTAATCGGCTATGACTTCTTTATGCTTGCTCCAGTCCGGATGATTCTTATATCATTCGAAAGCTCTCGATAAGCGCTATCCTCTTCTCATATAGAAAAATGGGGGTGGATAACACAAGAGTACTCTAAATTGTCTCGGAACTCCGGTTTCATTCCAAAAATCTTGGGAAAGTTCTGGTAGTAACCAAGCATTAGCCAGTGCTTTCCAAAGAATCCATGACTTTTAAGTCACCAAAAAAATTTTTTTGATTCCAAAATCCCGAAAGTTTTTCTTTTCCAGTTTTCCGGAAATTTCCAAGAATTTTGGGGTCTACAATTCCTAGAAATTATTTCGAAACTGTCGGGTTCCGAAAACCTGGAAAAGCACTGGCAAAAATAACCATTAAAGCCTACCAATTTAAAAATAGTGCCAAAATAATAGCTTATTTGTGCCTAACACCTTAATTTATTTATTTTTAACCTTAATTTATTTTGTGTGTCTTTCAAATAAAATTTAAAAAATGTTTCCTTATTTTTTTTGGGAAAACAAAAGATAATTTTTTCGATGTTTATTTTAGGCTTCTGAAAGAGGTTTATTGACCTCTTTTCCCATAAATGGATACGTGTGACTTAGCAAAAAAAAACTGCCAGAACTCGTGCAATAAATTCAATGGCCAAATTCCCCCCATTAGATCAGCTAGAAGAGAGAAAATGTAAAATAAAAGAATTTTTGTACTGTCCCAGGGGGTCGCAGGATCGACGCTTGCTCGGAGCTACGCTTTTGCTCATACTGTTTTAATAAAATTAAAGAAAAATTCATTTTCTAAAATTTATTCTTATTATTAATTAATCGGCAAGATTATTATTTTTATTAGTATTAGACCAATCCGGATTCAAAACATCCATTTCACTCAACGGCCTCCAAATCGGGTCCTTTATATTAAACAAAAATCCGCTCTGATAAGTCGAAGTTTTGTTTTCTTCTTTATTCCCTCCTCTAACATCCCCTCCAACCGATTTTCGTCTTGGTGGATTGTTTGGATTGTTTTCTTGGGAGGAGACACTGTTTGAACTACTCAAACTTTTTTCGTTACCGCTACAAATGTTGCAAGTTAAATCGGGAGGTAGTGCAACAAGCATTTCTCCTGTAAATATAAAATTACAATTTCCGGAAAATAAATCAGAATTTGTAATTTTCTGGAAAGAATTTGTAAAAATAATTCTGATAAATTTACAACTGGGAAGAGTCGTCAGAATTTGTAATTTTTATTCTTTGCTATTTTCCGGAAAATAGCAAACAGAATTTGTAATTACCCGGAAAGAATTAAAGTTTCCGGAAAATAAATCAGAATTTGTAATTGCAACTGGAAGAAAAAATCAGAATTTGTAATTTTCCGGAAGGAATTTGTAAAAATAATTCTGAAAGAATTTTTACAACCGGAAAGAATTGTCATAATATGTAATTATCCTTTACACTTTTCCGGAAAATAGCAAAAGAATTTGTAATTATCCGGAAAGAATTTACAACCGGAAAGAATTAATCAGAATTTTTAATTTTCCGGAAAGAATTACAATTTCCGGAAAGAATTATCAGAATTTGTAAAAATTATTCTGAAAGAATTTTTACAACCGGAAAGAGTTGTCAGAATTTGTAATTTTCCGGAAAGAATTTACAATTTCCGGAAAATAAATCTGTATTTGTAAAAATAATTCTGAAAGAATTTACAACCGGAGAGTTGTCCTTTACAATTTTCCGGAAAGAATTAAATCAGAATTTGTAAATTTCCGGAATATGTAAAAATAATTCTGAAAGAATTTTACAACCGGAAAGAATTTGTAATTATGAAATCAGAATTTCAATTTACAATTTTCCGGAAAGTAGCAAATAGAATTTGTAATTTTCCGGAAAGAATTAAATCAGAATTTGTAGTAAGTTAAAAAAATCAGAATTCTTTTAATATTTTCGATTTACAATTTTCCGGAAAGAGAAAATCAGAATTTACCGGGTCAGAATTTCTAAATTACAATTTTGCTAAAAAAGCAAAATAGAATTTGCAACAACTTGATTTTTTCTGAAACTATTAATTTTTCATTTCTGATTTGTAAATTGCTAGCCAGCCCAGTGAAATTAAAGTTTTTCCATTAAAGTATTAAAATAAATCAGAAATCTCCCTCACCCAAATCTAAACTTTTTCGTCCTCTGTAAATCCTCAAAAGTCTTTCTCTATATTCTTTTACAAGTTTTGAAATTAATTTTTCAATTTTATTCTCATTATCATCATCACTTTTATTAGAAGTATTAAATAATGAAGCTGATTGAGCTGCTAATTGTTCAAAATCTTCATCAATGTCGCCTATAATATATTATTGCTTTTGTTTTGTGTTTTATAGTTTTTCTGTTTGGTTTTGTTTTCAATGTTTTCGTATTTTTAATGTTTTTCTGTTTATGTTTAATGTTTTACAATTTAATTTTAAATGTTTATTTAAAATTCTGATTTGTTGTTTGTTTGTTTAAAATTCTGGTAAAAAAATGTTTGTTTGAAATTCTGGTTTCTGTTTTTGTTTAATGTTTTACAATTCGATTTTAAATGTTTATTTAAAATTCTGATTTGTTGTTTGTTTGTTTAAAATTCTGGTAAAAAAATGTTCGTTTGAAATTCTGGTTTGTTGTTTTTGTTTAATAATTTACAATTCGATTTTAAATGTTTATTTAAAATTCTGATTTGTTGTATGTTTGTTTGCTTTATGTTTGTTTAAAATTCTGGTTAAAAAATGTTCGTTTGAAATTCTGGTTTTTATGGGTTTTCCTATTTAATATTTGATTTTTTATTTTAACGTTGTTTTTGTTCAATGTTTTGTTTAAATTCAATTTTAAATGTTCGTTTAAAATTCTGGTTTTATTTCTAATGTTTTTTTTGTTTTAGATTTTTCCCATACGTTTTTCATGTTCCTCCTCCTCTTCTTCATCTGCCCATTCAGGTATTTCACTTTCTTCAGCGCTAGTTTCCTCCGTCTCACTATATTTATTTGAAACATCGTTTCTCCTATTGTTGTTGCTTTTGTTGTCTTCATCATCTAAAGAAGAATTTTTCCTCCAATTTTGTTGTTGTTGTCCTCCGTCTTCCTCACTTGTAGTAGAAGTATTTCTCAATTGAAAATCGTTTCTCTTGAAAGGTTTAGGTGGTTGATTGTCATTAATACTAGAAGTCATTACTGCCTCTCCCAAACTTGAACTACTAGAAACAGAAAGAAACATTTCTCTTGTTGAATCACAAACATTCTTCAAAACATGAATGTTTTCCTTGTTTGAAATTTTTGTTTTGTTGGATGTTTTGTTGTTGTTATTGTTGTTTTGGTTGTTGTTGTTTTGTTGTTTTTCCTTTTCATTTTCAAAAACATCCTCTTCCTGTTGTTGTTCTTGTTGTTTTAATAGATGTTTTTCTTTTGTTTTTACTTTTCTCTGATGTTGTGTTCTTTTCTCAACATTTAAAACAATGTTGTTTTGATGTTTTTGATGTTTTTCAATGTTGTTTTGATGTTTTTCTATGTTTGTTGTATCAACAAAACTTTTTTTCTTTATTCTGTTTATAATTGTTGCTTCTTTATTATTTAATACGTGTTGTTGCTGGATGTTTTGTTGGTTGTTTTGTTGGGTGTTTTGTTCTGTTTTTATGTTTGTTGTATCAACAACATCTATTAAATCAACTAATGGCAGTTGTTGTGAAACTTTAATTGTTGTTGTTGTAGAAGTGTTTTCTCTTCTGTTGTTTTCTCTTCTTAAAAATGGCCAAACATAGGAAAACACTCTTAGCACAAAATTTAAAGTATGCCAAAATATTTTTTGAATAATTCCTGCATCAGACGAGATTTTTCTAAATTCTCTTCTGTAAAAATCTCCAACTTCTACCCCAATATCCTCAACTTGAGCAACTTTTTGGTCATCAGTATCGTTTAAATTAAACACTAATTTTTGTTGCCCTTGCAAAAATTGTTGTTTATAAGCACACAAAACTACACGATCGCCTTCCAGGTAAGCACAAGATATCATGCATATAAGGCAAAACCTGTGGGTGACAAAAAATTTTTTTAGGAAAAATTTAAAATTTTTTAAAAAATTTTTTGGAAATTCGAAAATTTTTCGAACAAAAAAAAATAAAAATTTTACATTAATGCTAGCACACAAGTTTGATACATTAGAGCTTCAAAAGGAGGGCGAGGTAATGCAGAATGACACATTGAAAGTAAATGTTTTGGAACAACAGCAGCCAAATTATATGACCAAGGGGTACCGTTCATATGCATAAAAACTTGAAGTGTTGCTTCATTGATGGAAAATAAAAAGTCAGGAGTATAACTTTAAAAAAGTGAAAAACATTAAAAATAGCAGGCAAAGGTAAATAAAGAAATAAAAAAAACATTAAACAAACAGAAAATAAAAGAGGGCAAATATTAAAAGAAACAAACATAAAAACAAGAATAAAAACATCAAAACACAAAAATTTCAACAAACAGTACAACAAAATATAAAAACCATAATAAGCATGAGATATAAACAAAACATCAAAACAATAACAAAACACTGAAGACAACAAAAAAAGAAGAGGGATAAACAAACCAGAGAATATCAAAAAAAAACATTCACAACAACAAAAACAATCAAAACAAGAAGAAAACATTTCAGATACAAAAACAAAACCAGAATTTAAAACAAACATAATGTTTTGACGAAAACAACAAAAACATTAAACAACGAGAATAACAATTATTGCAACAAAACATTGCAACAAAACATCCAAAACATAAATGTTCGTAACAAACATTAAAACCAAACAAAACAATAAAACATAAATGTTCGTAACAAACATTAAAAACAAACAAAACATCTAAGACATAAATGTTCGTAACAAACATTAAAACCAAACAAAACAATAAAACTAGAATATAAACATCACAAAATAGAAACAAAAACAGAAAAACATTCAAGAAAAACATAATGAGAAAAACATTGAATTTAAAAACACACAAAAACAAAAAATGTTTTTACCAAACTTACGAAATATCTAAATAAGATGTTTCATTCGGTTCCAACCTTGAAAAACATGTTTTTATGTTTGTTTGACAAAATATAGAATTACCTAAACTTGTCACAATTCAAAACACGAAAACCACGATTTTCACAAGGAGCGCCACTTATTGAAATATTCACAACACTGAATCCTACCTAATTTTTAAGAGGGAAAAATATTTTCATTTTTATTTAATTTTTACTCATTTTTTTAAACCTTACTTCTCCATTATTATAAACAGCAAAGGAACGTCTAACAGTTAATGTTGTAGGCATTCTATGCAACTGACGTCGAGGATTAGCACAATCATCCAAATGTTTTGGTTCAAGTTCAAATAGTAAAGGTTGTGAATTTGCAGATTTATCGTCAATAGCCATATTTCTTTAGGAAAAATTAATTTTTTAATTAAGAAAGAAAGAAAATTGTGTGTTACATTCGCGCTCCACGTCCATAGAGAATAATGGGTTCTGAAAATAGTTAATTTGTGATTCTGATTTTTTAAATTAATTTTGATTTTTAATTAATTCTGATTTTTTTATTTTTAACGATATATTACAACTTTCCGGAAGGAAATAAAAATCAGAATTTGCAATTTTTCCGGAAACTAACAAAATGTTTTTACAATTGTAAATAGAACTTTCCGGAAAGACTCAAAATTAATTCTGATTTTTACAATTATTGAATATTCACAACTTTTCCGTAAACAAAAACAATTATTTTACAATTGTAGATTATTTACAATTCATAAACATTTCCGGAAATTAACTTTTTTTCCGGAAAATTGTAATTTCAGTAGCAAAAATGTTTTTACAATTTATTCTTTCCGGAAATAAAAGTTGAAAAGAATTAAATATATTTTTACAATTGTAAATAGAACTTTCCGGAAAAATAAAATTAATGTAAATAGAATAATTACAAATTTAAACTTTTCCGGAAAGAAAACTAGAACAAAATTAATTCTGGATTGTAAATAGAACTTTCCGGAAAAATAAAATTAATGTAAATAGAATATTTAAATTCATATTCTTTCCGGAAATTAAAACAAACATTAATTCTGATTTTTACAATTGTAAATAGAACTTTTACATATTCCAACCTCTTCCGGAAAACTTTCAAAATTAATTTATAAAATAAAAACCCCTACCTATAACAGTAAGATTGTTTCTTATAATCATCATAGAAGACCGAAGAGAATAATCTGAAGGTAGGAAGCCAATACGAACACGGGCACTCATTCCAGGGCGAAGCAGCATAGTTAAAGTAAATCGAGGAACTGGACCTAAAAATATTTTTTGAAAATTTTTTTTAATTAAGAGACACCTTCAATAATTTTTTCAACTTCTTCACGAAGCTTTGGAGTCTAAAAATAAAATAAAAAAAATTTTATAAAAAATTCCTCTTTAAATTTTACCGGACTTCCAGGTCTAAGAGTAAACAATTCTGTATCACGCAATGAAAACATTAATGTTTCATTCAATTCTATAGGATTAATTAATGGTGGTATTGACAATTCATCACTTAAAATATCGAGTAAACTATCAGAATCAGGATAAATAACCAAAGGAAGTATTTGTATTATTATTGGTGACTAAAAATATTAATGAGGGTTTTTACAATTGTAATAAAACAGAAATTTATAATTTTCCGGAAAGAAAAAGAAAATCAGAATTTATCGGAATTAAGAGGGAAAAAATTTGTAATCTGTAGAATTGTTTGTAAAATCAGAATTTGTAATTTTCAGGAAATAATTTTTCGGATTGTAAAATTCTGATTTTCGGTTAAACAATAAATTACAATTGTAAAAATTACAATTTTCCGGAAAAAGAAAATCAGAATTTTACAACTTTCCGGAACAAAATTCTGATATATTTTAGGATTGTAAATTTCTGATTTTAAATATGAAATAAACTTTCCGGAAAGAATTTTAATGAACATTTTATTGTAGTAGAGGAACAGAATTTGTAATTTGTGAAATTATTTGTAAAATCAGAAATTGTAATTTTTAGAAAAGAAGTATACAATTTCTGATTTTCCTCTTTCCGGAAATTGTAAATTACTCTGAAAATTGTAATTCTGAAATCAGAATTTGTAATTTTATTGAAGGAAATGGAGTTACAATTTTCCGGAAAGAGATGAAATCAGAATTTGTAATTTCCGGAAAGAAAAAAATAAATTACAATTCTTGAAAGTGCAGGAAATAGAAAATTCTGATTATTTTTCGGATTGTAAATTCTGATTTTTGGTTGAGTAAAAAATTATAATTGTAGAATTACAATTTTCCGAAAAAAGATAAAATCAGAATTTGTAATTTCCGGAAATAATTTAAAATTATTAATACCTTCCGGAAAATAAATATAAAATCAGAATTTGTAATTTGTAAAATTATTTGTAAAATCAGAATTGTATTTTACAGAAAAATCTGAATTTACAACCTTCCGGAAATAATTTACAATTACAATAAGAATTACAATAAAATTTTCAATAAATATGAACTCTTACCGTTGTTGGATTTGATATTGTCAAATTAACAATACTAAAATTACCAACTGCAGTTAATGGAAAATGGACAGTTGGATTACTAAATAATTTAGGCCAAATCTGCCAAAAATTTAAATTTTTTTTTAATTAAAAAAAAATTTTTTTTTACAAGGTTTGCTTCTATAGGAATTTCAAATCCTTTAATTTTGTCAGTATCCACTTTTACTGTTGTTTGTATTTTCTTTCCTTCTAAAGCTAGCCATTTACGTCTCAATCTTGAGAATAAATAATGATCAATTTCTGCCAAGTTTTGAGGGAGTTTCATTCCATAAGAGAACCATTGTCCATCAGGGGAATTTAAAGGGATTCCTAAAAATGAGATATTAGAGTTTTTATTAGACATCAGAAAATTGTAAAATTTAAAAATTGTAAATCTTTGTTACTTTCTTTCTAGGAAATTACAAATTCTGATTTTATAATTATTTTCCGGAAAGAAGTTTAAATTTTCAAGTAAATAATTTACAAATTGTAAAAACATTTTTTCCAGTAAATTTTCCCTTCAGGAAAAGAAAAATGCAATTTTACACTTTTCCGGAAAAAAAATTTACATTTGTAAATTCTGATTTTTTATTGTTTTTCCAGAAAATTACAAATTCTGTTTTTAAATAATTGTTGGTTATTTCCTTTCCGGAAGATTACGAATTCTTTTTATTTTTTCCGGAAAAAAATCTGAAATTTGTAATTATTTCCGGAAAATTACAAAATTACAAATTCTGATTTTTACAAATTACAAAATTACAAATTCTGATTTTTACAAATTGTAAAATTTCAAATTCTGATTTTTACAAATTACAAAATTACAAATTCTGATTTTTACAAATTACAAAATTACAAATTCTGATTTTTACAAATTACAAAATTACAAATTCTGATTTTTACAAATTACAAAATTACAAATTCTGATTTTTACAAATTGTAAAATTTCAAATTCTGATTTTTACAAATTACAAAATTACAAATTCTGATTTTTACAAATTACAAAATTACAAATTCTGATTTTTACAAATTACAAAATTACAAATTCTGATTTTTACAAATTACAAAATTACAAATTCTGATTTTTACAAATTACAAAATTACAAATTCTGATTTTTACAAATTGTAAAATTTCAAATTCTGATTTTTACAAATTACAAAATTACAAATTCTGATTTTTACAAATTACAAAATTACAAATTCTGATTTTTACAAATTGTAAAATTTCAAATTCTGATTTTTACAAATTACAAAATTACAAATTCTGATTTTTACAAATTACAAAATTACAAATTCTGATTTTTACAAATTACAAAATTACAAATTCTGATTTTTACAAATTACAAAATTACAAATTCTGATTTTTACAAATTACAAAATTACAAATTCTGATTTTTACAAATTGTAAAATTTCAAATTCTGATTTTTACAAATTACAAAATTACAAATTCTGATTTTTACAAATTACAAAATTACAAATTCTGATTTTTACAAATTACAAAATTACAAATTCTGATTTTTACAAATTACAAAATTACAAATTCTGATTTTTACAAATTGTAAAATTTCAAATTCTGATTTTTACAAATTACAAAATTACAAATTCTGATTTTTACAAATTACAAAATTACAAATTCTGATTTTTACAAATTACAAAATTACAAATTCTGATTTTTACAAATTACAAAATTACAAATTCTGATTTTTACAAATTGTAAAATTTCAAAATAATTTCCTACCCAAATAACAATCTTGTGGACAAGAAGCTTCTGGAACAAAACTTATGTTTGCCAAATTTTTAGCTATCCAAGGTTTAAGTTTAGAATTGTGAATAAAAGTTTTGTTGACCATCGACAAGGAAAAACGAGGATCTTTATTTAGGAATGAAACGCGAAGAATTTGAAGAGGCAAAGTAGTGCTCATAAGCTGAAAAAAAGAAATAAAGGTAATTGTAAATTCTGATTTTATTTTTTTTCAGGAAAATTACAAATTCTGAGTTTGTAATTATTTTCCGGAAAATTGTAAATTTGGGTTCCTATTTCTTTCAGGAAAATTATAAAATCAGAACAATTAATTTTTACAAACTTTTCCAGAAAGGATTTTTTTTTAATTTTGGTTTTGTAATTCTTTTCCGGAAAATTGTTAAATTTTTTCTGATTCCTTCCGGAATTGTAAATATTCTAATTTTCTTTCCGGAAAACAATAAATTAGTTTTTATATATTTTCCGGAAAATTGTAAATTCTGGTTTTAAAGAATTTTAATTCCAGATTTATTTCCTTCCGGAATTGTAAAATTATTTTTGGTTATTTTTTTCCGGAAAGTTGTAATTGTAAGTTCTCATTTTCTTTCCGGAACCGATAAACTCTTTTTATATAGTTTCTGGAAAAGTGCAAATTCTGATTTCAAAAATATTTTCCGGAAAAGTAAAATTCTGATTTTTATTTGTTTTCCGGAAAGTTGTAATTGTAAATTCACATTTTCTTTCCGGAAACTTATTTATTTTTCAGGAAAATTACAAATTCTGATTTTACAAATAATTCTATAAATCCGGAAAATTGTAATTTCTTCCGGAAAATTACAAATTCTGATTTTACAAATAATTCTACAAATCCGGAAAATTGTAATTTCTTCCGGAAAAGTGCAAATTCTGATTTTGAAATTGTTTTCCGGAATATTAAAATTCTGATTTTTATTTATTTTCCGAAAAGTTGTTTCCACAAGACATTATTCTTTCCGGAAAGTTTTAAAAAAATAAAAAACTTACAATTAACGATTTAATATAAACACCCCCAACAAAACCTTCATTAAACACAATTTTATTTGGTATACTATAAAGTGAAGTTGAATTTGTAATTTCAAAATAAATAGAAAATTTGTATAAAGAAAATGTTGTTTGAATAAAAAATAAATTTTTTTCTTCTGAAGAAGGATTAGTTGATTTTTCAAAATTAGTACATTGTTGTTGTAAACAGTTAAAATTTAGGGTTAATTTAAATAGAGCAGAAGAATTTGAAGGAATTAAAAAATTAGAAGGCTTAAAAAAAATTATATTTCTCATTTAATTTTTAAATTTAATTTTTAATACAGTCAAAGCCCTCAGAGTTTATACTCCCAAAATTAGGTAAATATTAATTTTTTAAAGAAGCATTTTTTTCCTAAATTAAGCAGAGGTGGGGGTCGGAACAGTCAAAGGTGTCTGAAGTCAAAAAATTCCAACCCACCACTGGTCTCTAAGTGGGGAATTCATCCTAAGCGACACCCCTTTATTTAAGGTTGATAACCGGTTAATTTCCGCCTGTGGCGGTTCCAATGGGGAATTTTAAAGGCATTTGAGCCGCTACATGAGCTAATTAACCCGGACACCAAAAAAACTAAAAAAAATATATTTTTAATAATTTAAAATTAAAATGGTACATTTTTGATTTGTTGTTTTGGCATTTTTTTATTGTTAGAATGTTGAGATTCAAAAGTTAAATTAGTAAATTCAATAAATTGTAAAGTTATAAAATTGTTCAAATTTATTGGAAAATTGAATTTAAGCACTTCAATAGGAATTGGGTTTGGGTTAAATAAAGTAAACTTGAAAAAAGGGAAAAAATTAATTTTTGAGAAAAAATTATCTAAAAAAATAAATTAGGATGGAAAGATCCGGACCCAAAAAAAATAATCAAAAAAAAAAGAATCTCCGAACTTCTTACCAAAATCTTCCGTTAAAATACAAACCAGGGATCGTACCAAGATAAAAACAAAATTCCCGATTTTGGCAATCGGGAATTCCCAACCAGAGCTGATGAAAATGAAATTTTGCCCACAACGAAACGAAAACGAAAAAAAGGTAAAAAAAATTTCAAACGAAAACGAAAATCATAAAAAATCCATGAAAATAACAAAAAACAAAACGAAACAAAAATTTTCGTGCAGCTCTGATCCCAACTCAAAAATTGTCTGGAATTCCCGATTTTGGCAATCGGGAATTTTGTAGGTGCAATCCCTAATACAAACAGTATTTTTTTTCCTAGTGAGGAATTCCTTGTGTGTTGAAACTCTCCTCCCCCAATCCCGAAACACACTCTCTAGTCACAAGACAACTACTTTTAAAAAATTAGGATCCGGAAAGTAAGAAAAATTTTCGAGTATTTCCCAGTCCTCCCAACCTTCAAATTAAAATTTTAAAAAATTTTAATTAAAAAAAAATACCAAAATAGAACGATTCTCTCCCTTTTTTAAAAGACCAAAATTAAAAATATTTTGCTCAATAGAATGTAAAGTGATCTGAATTTATAAAATTAATTTTTTAATATGAAATTAAAAAAATACTAACATTTATTTCTCCATCAAATATATACAAAGGCAATTGAAAATTTGTGAGATTTGTGTTGATAATAATATGCGATGAAGAAAGGTTAGTTGAAGGAATGAAATTTTTAAATAAAATTTTTAGAGAAGGCAAAGATTGGCCGGGAGAAAGAATTATAGGCGATTCGATAAGAAAAATCTGTAAAAAAAATTTTAAATTAAAAAAATAGAGTTCGAGCCCAGACCGGGCCCGTAATTGGGCTGGACCCGGAAACCCATGCCCGGGTCCAGAAATTATTAAAAACCCGGAATCCATGACAAGCCGGGCCCGGCACATGGGTTTTTCAAATTCAAGTTTAAACCCAGGTCACCTGGAAAAGCGTTTCACAGGGCCTGGTAGCTTGGAAACCGAATATTTTGATAAAATCCGATTTTTCGGGGCTTTTGTGGTTTCGGTAATTTACACGAAACTAGAGTTGAGCTGGTCTGGACCAAAGCCTGGGTTTTTCCTGGACTGGGTTTTTCCTGCTACAGGCCCAGGATCCGGCTCAGGTCAATAAATCAAATCCAGAAAACGGCCCAAACTTTTCAAAAACCCCGATCTCTAATGAAAAACCCCGGTCTGGGCAGTTTGGAAAAAATTCGGTTACCGGGCCTAGCAATGTGAAAAGTTCAAAAAGAAAAAATTAAAAAAAAATTTTCAAACCTCAAAATAATCTTTTCCATTTTCTGCAATTTCAGCTCCAAAAATAGCCAAAGGAAAAGGGCATGTATTAGTTAAAATTATTTCACGTCTCCGAAAAGGTTTTAAATTTTTATGGAAAGATAATTCATTTAAATTGTATTCAAGTTCACTGAAAAAAAATTTTTAAAAATTAAAAAAATTTCAAAAAATTCCAAAAAAAAAATTCTAAAAAAAAATTTTTTTGACTTGCAAAAAAATTAAAAAGATCCAAAAAAAATTTCAGAAATTTTTTTTAAATTTTTCAAAAATTTAAAAAAAAATTCAGAAAAATTTTTCTCAAAAAAATTTCCAAAAATATTTTATTAACTATACCCTTCATAAAGTTGAGCAAAAAAAGGCACTGTAACATTAAAATTTCCTCCTCTACTTACAGCCATTATTTTTCCTTGTTTTTTAAAAATACGGCCTATTTTTGTTTTGGTTGTTGAATTATTATTTTTGGGAGTAATTTTGTCGTCAATAAATGTATCAATATTTATGTTAGCAATGTCTATTAAGCCTGAAAATTAAGAGGAAAATATAAATAAAATTGAAATCAGAATTTAAGTAAAATCAGAAAAAATCAGAATTTAAAAAAATCAGAAAAAAATCAGAATTCTAATTTTTCTCTCAAAAAAATTCTGATTTTCTGATGTCTATTAAGCCTAAAAAGGAAGGGAAAGAAATAAACTTGAAATCAGAATTTTAGTAAAATAGAATCAAATCAGAATACAAAATCAGAATTTCAAAATAAATCAGAAAAAATAGAATTTTAAAATCAGAATTCTGATTTTTTTCAAAAAATTCTGATTTGTTTTCCGATCCTTTCTATTGAAATTCTGATTTTTCCCTCAGTTTATTCTGATATTTTTTCTGATTCTTTTCTCCGAAAATTCTCATTTTATGATATTTATTAGGCCTGAAAATAATGAGAAAACTAACTAAATAAATTTGAAACAAAATTTTATTAAAATAAAAATCAGAATTAATTTGTTAAAATAAATTAACTTGAATTCAAAAGGTACAAAAAGAGAAGAAAAATAAACTTGAAAAAAATCAGAATTTTTAAAAAATAAAATAAAATCAGAATTTAAAATTCTGATTTTATTTTCTGGCCATTTTCTGATTTTCCCCCCGAAAATTCTGATTTTTTAAATTCCTTTCCTATAAATTCTGATTCTTTATTTATTTTCAGAATTTAGTACAAACAAAATCATAATTTAAAATTCTGATTTTAATTCAATAAAAACAAACCTGGTTGTTGTCCACGCGTTGCCGACTTCAACGATATTGGAGGATGTGTTTCATATTGAATATAAATCATTTTTGATTTGTCAGAATAAATTGAATCAATTTCTACACTTTTTTCTAATGTGGAAAACACAGTTAATTTGAGTGGAGACAAAAATTGTTTTCCTGCTTTTACAAGACCAAAATCTAATAAATTTGTTGTTGAAAAGAGATCACGTCGAAGAGTAACCTTTGAAATTAATTAAAAATCAGAATTTGCAGAAGAAATAAATAAAAATCAAAATTTGTAAAAATCAGAATTTGTAAAATCAGAATTTGTAAAAATCAGAATTTGTAAAATCAGAATTTGTAAAAATCAGAATTTGTAAAAATCAAAATTTGTAAAAATCAGAATTTGTAAAATCAGAATTTGTAAAAATCAGAATTTGTAAAAATCAGAATTTGTAAAAATCAGAATTTGTAAAATCAGAATTTGTAAAAATCAGAATTTGTAAAAATCAGAATTTGTAAAATCAGAATTTGTAAAAATCAGAATTTGTAAAAATCAGAATTTGTAAAATCAGAATTTGTAAAAATCAGAATTTGTAAAAATCAGAATTTGTAAAAATCAGAATTTGTAAAAATCAGAATTTGTAAAATCAGAATTTGTAAAAATCAGAATTTGTAAAAATCAGAATTTGTAAAATCAGAATTTGTAAAAATCAGAAATTGTAAAAATCAGAATTTGTAAAAATCAGAAATTGTAAAAATCAGAATTTGTAAAAATATCAGAAATTGTAAAAATCAGAAATTGTAAAAATCAGAATTTGTAAAAATCAGAAATTGTAAAAAATTTACAAAAAATAAACTTAAAATCAGAATTTACAGAAGAATAAATAAAAATCAGAATTTGTAAAAAAAATTAAACTTGAAAAACCAGAATTTTACAAAAACAAACTTGAATAAATTAAAACCAGAATTAAATTAAACTTGAAATTACAAATTGAAAAAAAAAATAAATTTGTAATTTTAATTAAATCAAAAATTATAAAAATAAACTTGAAAATCAAAATTAATCTTCTGTTAGTTTTGTAAAATTCTGATTTTCAAGTTTGTAAATTATTTTTTACAATTTCTGATTTAATTAGAATTACAAATTTCTTTTTACAATTTTATTTTTATTTTTATTCTGATTTTATTTTCAAAAATTTCAGAAGCAATTAAAAAATTAAATTCTGATTTTTGTAAATTCTGATTTTCAAGTTTATTTTTGAGAAATTCTGATTTCTATTAAATTTATTTATTCTGTAAATTCTTAAAATCAGGATTTCCCCCAAAATAAAAGTTAGAAATTTAATTAAACTTGAAAATTACAAATTGTAAAAAATCAGAATAAAAACCTGTGTTTCAACCGGAATTGTAATTAAACCTATTTTTGACTTGTAAAATGAGCGTCTCTCATTTTCATCATTAACCTCTTCTAACAGAGAATATTTAATAAAAATAAATGAAGTTGTATTCCGTTCAACATTTCCAATAATTTTTGCTACAGCTATTTTTCTTGTTTCAAAAGACATTAAAATCTAAATAAAAAAATTTTTTTAAGCATAAAATTTTTGAAATGAACCACGAAGGACTAGGAGAGTGTTAAAGGGTTTTTATAAACTTGTTAGCAGGTAATAACAGGGATGGAATGTCTCCCACTTCCGCCGTCAGCATAATTCCGTTTTTTCCCCTTCCGCGTTCCTCTTCAACCCTTTCAAATTGGGAAGACTCATCCCAACTGTTGCCTTAGGAAGCTCAAGACCGATCAGGGGATAGCAAAATTTCGTTACACTCAGAAACAAAATAAAAATTTTTTTAATTCGATCATCCATGCTTACCGCTGGAGCATGCCCAATTTACGTTCTATACATGGACTCCAGTAAAGCAGACTCCTCTCTCATGAAGACTAGTAGTCTGACATGAGAGAGGAAAATGCCTGGTGTCACTTTGCCTTAACCAAGTGACACAGGCATCAAATCCGAGTCTTCCGTTGAACCCCAAGTCTCCCAAAAAAAATTAAAACTAATTTTACCGATTTTATTGAATTATTTGATTTAATTATAAATTCTGTTGGAAATTCTAATTGAATATTACAATCACTAGAAAATATTTCCAAAATTCGAAGAGTTGTAAAATGTGGATTATGCAATTGAATTGGTGTTGAGAATGTTGAATTTATTGGTAAACGAATATTTGAAAGAGGTCTGAAAAAAAAAATTTTAATACTAAAATTAAGAGTAATATTAAAAGACAAGCACGTAGCCAAGGGAAAAAGGACATTTTCAAGATTGATCCCCCTCCTTCAAGAATTTTCCGGGTTACGTGCCGTACCAAGGTCTGTGCTCCACATTTTTCCTTTTTCTTAGGTTAAATCTTCATAATAAAACGATGATTTGAGTACAATCATGGGAAACGAAACGGCGGTACGACAATTGAGGATACGCACTTGAGGATATGACAAATGAGGACGACATTTGAGGACGACAATTGAGGATCTGACATATGAGGACGACAAATGAGGACGACATTTGAGGACGACAATTGAGGATCTGACATATGAGGACGACAAATGAGGACGACATTTGAGGACGACAATTGAGGATCTGACAAATGAGGACGACATTTGAGGACGACAATTGAGGATCTGACATATGAGGACGACAAATAAGGACGACATATGAGGATTTGACAAATGAGGATAAAAATGAAAAATAAAAAAGCTTGAAAGATCCATAAAACTCGGAAGACCCCCACTTGGAAGACCAATAATGAAGAATTCTTTTCTTTCCAGCGCCGCAGGCGAACATTTTTGAATTTCAAAAGGTCAAGGATCACCGTTTTTTATTATTATTTTAATCCTCAATTGTCGTCCTCATTTGTCATATCCTCAAGTGCGTATCCTCAATTGTCGCAACACCAACGAAACTGCTATAAAAAAGAGAGCAAAGAAAGGGGTGAATTGAGAAAGTCGGGTCGGATTGTAAAAAAGTTTAGGTTTTGGGTAACCCGGCCCATCCATGGTGTAGAACTAAAAGGAAAATATTTTTGGATGGTTTTGGAAGGGAAAAATAGGACACCGGCTCGTGAAGAAGAAGGGTATTTTCTGAGCTAGCTCAATGAGCCCACCCAGCACCTTAAGACGGGCACGTAGCTATGGGAAGACGGACTACTCGGAATAGTTGAACTTAAATAAAAAATCAAAAAATCCATACTTTATTCTATAAACATTCCCACTGAGTTGGCCACGCACTTTATGAACAAAAACGCCAATAGAAGTAAACAAAGACAAAATTTCTTCTTTTAAAGGAGGCTCTTCTGATGTCGGTAAAAAATAAATGTGGAAAGAAATGCGTTGTTTGGGCATTAAATTCTAATTAAAAAATAAATTTTAATTAAATAAATTAAAAAAGAAACCTTTTCAAACAAAGAAGAACAATGAAAATTAATTCCGAAACTCAAAATATTTGAAAGTACAATTTTTGAATTGCCTGGGTTGGTAATGTAAAGTATTCGGTGAACTAGAACCTGTGTAAAATTTAATTGAGAATTTAAAAAAAAAATCAAAATTTGTAATTAATTTTAGGGTAGGAAATGAAAATTACAATTCAGAAAGGATTTTGTAATTTGTAAAAAATAATTGTAAAATCAAAATTTATAATTTTACTGCACGAAATTACAATTTTCCGGTAGGAAGAAAATCAGAAAATGTAAAATATTAAAATTACAAATTCTGACTTTCTTTCCGCAAATTGTAATTCTGATTTTCTTTTATTAAATCAGAATTTGTAATTTTACGGGAGGGAGTAAAAATTACAAATTCTGATTTTTTTACAAAATCAGAATTTGTAGTTACAATTTCCGGAAAAATAAATAAAAAATCAGAATTACAAATTGCAACTTTCCGGAAAATCAGAATTTGTAAAATATTAAAATTACAAATTCCGGAAAAATAAATAAAAAATCAGAATTTGTAATTGTAAAAAATAGTCAACTTACCCCAAACGTTGTAATTCCAAAGTCAGTCATTTCCTCTTCAAATAATTTAATTTTCTGTTTAGAATCCTTTGTAAAATCGTGACTATCAAGCTTCTTATTTGTAACGATTGGCAATAAAATACTGTCTTGGTAAGAAATATCTTGAAAATAGTGAAGTTCTGATCCAATTTGAACAAAAGCGTGATAAACAGCGTCTGTTGAATCCTCCCCAAATGAAAGAATTTTTTTATTGTTGTCAAGGGTGGATAAATGCTCGTTAATTAAACAGAGAATGCAGCTAGAATGTAGAGATAAGAAGAGAAAATAACTACGACTAAGGCACATTTCTGAAAAAAAAATAAAATAAAAATTACAATTGTAAAAATTATAGCAGGTAAAATAATCAGAATAATTATTTTTCTGAATTGTAAAATTCTGATTTTTGGTTAGCGAAAAATCAGAATTTGTAATTTACCGGAAGAAACTGCAATTTTCCGGAATTGTAAATTATTTGTAAAATCAGAATTTGTAATTTTCCGGATTTGTAATTACAATTTTCCGGTTGGTTAGATAAAATCAGAAAATAAACTTTCCGGAAGAAATTATTTTTTCGGATTGTAAATTCTGATTTTTGTTTAAAAAGATTACAATTGTAAAACTATAATTAACCGGAAAGAAAAAGAAAATCAGCATTTGTAATTTTCCGGAAGAATTACAAATAATTTTACAAATTGTAATTTCTTCCGGAAAGTTGTAATCTCTTAAAAAAATCAGAAATTACAATCCGGAAAATTATTTCCTCCGGAAAATTACAAATTCTGATTTTACAAATAATTTTACAAATCCGGAAAATTGTAAAATCAGAATTTGTATTTTCCGGAAGAAATTATTCTTCCGGATTGTAATTTCTGATTTTTGATTAAAAAGATTACAATTGTAAAAATTATAGTTAACCGAAAAGAAAAATAAAATCAGAATTTGTAATTTCCAGAAAATATAATTCTGATTATTTTACAAATTGTAAAATTCTGATTTTTGGTTAAACAAAGAAAAAAACTTTTAAAGAAGGAAGTTGAAATTACAATTTACAGGAAATAAGAGGAAAATTACAATTACAAATTAAATTAAGACTCTTTAAAATTTTCACGTGTGCTTAATTAAATGACTTTTTATCCCTTATTATTTAAGAGTTAGAGAAAAATAATTAACGAGACAGTATAGATTTTAAGGAGGTTTGCAATTAGAGTAATTAAATTTTTAATTGTTAGAGAACATTTTTTGCCTCTTGTTTTTGTCTTATCTTATATTTTGTCAAAACACATTTTGCCAATAAGGGCAAAAACTTACTTTTTGTCAACAAACTTACTGGCAAAACGTCGATTTTTACTCTTGTTGGCGAAATATGTTATTGGTCATATGTGTGATCTTTTTTGTCTTTTGTTTAACGTTTCGTGTTTTGCCTTTGTTCGTGTTTTGCGTTCGTTTTTTTTTGTTTTTTGTAAAATTTAACTAAATTTTTTTTTCAAATTTTTAGAATAATCAATCACTCCAACTTCCCCTATGTTTCGGTTAAATTCAAATATTTTAACTTCTCTTACTCAATGTCAACAACTCGCAGTTTCGTCAATTAGAGGAATTGCACGTATTCCTCATTGGGAATACCACATTCGATTTGACCCCAAAGTGGGAAGGAAACGACCAGCACAGGATGTTCTCGATCGTTTCAAGCGTTTAAATAATGGTTTTCTTTTAATTTTTTGATCATTTTATTGTAGGGAAGGGAAGATCCTTATTTGGCCCTCGACAATTTTTTCGTTAAAGATGTACAAAATGGTCACTCTATCATTTGCTAACGGTTGCTCGATTCTGTACTCGGTAACTTAAACCTATACTGTTTTTCTGACCTTTTTGTACATCTTCAACAAAAAATTGCCTGGAAGTAGGTGGAACCCAATAAGTGCCTGGAACACGTGTCCATGATCGGTAGAGCACCTTAGCGGAACCCCATCTTGTTACACAATCCACCTGTTTGATCGGGTACCCAAGTAACCCAACTTTGCAAAGGGTTGTTTTGCTGGCTATTTTTAACGACCATCCACACTTGTACCCAAAAGGCGGACCAAATTGCAATTAACTGCTAGTCACGAGCTTGGAGAATCAATGCCGATAGGGGCTAAATTTTATTAAATTTATTTTTGAGGTATGTGGATTAGAGCTAGAGCTGGACGTAATCATGCAAATTATATGAAAGAGGATTTAAACCAAATGGTTGCAATGCAATGGGAGACGTGCACCAAATCTGAGTGTCATATGCTTGATAAGGTTTTTTTTACTATTTTACCTTTTTATTTACCTTTTTCGGTTTTCTGTTGATATGAGTATAAGGGCTTATTTAATTTTTGTCAGAAATTTCGACACGTACCGGATCGGGGGGTTTATTTTGGCTTACTTTCCCTTTGTTAGGGCTTTTCCAATCTTTGCTTACTTTCCCTATCTACCACACATGGTGGCCAGAAATACCGGGATGGACATATCGGGGGGATATTTCAATGTACGGTCAGCTACTCTACCGGTTTCACGACCTCTTCGATTTATCTCCCTAACGAGGAACATGACACCTGGCTTTATAACTGAAAATCACCTTCACCCAAGCAATTTCCCAGCACTAAATTTTTTAAAAAATATTTCCATTGTCGATCAAGTGTGGAAAAGACTGCAAAAAAGCCCGTTTCTCGTTTCTTTTTTTAATAAAATTTTTACAAAAATCCCGCTTAAAAAAATAAAATTTTTAGATGATGACTCCCTTCTGGCTTCGACAACGCCACTATGTCAACGACGACCTCGAACCTTTTCATACCCGTTATGGAATTACTGGCCCCCGTGTTAACTGCAAGAAAAAATTGACTCGGGAACGTCCCAAAATTTTGTTGGATGATTTGACTTCTGATCGTTTCTTTGATAGATTGCCTGCTTCAATGACAAAATCAAAATTGGCGATAGATGCACAAAAGTCTGATTTGCCAAAATTGTTGAGGGATGTAACTAGGAAGAGTTTGCGCCTTTTGACTGATGGAAATAAATAAATTTTGGTTTAAATTTGAAATTTTGTTTTATTTTTGGAATTCGTTTTAGGGTAGCAATTTAGGCCTTGAGGGTCGACTAGTATTTTGTTTACTTATGTTAGAGGGTAGCTACCCAGAGTTCTTTAGGGTGTACGTGTTTTAAGTCATGGATTGTCGGGTGGACTAGTTGTTTAACTTTTTAAGTGTAGCAGCCTAGGCCTTAAGGGGAATGGACATGTTCGAGTTCTGTAGTTTTCCTGGGACGATTTGTCAGTGTTCTGGTTTAGTTTTTTACCCAAAATGTTACCAAGGTTTTGTAGCAACCTATGCCTTTAGGAACGATTTTTTTTTGTTAAGGGCACGTTTTTGAATTTATGGTTTGCCGTGGACAACTAGAGTTTTATTTTATTTTTGGAGATCGTTTACCAAGGATGGGCTGGACTGGGGAAAAGTTGGTTAGGGTTTCATGTCGGGTTTTTAATTTTTCGGCAGCCCAACACAACTTTGGTAGCCCAACAACTTGGTGACTTTACAGGGGAGTTTAGGGACTTTGGAGATTTATGGATGGACATGTTTGATTTCTGTGGTTTGCCTGAGATAGCATCTATTGGATTTATTGTCTTCCCCTAAAAACGTTTTCGGGGTTTTAGATTCGGGATTGCTACCTTAACTTGTTCTATTCTTTCTCAATAAAAACATAGAATATTTATTTTGCTCTTTAAATGTTGTTGTACATTCTATTTTTGCCATTTTCGAAAAATAATTTTTTACAATTAGATTTTAGAAAAAATGAAGTTGCTTTCAATTATGATTCTCCACAAAAATCCTTCTCTTGGACAAACAAAACTTCTTAAAGGAGAATACGAACTTGGAAGCTTTAGTTTCTTTACTAAACGTAATGCACAGGTTTTTATTTTTTTTTAATTTTTTGGTAAAGTTGAATTTTGTCCCACTTTTTTCCTTTTTCGAGTATTAAAAATGGGATCACCCCAAAGTATCGACACCCAGAGTATCGAATGACCCAAAGTATCGAATTTTTTAAATTTCATAATTAAGTATTTCAATGATCGGGCATGATGTTCTAACATCGGGGAATTGTGTTTTCGATCAAACTGAGCATAGCGACCGAACAAGATTCTACTTGGAGATCGATCACTCTTCTTTGATTGGACATATTGATCATGATCGATGTTTGATCCATTGTTGGAACAATTTCCCTATGTTAAAAAGACTTCCCCGTCCTTGGACGGGGAAGTCTTTTTTAATATTAGAAGTCTTAATATATCATGCCCGATCATTGGAATACTTAATTATAATTAAAATTTAAAAAATTCGATACTTTGGGTCAACGATACTTTGGGTGTCGATACTCTGGGGTGGACTCATTAAAAATGGTTTTAAAATGTTATAGTCTACCTTACTGATAAGTACCCCTCCCTTTTTTTAGAACCTGTGTTCCGTTATTTGGCGTCTTTCTTGTGCCATTTTGCTAAAATTTCACCTTTGGTGTTTCGCCTTTCGCTTTTTAAAATTTTTTTCGGCACGCTCCTGTTAAGGAAAAAAAGCGTATGGTGGGCAAAATTAAATTTTACCTTTTCTAATTTTTTTTAACTTTCAAATTCTTCAACAGGAATTTATGCAATTCACCGCAAAATTGGTTTCTGACCGTTCAGCCACTCCCAGTCGAAGTACAATTAAAGAAGGCGAATATTTTGTGCATTGTTTTGTAAGGCATGACAGTTTGGTGGGCGTCTGTTTGACTGATGAAGAGTTTGTTTTTTTTTAATTTTTTGGGGCTTGATGTAGAGGGTGAGACATATCGGGGAAATAATTCCTTACGCATTTACTTTGGTTCTAACAATAAACGGTACTTTATGGATATGTCACCCCCCTCCTATTTTGAGTCTCAGTTTTCCTTATACGTAGAAAATGGTCAGAGATTATTTTCTTCTCCATGTCAATCTTTTTTTTTCTTCTTCAAGTATTTTGCTTTTTTTTATTTTGTTTTTTCACGTATTTTTTGAATTTTGTACTTACATTTTACTCATTTCGTTTCCACATTTCTCACTTATTTTGCTTGGAGAAAAAATGATTGACATGGAGAAGAAAATAATCTCTGACCATTTTCTACGTATAAGGAAAACTCTGAGACTCAAAATAGGAGGGGGGTAAACTTTTTCTTTGACGTGTTTGAGTTATGTAAGTTGCTTTGGGTCGTGAAACTAGTAGAGTAGTTTTTCGTACATTGAAATTTACTGGTATATGTCTGCCCCAGTCCCGTATTAAATATTTTTTCATGGGAGGGCCAAGGGGAGAAATTTCGATTTGGAATGCCATTCCAAATTTAAATTTGGAATGCCCTCCTGCTTACGGGCCTGGTCTGCTGCGATATATGCCTACTCCCATATAAATATTGTAATGTTGCAATTTCAACCATATTTCTTGTAGTTTAATTTTATTTCTTCTTCAAAAATTTTAAAAAATATTTTTTTTAAACAGATATCAATCTCGTGTAGCCTTTGCACTTTTAAACAAAGTTTTAGCTGACTTTTCTGATCGAATTCCTCAAAGTTCTTGGGCATTAATTCAAAGTGAGAGAGATTGTAATTATGATCAATTGCCAATGTTTCTTACAAAATGGCAAAATCCACGGGAAGCTGATGCTCTTACTCGTGTTCAGGTTTTTTTTTAATTTGTTTCTTGATCCAGGGGGTATCAAAAACGTTCAGGGAGTATTTTGTTCCCCATCCAGAGCTGTTTCGACCATTTTCGAAATTAAAAAAATTTGCTTCTTGGCCTTTCAAAATTATCAAAATTTTCGCCTGTAATTAAAAAAATTCCTCGTTTCTTACTATAGACAACGCTTCTACCTTTTCTCTTTCCTTCCATCTTTAGTCCTCTGATTTTAAATAATCTAGACCTCAACGTTCTGACCGGAATCCTGGCCTATTCTAGCCAGGCATCAATCAAACTTCAAATCATTGTTTCCGGACTGGGTACAGCCCAGAAGCGAGTGTGGCCATAAAGGCGCAAAGCCATAATTAGCTGGGAAATTTTTCTGTCCCTTATAAATTTTGGTACCAAACTCTTTAGCTCGATGAGAGGAATCGTTTAATACTAAAATTGGCAAGATTTAGAAATCTTGAAGCAAGTTATGGCTTTTCGTCTTCATAGCCGCGCGCCCTTTTGGCACATAAAAATGATTTTATTTTAAAAATCATTCTCTATTAAAAAAAATTTTTTTTCTAAGGATGAAGTAGAAGAAACCAAAGTTGTTTTGCACAATACAATGCAGTCAGTTTTGGAACGTGGAGAAAAACTTGATGATTTAATTAAAGCAAGTGAAAATTTGTCTGATCAAAGCAAACTGTTTTATACACAAGCGAGGAAGATGAATAGATGCTGCAATTATGTTTAGTTAGACAAGGATTCACAAACAAAGTTTGAAAGGGGTTTTTTTTTAATATCCAAAAAATTATTAAAAAATAATTTATTGCCCTTTTTAGAATTTGAGAAAATTTGGGGAAACGAAAATTTTTCTTTAGGATTTACACGAAAGTAAAAACAGTGAAATAGGCTTGGGCCAAAAAAGGAGCCCAAAAATAGGCTTTAAAAAAGGCATTTTAACCTTTCGACATTTCGGGGGGGGGGGGGGGTTCAGCTCCTCCCCAGCTACGCCCTTGATGGTTTATCTCTCTCTCTCAAAGGTTCAAAGTTTTTTCAACCATTCCGATTTTAAATAGTTGATAACTATCGATAAGGGCAATAAATTAAAAAAAATTTTTCTTAAAATTAGAGTGTGTATTTCCATTCCAGTATATACTATTATATCTCCATTTATTCTAATATAAGACTTTCCAATAGGGTTAGCGGATCCGGATCAGAGCTGTTCCCGTAAACGTTTCTTTCCCCTAGTCTCCTTAGACTCAACCACTCCCAAGGACTGAAACTTTGAACGGCCATAACTCTTTAAAATTCGTAGCAGGGATCCGCAAGTCTAAAAAACCGCGGAATTTACACAATCCAGCAAGGGCGTAGCCAGGGGGTGGCTTTTGAAGCTATAGCACCACCCCCCTGAAATCGACCTCCTGGCTACGCCCTTGCAATCCGGGGATTCAGACCCGGATATCCAGAAATTTGCAAGGATATCCGCCAACCTTTACTTTTTTCCATATCTTTCAAGATAAGCGCTACACAATTTTCTTCTATACCTAAAGAAAAAGGAGAAAAACTTTTGACTATAAAAAAAGCTTTTAGAATTTTTTTCTGTAAAAAAAATTTTTTTTCGTAAATATAAAATAAACACAAATATTTATATTTATTTTTAATTGTAAAAAAGAGTTTTTGTACTCTTACAAGAAGAAAAAAAAATTGGGTATAATAATTTTGAGTGTAAGGAAGAGGAGAGAGAAAAAAAGACTAGGTGTAAAAATTCTTTCTTTTGGGGAAAATTTCTTTAGAAAAATTTTTTTTTCAATTTCAGTGATATTTAAATATTTGGTAACATTTCTCGATTATTAGGATAATTTAAAGCAAATTCTGAAGCTTTGCCAGAAGCGCCGCCACTCCTTTTGCCATAAATTCCACCTGAATAGGGCAACATTGCTGCTGCACGTTTTCCATAAATTCCGCCTTTAAAAAATGGGAGAGAATTTTTAAATGAAAAAAATATTTTCGAGGTGGTTTTTAGCCTGAAAAACTTTAAAAAGTAAAGTAATAGCCAAAAGAAAATAGTGGGCACCAAAAGGATTCGAACCCTCCCCATTATAAGGGAGAAACCAAGAGCGATACCACTACACCAAAATGGGGATTTTTTAATTCAAAAATTTTTTTGAGGGGTTTTGGCTTGAAAACTTTAAAAAGTAAAGAAATAGTTAAAATAAAATAGAGGGCACCAAAAGGATTCGAACCCTTGCCGTTATAGGGGAGAAACCAAGAGCGATACCACTACACCACGAAATTTTCTTTTGTAATTTTAATATTTTCTGGCCTGTGTATAAATTTTGAGAGGAATTTTTAAAAAATTAATTTTTTGTAAAAATTAATTTTTTAAAAAGTGCCTGAATACGGCAATAGGGCAGCTGCTCGTTTATCCAAAAATTCGTCCAAATCTTCATTTGTTGGAGTTAAATCTTGCATTCGAAAACGAATGTCATTTAAGCTTTTCCTCAATGCTGCGGTTGGGTAACCTTGAAATTTTTGAAAAATTGGGAGGGTTTATGGGTTAAAAATTTTTTTTGAAATTTTTCTGACCTGCTCTAACAGACAAAGGCCCATCAAAAATCAAAAGAAGGGCAAATAATAAATAAAATATTTTTAGAATATTTGGGCATAAAATTGGGAAAATTGTAGTATTATTAGAATGCATTTTTTTAAGAAAATTTTTTGTTTGAAAATTAACTCTAAAAATGAGAATTAAATTTTAATTTTTAATAGGAGACGGAAAACTTGAAAGCCTATGGGTGAAGATAATTATAGGTGAGGAGACCTAACCTAGCGCCAACAGCTATAACTCTTGACTGGGTGAACTTTTTGAATTTATTTTAGTATCATTTAATAGAGCATTAAATTTGCTACAAAATAAATCTAAAAATGTGGGGAAAAGTTATTTTTAAAAATTTTATTTAAAAAGAAGATAGGCTTAAAAGCTTTGGGTGAGGACGTCAGTAGTTATGTATAACTAGCGCCATAACTATAACTATTGAACGGATAAACCTTTTAAAGAGATCTTTATAACGTTGGATAGTGCATTAAATTTGCTACAAAAAAATAATAAAAATTGATTAAAAAATTTTTTTTCAATTTTTAATTAGGGACAAGAAACCTGCTTTATAGGGCTTTGGGGGAGGAGAACACTAGCCTAACTCCAGGCTATACCTTTTGAACGGATGAATATTTCTTAACAAGTTTGGTGTCATTCGATAGAGCATTAAATTTGCTACAAAATACGCTAATTGAAGAAAATTTTTGTAAATTTGTTTAAAAAGTTATACTCGAAAAACCTTCTAAAACCTGACTTTTTCTTGATTTTTAGGACATAATTTTTTGTCTACCTTTCCAAAAATTGTTTCCTTTTTTATTTTATAGCAAATTTTCTGCTCTTTCGAATGACACCAAAATTGTTAAAAAATTTAAATTCATTCAAAAGTTATAAAGGCTAAACGCCTCCTTGGTTCTGCTCTCCCGCCTACTGTTAGGCACCCATTTAAAAAATGTAACAATTAAAAGTAAGTCGATTTTTGAGCTTTAATTTATTTTTAAGGAAGTTGGGACGTTAAAATATCCAGCTGAGATAGTCTTTTATTTTTTAAATTATTTTTAGACTGAAATTCAAAAAAAAATTATTTTTGACCCCCTCCGAAGGGAACACTCCCAGACGGCCGTTCACCCTACTTCGAGTTAAAAATAAAATTTTTATTTGGGTTAGTCAACTCATTTATGGCCATAAAAGGGTTGAATAGATGATTTAAATAGTAAACATTTAATTTAGCTCTGAAAAAAATTTTTTTTCTTGGAAAAGTTAAAATAAAAGAAGACTTAATAAGGGAGGGAAATATAAGGGGGGAAATAAAAGGCTTATAAATTTGGGGGGAAATTAAATGGGGGGATTAAATTTAATTTTAATCATTTTTAAAATAAGCACTGGAAACCTTTAAACTTTTTTTTGAATTAAATTTTGGAAGAAAATAAATAAATTTATTTTTTTTTTATTTTTGTGTGTGGGTGGATAAAGGAAAATAGATGAGGAAGGGAGGGGAAAAGGGAGGGGAAAATTTCATTTTCTGGATAATTCTAAAAAAATTTTTTTCTTGTTGAATTAGTTAAGGGAACCGGGGGAATGATAAATAAATTTATTTGGGTTAAGCAAGAAAACTAATCTGCCGTTTAAGGGTTTTGGAGGGTTTTGGATGTTTTCTATAGGAAGAACGGGTATAGAGGGAACAGGAAGAAGGCCGACTTGAGGGAGACTATAAGGAGAGTTGTGGTGGTATTGAGGTAGAGGTGAATCGGAAATGGCGAAGGTGGCGGAACTCGGAAATCGGAACTGTCGGAAATGGCTCAAAAGTCGGAAGTCGGAAATAAGCCTAAATTTTCGGAACTTGGAAATTTTCCAAATTTTCGGAAATCGGAACTCGGAGGAGAAAAAAACGTCGGAATTCCGATTCCTCTCTGTATTGAGGTAGCATGAGAGAGAGGGGGAGGGAATGTACTGGAAAAGTGGAAGAAGTGTGGAAGACAACAAGGGGACGGGTCGAGTAGAGCATGGATGGAACGGGTCGAAACCCAGGGCTTTTCCAAACCGAAACCCGACTCGACCTTTTTTCTCAGCCCGTCCCATCCCTTAAGTAAAGGCGCGAACCTTGTTGAGATATAAATTAGAGGGGATTGGAAATCTGTGTCCTCTATCTAGAATCTGTGTCCTCTAGAAGATTGAGGGATTTTTCCTTTGTAGTTTTTTTTGAATTTTAAAAACACCCAAAGAAAAAATAGGGAAGGGGAAGGTATGAGGGGAGAGGAGAAAGGTCAAAATGTGTACTCTTGAATATGTTCTTTTTTTATTTCCTCCATATTTTTTGTTCGTACTTTTATTTGGAAGGAAACGGAAATTGGACTATTCATTGTGTTTAGGGAGGTTTTTTTTAATTTTCCTTCCAGGAAGGCAAAAAAATTTTAATTTTCTGATTTTTCAACAATAACAAAAAAATAACAAACATTTTTAAATTGAAACTAAATTAAAAATAAAAAAAAACTTGGCAACAATAATAAATAGAAAATAATAATAAATAAATAAAAAATGAGAGAAAAGGGAGAGAGGATTGGGGGAGAAAAAGGTTGGCGGTGAGTCCGCAACTAGGCATAACTGAGTCTACCAAACTTGGAGAGCTACAACTTTTGACTGGATTAACTTTTTGAGACAAACTTTTTTTTATTTGATAGAGGAGACGATTAGCTACAAAATGAAGGAATAATTTTAAATTTAGGTTGATTATAGGAGAAGAAGGTTGAGGGAGAATAGGCTTAAATTGAGTATGCGAGCCTACCAAACTTGGAGGGTTACAACTTTTGAATGGATAAACCTTTTGACACAAACTTTTTTTATTTGATAGGGGGGATGATTAGCTACAAAATGAAGTAAAAATTAAAATTCTAGGTCGATTAGAAATTCAGTTAAGGTCAAAAAACTAACATTTTCATGAAAATGAGTATGCGAACCTCCCAACTTTGGACGACTAAACTTTTCACTGGATCAACTTTTTGAAACAAACTTTTTTTTATTTAATAGAAGGGATGATTAGCTACAAAATGAAGTAAAAATCAAAATTCTAGGTTGATTAGAAATTTAGTTAAGGGCAAAAAACTAACACTTACTTGGAAATTTTAGTTTTTACAAGGTTTTTGGCCTGAACTTTTTTTGTATTTGTCTTTAGGATTAAATTTTGGGCTCATTTTGTAGCTAATTTAATTCTCTATTTAATGGTATCTTAAACATTTCAAAATCTTTCCCCTTTAAAAAGTTATAGGAGTTGGCGTCTGGTTGGTTAGAATACGCTGTTAGTCAATTTGGGAGGTTTTTGGCCTTAACATTTTTTATCTATCTTAAGATTTTGAAGTTTCGGGCTCATTTTGTAGCTAATTTAATTCTCTATTTAATCAAATTATAACTATTTCAAAATCTTTCCCCTTTAAAAAGTTGTAGGAGTTAGTGTCAGGCTGGTCCAAATGCACTGTTAGCCAATTTTTGGAGGTTTTTTGACCTCAACATTTTTTGTCTATCTTTAGATTATGAAGTTTTGGGCTCATTTTGTAGCTAATTTAATTCTCTATTTAATAAATTATAACTATTTCAAAATCGTTCCCCTTTAAAAAGTTGTAGGAGTTGGCGTCAGGCTGGTTCGAATACTCCGTTAGCTATTTCCCTTTATTTTAAAAGGTAGAAAATTTGAAAGTAATGGCAGAATTTCAAAATAGCGTGCCTTATATTAAAAACATTTTTATTAAATATTTTATGCGCAAAAATGATGAGAATGGGTCACGGGGTTTAAAAAATGGCAATTTTGGCAATAAATTGGGGGAAGTGGGGAATAGGAGGAAAAGAGGGGGAAAGTTGCCTAAATATAATTGAAAATAAATTTTTAATAAAATTTAAAATTCTGTGAAAATAGGATTAAAATAGAGGGAAAGTAAAGACTCAGTAAGAGCTATAAACTGGAATACAAAAAAAGAAAATACAGGTTGATTAAAACACAACTCCCTTCTTCTTACCAAATCTTTCCATTTGAATGCCCCTCACAAAGGAGAGTGCATGAGGTGTCCGTGGAACTTCGGGATGAAATTTGGGAGACAGATAGATCATACCCTACTAGTTATGAATTTCATCCCCAACTTTCATCCCAGTCCCAGTGGACGCCTCTGGCATCCACTTTTCTGTTTGTCAAGGCCAGTCTACCTCAGGGCTTGTAGCTAAGTTTATTCAAGTCGTATCTAGACAGTATCTAGACAATTTTGGCATCCTATAACATTTTAATGTCTAATTTGGAATATACTGTGTTAGTGATGTTCGAGACTCTCGGTCTCGATTCCCGAGTCGGGAAATTTCCCGGATTTTTTGAAGACTCGGTCTCAATCTCTGTTTTAGTCTTGGAAAACGGAGATTGGAAAAAATTCGAAAAAATTCGAGAAAAATTTTTTTCCCTATCCTTTTCGATTCTTCTTCAACCTTCCCTTTCCTCCCCTCAAAAATTTTTTATTTTATTTTTATTTTCCCGCCAAATTTTTTTTTCATTTTTTTTTCAATTAAATTCCCCGCAACCAATTTAAATATTCCTTTAGGGCAATGACCAAAAAAAATTTTTTTTTCAATCCCCTATCCTCCTTTTTCTTCTTTAAAATCAATTTTTTCGGCCAATGAAGATATGCCACGCGCGATATTTAGACAAACGATCAGGTTCATCTCCTCTCCCTTTGTTTTGCCCTTTCTTCTCCCTTCCCTCCTTCCCCCCAACTTTTCTCCTCCTTCCCCCCTGCTTCCCCTTTGCTTCCCTTTTGCGTTGCTAACAACTCGCGCAATAATTTTTGCCTTTTTCCTCCTTTTTCGCCTTCGCGTGAAAAAAAAAATTTTTTTTCATGCAAACCTACCCCTCCCCCAGTTTACTCAACACCTCCCCTCCCCCTACTAACTAAACACGCCCAAAAAATGTTTGCTTCTCACATAAAAAAATCTTCTTGTTTTAACTGCTACTTTTATATATTAATTGCCGCCTTTTCTCCTTTTTTAAAAAAATTAACGAGAAAAAATCAACGGGAAATAATCAACGAGATCTGGGAAGTTGCTACAACAAAGGCGAGAGAAGAGAGAGAAAAAAGTTTGAAAATAGAACAAGAGAACAACAAGAACAACAAATTCTGGATATTGAACAACTTGTTGCTACAATAATTAAAACAAGTTTAAAAACAACAATGTTAAAAGAAGATAATTATAGAAGCAGAAAAAGAATAAAACAATCGAGAATTAGCAACAGTGTTTCTGGTTGCCTAGTTATCTTTTTTGTAAGCGAGAGAAAAAAAGAAAACATGTTTTGTTGGAATGAGAATTAAAACATTTTTCAGAATTTAATCTGAGCATTTTCGTTATTTTATCAAAATGTTTTCAGAATTTCGTCAAAACATTTTTCAGAATTTTATTAAAAACATTTTCAGAATTTTATCTAAACATTTTCAGAATTTTATCAAAACATTTTTCAGAATTTCCCCAAAACATTTTCAGAATTTTATTAAAACATTTTCAGAATTTTCTCAAAACATTTTCAGAATTTAATTTAAACATTTTCAGAATTTTATCAAAAATTTTTCAGAATTTCCCCAAAACATTTTCAGAATTTTATCAAAACATATTCTAGAATTCTCCTAAAACATTTTCAGAATTTCATCAAAACATTTTCAGAATTTTGTCAAAACATATTCTAGAATTCTCCTAAAACATTTTCAGAATTTTATCTAAACATTTTCAGAATTTTATCAAAAATTTTTCAGAATTTCCCCAAAACATTTTCAGAATTTTATCAAACATTTTCAGAATTTAATTCAAACATTTTCAGAATTTTCTCAAAACATTTTCAGAATTTTCTCAGAACATTTTTCAGAATTTTATTCAAACATTTTTCAGAATTTCATTAAAACATCTTCAGAATTTAATTTAAACATTTTCCTCTCATTTTCAGTTAACTCAAATTCAACCCTCCTCAAGCACCAACAGATTATTTGCACGTTCAGTTCCTCGAGGCTACCAACCGCCTCCTACTTCCCCTTTAGGTAATTAAAAAATTTATTGAAAATCAATTTTGAATTTAAAAGTGCTTGGCTTTTAGTGACCTTGACTTTCCCCATTTATTTTTTATTTTTAAATTTCTAGTTGAGGATGTACCAGTTATGCAATACAAGCAGTACAAACCCCCTTCTCGTTTCTCCCACCCTTCGAGCAACAATTTGCCGTCATTTAAACACCCATCGGTGGCAGGAGAAGCTAAGGAACCTTTAATGGTTAATACGTTAATACAGGTGAATTATAGGAATTAAATAATTTTTTTTTAATTTTTTGTTAGGTGTTTGGGCCAGAAAAAGGAGATGAAACTGAAACGGAGGTGAATTTTATTTAATTAATGTTTTAACGCTTTAATGTTTGACAAAATGTTTTGTTTTTATTAAATTCTGATTTTATTTTTTATTTGTTTTTAATTGTTTTCAATGTTTTGTTTCTATTAAATTCTGTTTGTTTAATATTTGTTTGTTTTTATAATATTCTGATTTCGTCTTTAATTTTATGTTTTTGTAAAATTCTGATTTTGTTTTTCTAATATCTGTTTGTTTTTATTAATTTCTGATTTTATTTTTTATGTTTTGTTATGTTTTTAAAACATTCTGGGGTTGTTTTTAATTGTTTTCAAGTTTTGTTTCTATTAAATTCTGATTTTTAAATGTTTGTTTTTAAGATATTCTGATTTCGTCATTTAATGTTCATTCTATCGTTTTGTTTTTATTTAATTCTGATTTTATGTTCTGCTTTATTTTGTTAAACGAACACTTCTTTATTATAAAAAGTTTTGAGTTAATTAATTATATTTAGAAGCAAAGACTGTCAACATTTGTTGGGGAAACATCTAGCGAGCAAAATTCACCTACCCCTCCCACTGAATTGTTAAACGGTCAAAAACGCGTGACGCTTGTATGTTTAAAAAAATATTTTTTTTAAGGGCAAAAAAAATTTTTTTTTAATTTTTAGACAAGACAATTGGACACCTTTGGAAGGTATAAAAAATTTTATTTTTAAAAATTGGCCAAAAATTGCTTGTTTAAACAAATTTGCTTCAAGTTTTCACCCCAATTTTTTGCATAAACTTGCTAAAAAATTATTTTTAGTGTAAAAACAAATATTTGTTTTAATATTAGAGTAGCAACAATAATTTATTTCTCAATTTATTACATCAACAGAAAAAAACTTGTTTCTAAAAATGATAGCAAATGATTAAAGAATAAATAGGGGAGTTTGTTGATATTTTGTGTGTTGTTGTAAAAGATAGGCAAACAAAGGAAAATTAAATTGCGCAAATTAAACAAAAGTTTTTTGAAGGACTTTTATAAATTGGAATTTAAATAAAAACAATGTTTTAAAAACAATGTTTTTAGAACAAGGACGAAGAAATTTATTAAAGTTGTAATGTTTGTTTTAGGTGTGTTTTGATGTTATTCTGTTTTTGTTGTTTGTTTTATTTTGTTTGTTTTAGGTGTGTTTTGATGTTGTTCTGAGTTTTCTGATTTTGTTTGTTTTATTAAGTTTGGTTGTGTTTTGATGTTGTTCTGAGTTTTCTGAGTTTGTTTGTTTTATTAAGTTTGTTTGGTTGTGTTTTGATGTTGTTCTGATTTTATTTATTTGTTGTAATGTTTGTTTTAGGTGTGTTTTGATGGTATTCTGATTTATTTTTGTTTTATTAAGTTTGGTTGTGTTTTGATGTTGTTCTGATTTTTTTTGTTTTATTAAGTTGTTTGGCTTGTTTAAGTATGTTTTGATGATATTTTTATTTTATTTTAATGTTTGTTTGATCATGTTTTTGTGATTCTGATTTTGTTTGACTTTGTTCTGGAGTGTTTTATCATGTTTTGATGATATTCTGATTTTGTTTGTTCTAATGTTTTTCAGATTTATTATGTTTTGTTAAATTATTTAGATGTTTTGATTAAATTCTGTTTTCATGATGTTTTAACTATTTATTAGTAAGCAAAAACATTTGCGCGAACAAAACATAAATAGAAACATTGTTTTTAGCAATTAAAAAAATGTTTTTACAATTTCAGAACTTTTGTGCCTGCCAATCAAACAGTTTCAACTGCAAATCCAAAAATAGTAACATGTTTCTTCTTGAAATAGAAATAAATAATCATTAATAACAGGCAATTGTAAAAGCTTTTGCTGCTTCAAATTCTTCCCAAATATCGGAAGCACAACTTCGAGAAGAATTAGGCAAAGAATTGGAACAATCTGTTTCTCTTATACTTGATGAGCTGGGTAGGAAAGACAAAACGACTAAACGTCCAGTTACTTTGACTACTCAATCTGTACCTGCGGAAGAGTTGGAACGATTAGAGGGAGAGGAAAATGAGGCAACAACATCACCAAAAGAAACTGAAAATTCTGTTGTTTCAACTAGAGAAGCAACTAGTGTACAAACTGCTTCAACTACAAGTGGTGAATTTTAAAATTTTCTGGAAAAAAAATTCTGAAAAAAAATTCTGAAATTAAAAAATAAGCTTTCCCTTAATTCTGATCATTTTTTAAGTTGCTCCGTTAGTTGTCTTTCCAAAAACTAGCAAAGAACCGATAGAAGTTGCCCCTGCAACAAACGTTGCAACAACAACAGAAGCAAGCGACAAGGAGAAAAAAGATGAAGCAACAACTGTTGGAATTAAAGAAGAACATAACCAAGAGGAAAATGAAATTACAAGTACAAAAGAAACTTTAACTGAAGAAAATATTGAAGAGATAAAATCTACAACAATCGCACCTGCGCAAATTTACAAGAGCGCAGAGAAGAAAAGTGAAGCTGAAACAAATTTACCTGTTACAACAACAATAAATATTGGTAGTTTTTTGTTTTTATTTGTTTTATTTTAACTCTGATTTTATGTATCTTAAATGTTCGTATTTATGTGTTGTGTTTGTTGCGTGTGTGTGATTGTTTTGAACATGTTTTGAACATGTTTTGATATGTTTTGTTTGATGTTTTGAATGTTTTGATTTGTTTTGATTTTTGAACATGTTTTGAATGTTTTTTTTGATGTTTTGATATGTTTTGTTTTGATGTTTTGAATGTTTTGAACATGTTCTGGTTTTCTTTATTTTTGATGTTTGTTGGTTTGATGTTGTTTTTGTTGTTTTAATCTTGTTCTGTTTTTAGTTATGTTTTGTTTGCGTTTTATTAATTGTTTGATTTAATCTTGTTTTGTTGAAATGTTTTTTTATTCTGTTGTTTTGTTTGTTTTAAATTCTGGTATAATTCTGAAATTTTTAGAAGAATCTCCAACAACCCCTACAATTGTTAAACAAGAAGAAACAAAAGAAGAAACTTTAGAAAAACCAACATATCCAACAGAAGAAGAAAAAGAAGGGGTAACAATAGAAGGATCTTTAATATTTGATAAGAAAACAACAGTACCAGAAGAAATAGCTTTTAACGAAGATGAAGCTTCAATAACTGAAACAATAACAGAAGAAAAGAAAACAACAGTAGCAACAACATTAGAGTCAACAACACTCCAAACAACAATCCAAACAACACCAGAAACATTGTTGCAAACAAATTCTGAAAATGTTTTGAGTAAAGAACAACAAGAGGTTGAAGAGGAAGAAATAAAAGAACAACAAAAACAAACAACCTTAAATGTTGTTGGGAATAGGGAAGTTCCTGGCCCTGGGTGGCAACGAACTGATTTTGAGGAAGGGCAGCTTTGGGTGCAATGCAAACCTCCTTCAATTAGGGTAAAAAAATATTTTAATGAGATGAAAATTATTTTTGGAGGCTTAAAAAATTTTTAAAAAAAATTTTCAAAAAAAATTTTCGAAATTTTTCAAAAAAATTTTTAAAAAATTTTAAAAAAAAAATTTTTCAAAAAATTTTTTTGAAATTTTTCAAAAAAATTTTTAAAAAATTTTCAAAAAAAAATTTTCAAAAAAATTTTTTGAAATTTTTCAAAAAAATTTTTAAAAAATTTTAAAAAAAAAATTTTTCAAAAAATTTTTTTGAAATTTTTCAAAAAAATTTTTAAAAAATTTTCAAAAAAAATTTTCAAAAAAATTTTTTGAAATTTTTCAAAAAAATTTTCAAAAAATTTCCAAGAAAATTTTTTTTCAAAGGCCCTCCTCTGGCCCTGGCCAACTAACAGAACCTTCGAAAACGGTGTTTTGTTTGCCAAAGACTTTCATGAGGAGTCTGATTGTTATGCAGAATTAGACAAGGATAGTGGTGGGGGAGAGGCTCGCTTGGATATAGGTCCAGGAAAATGTGGATTGGCTGGGTCCAAAGCTGTGAGTTTTATTTTAAATTAATTTAAAAAATGAAGGGGAAAAAATAAAGGGGAAAAATAAAAGAAATAACCTTTACTTCCACTAATTTAAATAAAAAAGTCCAATTTTTTTACAACTTTTTTCCTTACTTTTAATTTTGTTGATGGATTTTATGAAGCAAAAAATTGAAGCAAAAAAGAATTCTTTTATTAATTTATGGAAGCATTGTTTTTGCAATGTTTTTAATTTTTAATATTTGTGTTTTTATTAAATAATATAGTACATATGTTGTTTTGAAATTCTGGTTTTTATTTTTTATGTTTTGTTGTTCTGATTTAATAATTTGTTTTAATTCTGGTTTTTTATAAGATGTTTTGTTTGTGTTTTAATGTTTGATTGTTATTCTGATTTTTAATTCTGATTTTCTGAAAGTTTATTTTCTCTAACAACGTTTCCGGAAAGCTTCTCCGGAAAAATAAATTCTGGTTTCTTTGAAATTCTGATTCTAGCTTGTTTTAGTGTTTTCCTAATGTTCGTTTTAAATTCTGGTTTTTATAAGATGTTTTGTTTGTTTTAATGCTTGATTGTTATTCTGATTTTTAAATTCTGGTTTGTTTTTTGAAATTCTGATTCTAGCTTGTTTTAGTGTTTTCCTAATGTTCGTTTTAAATTCTGGTTTTTTTAATAATTAAAGTTGGGAAAACACAAAAACATCATTAAAACATGTTTATTTAATTTAAATTATTTCAGAATTCTTCACAAACACCCCAAAACCTTTCTTTAGTGCTTATGTTTGCCCCACGGCGTTCTTTAGTGATTGCAGGCCCTGAGGCAAGGAAATAATTATAAAAAATATTTTTATTATAAAATTTTATTGTTTAATAGGGAGGAAATGGGATAAATAAAAAATTTATTAAAAAATATAATTTTTTTAAAATTTTATTAGTCACGCAATTTGACTTGTTTTCTTGACTATTTCCCCCTATTTTCTAGTCAATTAAAAAATTATTAAAAAATTCCAAAGAAATTTTTTAAGTTCTCATTTTTGGTTCAATGTTATACCCCAGTATTGCCCACACAAAAGCAACAATTAACAGCAGACTTGGCCATTCAAAAACCTCTTGCCAGTCCAGTAATGACCAAAACTATCGAATTGAGTCAAACCCCTCCTCGTTGTGAATACTCTTTGAGGAGAAACACGCCGGATGGCCCTCTTCTTCAACGCGCAACTCTAGGCCAGACAATATATCATCGGTGGGAGTGTGAGGGAGGGCAAGACGTTGCTGAACAATTTGGGATACTTTTGGTTGGAAAAATTTTAATTAAAAAAAATTAATTTATTTTTTAGAGTGATTGTGTGGTTGCTAATTTAACACAAGAAAAAACAAATAATAATAATAGCTCTCCTGGCAAAACTTCAATGGTTGAATTAATTGATAGTGAAGGGTAAATAAATTAATTAATTAAAAATAAATCTTTCCGGAAAATTTGTTAGGGAAAATGAATGAAAATACACCTTCCGGAAAATAACAAGATAGGGGTAAAAATTTAAATAAATAATACAATAGCTTTACGGAAAATACAAATAATATAAAATTCCGGAAAATAGATTAACATAAGAAAAGTTTTTTTTCCGGAAAGCTTCTCTAATAATGTATCCGAAAATTTTATTTCTGGTATTAATACTATTCCGGGAATAATAAATGATCATCCTTCCGGAAAACACTTGGAAATTGAAAAAATACATTTTTTGTTATTTTCTGGAAGATGTATTACTCGTGTGTTTTCTTTAATAAATTACTAATTTAAAAAATCCAAAAATTAAACTAAAAAAATTAAATTTTAAAAGCTGTTCAACAGATCCTTTGATTGTAGATGACCCTGAATATGAAAAGGAAAATTTAGTTGCATATGCAAGAGCGAGAGTCTTCTCGCTTCGACCGGAATCACATTTTCTGAGGTTTTCGTGTAAATTAAGTCTTTGCCTACGTCAAAATGATGGATGTTTAGGACTAACTGTGGGTTTAAATAAAATCTTATTTTTCCGGAAAATACAAAAATAAATAAGTGTTCCGGAAAAGAAATTAACGTAAAAAGAAAAATACATTTTAATACATGGGCTTTCCGGAAAATACAAAATATATAAATTCCGGAAAGTATATTTTCGAAAATACTAAAAATATATAAATATTCCGGAAAGTGTTTTCCGGAAAATACAAAATAAATATGAATTTGCCGGAAAGTGTATTTCCGAAAAATACAAAATGTATAAATTCCGGATAGTGTATTTCCGGAAAATACAAAAATATATAAATATTCAGGAAAGTGTTTTCCGGAAAATACAAAATATATAAATTCCGGATAGTGTATTTCCGGAAAATACAAAAATATATAAATATTCAGGAAAGTGTTTTCCGGAAAATACAAAATATATAAATTCCGGATAGTGTATTTCCGGAAAATACAAAAATATATAAATTCCGGAAAGTATATTTATTTCCGGAAAATACTAAAAATATATAAATATTCCGGAAAATACGTTCTCATAAATTTAAATATACATCCCTTAATATTTTCCGGAAGGTATTTCCGGAAGAATATACGTACCAGAAAATAATTTGTTTCTCTAACAAGAAAATATATTTTCTTGTACTAATACAATTCCGGAAATTATTAAAATAAATTCCGGAAAAATACTTAAAAATACTTATAAAAACAAAAAATACATTTATACAAGAGACATTTAAATTAACAACCAATTAATTTGTAGCCACCTTCCTGTCCCCCAACAAATGCCAGTCGTATACCCTCCCACCATCACCCTTCAGAAAAAGCGCCTGCAGCTTTAAGTCAACATTTGCTCTCTCCCCAACTTACAGTTAATTCTGGCAGTTCAACAGCCACAACTTCGTCTACTCCTCCTCGTCTGCCTTTCCATGGTTCTGCTGCTTCTTTTGGAGGAACTGGTAAATCATCACTTGTTGATTCTGCGTGGACTATTGGACTTGTTTTGGGTGTGTCTGTATTGCTTGGTCTATTTTTTGGATTGGCTACATTTTTGATCCAGTCTCATCATAGGAGAAATCGGCAAAAGAGACTCGTTCAATGGGTAGGATAATTTTTGTATTTTTTGTAAAACACAAAAAACACAAAAATATACAGAAAAATACGAAAAAAACACAGAAAACCACAAAAAAACACAAACACAAAAATACAAAAACACAAAATAAAAAAAACACAGAAAATACACAAAAAGAAACACAAAATACAAAAGACATGAAGAAACACAAAAATACACAAAAACACAAAACGACAGAAAAACACAGAAACACAAAAAACACAAACCCAGAAAACACAAGAAAACACAAAAAATACAAAAAACAAAAATACAAGAAAACACAAAAAATACAAGAAAACACAAACAACACAAACACAAAAATACAAAAAACAAAAATACAAAAAAACACGAAAACACATTTTAACTAAATCAGGTACTTGCTCGTCCCCCCTCTTCCTCTTCTGGATCAGCTACAAGCAGCCAAGAAGTGGGATATATTGGAAGAAGGGGAATTAGTATGGAAGCAATCCAACTACATTCTGATGATTATTCACCTACAGAAGCTGCAACAATTACAAATAATAAATTGTGTTCTCCTTCAAGTTCAGAGTCTGGGCGTAGTAATAAAAGTAATAGGGAAAATAATACAAATTAATTGGAAAAAACACACATATTTTTAAAAGCGGTGAATTCTCTCTATTTTCTTTTATCTTTTCTTTTCTCTAACAAAGTATCCGGAAAGTTTATTTTATTTATTCTGAAATACATTTTGTAAGAACACTTCCGGAAAATACTTATATTAATATAAATTCTGGAAAGTATAAAATATACTTTGGAAATACATTTTATACTTTCCGGAAAGTATTTTTTCATTTCCGGAAAACATTTTTAAAGAATTCCGGAAAATACATTTTATTATTCCTGAAAATAGCATGTATTTTTCCTGTTCCGGAAAATAATAAAAATAGATTCCGGAAAATACACACCTTCATTTCTTGTTCCGGAAAATACATACCCTTATTTCCTGTTCCGTAAAATAATTTAACTAAATTTCCGGAAAAGACAACCTTTATTTTCTGTTCCGGAAAGATTGAAAATAGATTCCGGAAAATACATACCCTTATTTTCTGTTCCGGAAATATTAAAAATAAATTTACGGAAAATACACATCCTTATTTCCTGTTCCGGAAAGTAATTAAATTAAATATCCGGAAAATACACATTTTCTATTTTTCTATAAAGAAAGGAAAATACATTTCCGGAAAGTAAGAGAATATTATCCAAATAAATACACTTCCGGAAATTTTAATTTTACTTCCGGAAAATACATAAATACATATGTATATCTTTAAGAGTCCTGAACCACAAAGCAATTTTAACCCCCAAATTTTAAATATTTTCTTATAAAATTTTTAATTCAGGAATTTTCCTAAAAAAACACATTCTTTCACAAATATTATTCATTCTCTTTTATTTTTTTATTTTCTTGAAGCCATATATTTTGTGGAATGATTCACTCACATTTTTTAAAAATATTCTTGCCATTTAAAATAAACAAACAAAAAATACAACAATATTAAAATAAAAATATTTTTTAAAAGTTTTTGTATTTCCATAAACTTGTGCCTTTGTTATTTTTTAATTGTGCTCTTGTTTCTTTTTCTTTTTGCAATTTATTTAATAAATTTTAAAGAAAAAATTTTTTATTAAAAAATTAATTTAAAAAAAATTTTAATTTAAAAATGAGTTCAACAAAAACTAAGCGTGAAGGGAAGGATTCACATACTGAACAAGAAATGAATGAGATTCAGGAAGTCTTTCAGTAAGTTAAATAAACATATATGAAAATAAATACAAAAAACACGGGAAATTTAATTTTCCGGAAAATACAAGTTTTGTTTTTATAGGGAAAAATACATGTGGAAAGTATGTGAATATTAATTCAATAAACATTTCGGAAAGGTATTACAAAAACACTTCCGGAAATAAATAAAATGAAAAACATGAGAAAATACATTTCCGGAAAATACAAATATTATATTTCTTTAGAGAAATACACTCCGGAAAAAATACATTTCCGGAAAAGTATATGAATATTATCCCAGTAAACATTTCCGGAAAGTTATTTCAAAAACACTTCCGGAAATAAATGAAAAACACGAGAAAATACATTTCCGGAAAATACAAAAATATTTCTCGAGAGAAATAAATACATTCCGGAAAAAAGAAATATATTTCCGGAAAACTATTTGAATATTACCCCAATAAACATTTCCATAAAATTATTCCGGAAATTTATCTTTCTGTAAACAAAAATACATCTCCGTATGTTTCCGGAAATATTTTTAAACCACTGAGGTCTTCTTTCTATAATTTAATTAACCCTTTTAGATTTTATGACACTAAAGGCGACGGAAGAGTTAAGGTAGATCAACTAGGCCATTGTTTGCGATCTTTGGGTCTCTGCCCGACTGAAGCACAAATAGCTAAATTGACTGAAAATAATGCTTCTGAACGTATTTCTGTTGAACAGGCAAGGGAAATAATTAAAAAATAAAATTTGGAAAAATTTTAAGTTTCTTCCAATGTTACATTCTATTCGTAAAGAGGGTGCTGCTGATAGAGATGAGACTGAATTATCCGCTTTTCTAGAGAATATGGACAGAGATAGGTAAATTGATCCGAAAATACTTCTGCTTTCAGATAATGTGTTTTCCGGAAATGTGTTTTCCGGAAATGTGTTTTCCGGAAATGTGTTTTCCGGAAATGTGTTTTCCGGAAATGTGTTTTCCGGAAATGTATTTTCCGGAAATGTATTTTCCGGAAATGTATTTCTTTTTATAAAATATTTCCGGAAAATACAAATAAAATTATAGCTTCCGGAAATTAAATAGACAATTCTGGAAATAATTATGCTTTCAAGAAATGTATTTCCGGAAACTTTTTCCGGAAAATAAAATTATTGTATTTCTTTTCATTTTCCGGAAAATACAGAAAAAATAAAATAATTTCCGGAAAAATAAAATAATTTCATAAAATGTTTCCGGAAAATACAGACAATTTCGGAAGACAATTCCGGAAAGTTAGGTGTATAAAATACACAAAATACATATTTAATAAATCTATCTCTTTCCGGAAAATACATAAATACAAATTAATTCTTTTCGCTAGTTCTGGTTCAGTATTTCAATCAGACCTACGTCGAATGCTTACAGTTTTTGGGGAGCCTCTAAGTGAGGGTGAATATGAACAAATAACTGCTGGACGTGAAAAAGAAGAGGGTAAAATTAGTATTTCTGAATTGGTTCAGACTTTGTTAAGTTTTAAGTAGAGAAAAGATGTTGGCAAAATTCTGAAAATCCCTCTATTAAAACACTTTTTTAGTCATAACTTTCTTGATACTTAACCGATCCTAATAATTTTTATATCATTCGAAAGCTCTGAATGTGCTTATTCTTTTTCTCAAAAGGATCGATCTGATCCGTTCACTCCCCAATAAAGTTATAGACGGATATAGAACAAATATCACGATTGCCCTCACTTAACAGATCGTAACTTTGTAGGGAATGAGTGGACCTGATCTATCTCTTTAAGAAAAAGAATAAGCACATTCAGAGCTTTCGAATGATATCAAAATTATTTGAGTAGGTTAAATTCCAAAAGAGTTATGGCCTGAAAAGAATTATGAAACTCGCAAGACTCTAATGTCCTGTTTCTATTATTAAAAAAATTTTTCTACCCCCATATTATTTTATCTTTTTTTTTTAATTAAAGCTTTATTTATAAAAATATTTAAATGTCAAAATCATTCTTCCCTTTTTTTCATAATTATTGTGATGCCTTAAAAAATGTTTTTTAGTCTCTCCCCTCAAAGTTCCCTCATTATTTATTTTATTATTTCTTTTTTTAAATAAAATTTTTAAAAAATTGTAAAATAAATAAAGAGCACAGAGAACGTTAAATAAAATAATTTTTATATATTTTTTTTGTTTTTTGTGTTTTAATCTGTTCTGGGCAATCCTTTTTTAATATACACGAGTCTCGTGATAATTAAATTTAGTATTTTTATGGAAAATTGGAGAGGATTCTTTGCTTCTTTTTTAGTAACACTTAACAGTCTGGGCATATTTAATTTTCCTGGGAAAACTAACCGGAAAATACATTTGCAGAAAATAAATTATAAATAAATATATACAATTCCGGAAAATACGTATGCTTTCATAGAATGTATTTCCGAAAACTTTTTCCGGAATTAAAATATTTCCGGAAAATACAAATTAAATATACAATCCGGAAAATGCATTTCCGGAAAATACAAAATAATATATAAACTTCCGGAAAATACATTTCCGGAAAATACAAAATAAAATATAACCTTCCGGAAAATACAATCCGGGAAAATACAAATTAAATATACAATCCGGAAAATACATTTCCGGAAAATACAAAATAAAATATAACCTTCCGGAAAATACATTTCCGGAAAATACAAAATAAAATATAACCTTCCGGAAAATACATTTCCGGAAAATACAAAATAAAATATAACCTTCCGGAAAATACATTTCCGGAAAATACAAAATAAAATATAACCTTCCGGAAAATACAATCCGGGAAAATACAAATTAAATATACAATCCGGAAAATACATTTCCGGAAAATACAAAATAAAATATAACCTTCCGGAAAATACATTTCCGGAAAATACAAAATAAAATATAACCTTCCGGAAAATACATTTCCGGAAAATACAAAATAAAATATAACCTTCCGGAAAATACATTTCCGGAAAATACAAAATAAAATATAACCTTCCGGAAAATACTTGTATATTTTCAGGAAATATATTTCCGGAAATTTCCTGAAAAATAATAAAAGTCATTTCATATAAACAATTCCGGAAAACACAAATTAAATACAAAACGGAAATTAAATAGACAATTCCGGAAAGTTAATATAAAATACATTTTTGTATTTTATCGAAAATACAGGAAAAAACACAGAATATTTTTAGAGTCTCTCTCTTCCTACATATTTTCGATTAAAATTATCACAGACTCCAATGTCAATAAATTTATATTAATTTTTGCAAATCTTTCAAAATTTATTTTAAAAAATTATTTACACAAAAATTGAACGTAATTAATTAAAATTATAAAAAATAGATTGATTATTAATGGCAGAGATATCGGCTTTTTTGGGTGGAGAATAAGTATATAAAATGATTACATTAAGAAAACTGGTTTATACAAATTAAATATATAAATCAAAATTTGATCGATAGAGGAAGAGTTTATTGAAAGAATTTATTTTTGTGTGGTTTAATCTCTGACTTATACCAACCCTCTCAGAGTTATCCCAACACCCCAAAAATGACCAAAATTCAATAGGGACACTTGAGTCTGGACATTTTTATTTTCTAAAGGGATCATACGAGTCTGATGCAAAAAATTCAAAATTGAGAAAAAGGGATACTTGTGTCTGGACGCTAAATATTTTTAAAAAGGACCGTTTGAGTCTGATACGAGACTGATATAAGTCGACACAAGTCAGATTTAAAAAATAAAACAAAATACAATCTTATTCTTAGGTTGAAGTAAAAGGAAAAAAATTTTTAAATAGAAAAAATAAGAAAATAAAAGAAAGCTGCGAGTTATAGAAAGAAGGAATGTTGAAAAATTAACTACAAAAGAAGAAATTAATTGTTTTGGTTAATTAATTATTATTTAACTCCAACACTTAAAAATACGAGAGCGAGAGAAAAAAAGAAAAATGCACACAACGGCAGTTATACACTTTTGTATTTCCTTCCGGAAAAATTCCGGAAAGAATACTTTTGTATTTCTTTCCGGAAACTTTTGTATTTTCCTTCCGGAAAGGAATAATTAAGCCTATTTAATTTTTGAGATGTGCGCAAAACTTGTCAAAAATAAAAAACGCCAAAAAATAAAAAAGGCTATTAGAGTCTGAAAAAATTTTTTTTGAAAATTTTCGACTCTAATAAAAAGGACATTTTAAATTTTTTTAGAAAATTTTTGGTACTTATGAAGATGGAGGTGCCCTTTCTGCGGACATTTTTTGCGGACTTTTCTTCCCTTATTTGTTTTACTTGTAGCAACTAACTGTCAAAGGCCCTCCCCCCTGTTATTTTTCTTACCTAAGATTGTACATAAAGGTCAGATTTTCTGCTTTCTCTCCTTCCTCTATTTGCCCTGTGGCATATTCAAACAAGAGTATATATATATTTAAAAAAATATACTTATATTTAAAAATATTGAACAACTGAAAAAATAAATTGAACTCAATATTGAACAACTCAATTAATTTTAATCTTCTCTTTATAAACAATGTCTCTTGTTTGAATATGCCAAGCTCAAATAGAGGAAAGAGAGGAAGAAGGAAATCTGACCATTTTTGTACAATCTTAGGTAATAAAAATAATGGGTGAGGGGGGGGGGGGGGAACAAGGTTTGAAATTACTCGCATTTCTGTTCCACAATCACATATTCTTCTATGAAGCATTCTGAGATCAGTGATCCATTGTTGAAATTCATCATCGGGTAATTGAAAATTTAGTTAAAGTAAAATTTTTAATTGATTGTAACATTTTTTACGTTTATAATATTCAAATTAATCGTGACACATATTTTTCAAATTGGCATAAAAAATAATCCTTCGACAGTTAATTGCTACTAGCAAAACTTGCTGAAAGCAAAACAACAAAACATTTAAAAAGAAAGGAAAAATATCCGCAAAAAAAGTCCGCAGAAAGGGCACCTCCATCTTCATAAGTACCAAATTTTTAAAAAATTTTCAACTCTAATAGAAAGGACATTTTAATTTTTAATAACGCCAAAAAAATAAAAGGGCTATTAGAGTCTGAAAAATTTTTTTTGGAAATTTTTAGAAAATTTTCAACTCTAATAGAAAGGACATTTTAATTTTTTTATTTTGCACACCTCAACAGGCTTAAACTTTTTTGAAAATTTTTTTAAGTCAAACTGCCATTCCTCTTTCGACGTTCACCCCACGGCTGTGCCCAACCATTGTCTTTAACCATATGGATTAGCTCTATGATATACTTGCCTTCTTTGTATTTTTGGCTGCTTTCGTAAGCGTGCTCCTTAAAATATTTAGGGAAATTTTTGGAATTTTTGTTGAAAATATTTTTTGGGGTGACACTTGAGTCTGGACATTTCAAGGACTTAAAATGGGCTAAAAAATTTTTTAAACTCACATATTTCCATCCGAGTGTAGTCTTACAACATTCACACTATAAATTACATAATTTAATTTAAAAAATCAAAAAATATTCTCTACTTGAATATCAGCAACAGCATGCAGTCCAGTAAGCAAAACTCTTTCCTCTGCTGTACCACAAACAATATTAACTACTGAATTAAAAAGATATGCTTTGCCTTGACTGCCTTGGAATGATTTGGAGATTAACTAGAAAATTAGGGAGAAATTATGAGAAAAAAAGAAAATTAATTTATTAAGTCCTCCCCCTCTAACAGAAGTGCTGAACCTAGTGAACGCCAACTTCTCTAACTTAGGGCTGGATAAACTTATTAAAATTCTTTTGGTACCGTTCGATAGAGAAGAAAATTTACTACAAAATGGACAAGGAAAAATAATTTTTGGAGGAAAAATAAAAATGTTATGGTCCAAAAACAGACAAAAACGTCCAAAATTTGGAGTTTTTTGACCACAATTTTTCTGAAAAATTAAATAAGATAAAGACTCCGGTAGCATTTTGTAGGAAATTTTCTCCTCTATCGAATGATACTTAAACCTTCTTTAAAGGTTCGGCCATTCAAAAGATATAGGACTCAAACCTAGCCGACTTTTAACAGTTGCGAGACACTACAGGAAAAGGAGAGGTTTTCTCTGACTGTTAGAGAAAACAGTTTTATTACTGAAAAACTAGGTTCTCCTATAACCCAAAAACCCTAAAAAATGTTTTAAAAAAGCCAACCTCGTTGTGATCTGCCAGGTTTGCTCGACAATGAGCACAACTATAAGTACGAGCGCCTGAGGGCAAATAAGCCTAAAATTGAATTTAATAATTTAATTTTGAATTAGAAACAAACTTGAAAGGTTTTTGGCTTTTTCTGAGCTTGGGATTGGGCAGAGGGAGGCATTTGAGCGACCGCTGCCATTTTTTAATAAAATAAAAATATAATTTAATTTTAATTAATTAATACATGTGTTTCTGTAAAAATTAAGTTAATTATTAATTAATTTTAAAAAGTGTAGTTATGGTGTAGTTGGTAACGACGTCGACTTTGGCTTGGAGGGGGTGGTGGGTTCGAGTCCTATTGGTGGAAAATAGTTTTTGCCTTAACGGGAACCTCACAGAAAAATTTTTTAAAATTTTTATAAAAATTTTTAACACCCCTAGAATTTTTTCCAAGACTCTAATGGGTAAGGTAATTGGTACGGATGTCGAATTAAAGTTATGGGGGTTGGTTGGTTCGACTTCGGTTGGTGGAAAATAATTTTTATTTCGACAGGGACCACTCAGAAAATTAAAAAAAATCTTTTAAAAATTTCTAGAAAAATTTTCAGTACCCCCAGAAAATTTTCAAAACCCCTAGAAAATTTTCAGCACCCCCAAAAATTTTTAAGACTCTAACGGCCCTATAAAAAATATTTTTCCTATAAGAAGACTGACTATAACCTAATTTTCTTCTCAACATTAAATAGACTAACAGTGACAGTTTTGATTTCATCGTGTCCAAAGAAGGCTAAAAAACTATAAAAAAGGTAAAAAAAATAAATTGATAACACTCTTGGGAAGTGAAAAAGCATTTTTTCAAAAAATATTTGCTTAGCACGGGGTTCTTTTTTTCATTGACTAAAATATATTTATATTTTCCCTCCTCTTTCTATCAGCTGTTGAGGGAAAGAAAAAGACGAACAAAAGGCGGCAAATGCTGCAATCCACTACCTACCTTTTAGTGTGTTTGTTAGAAAGAAAGGAGAGCTCCCCCATATTTTGCCAAAAACACATTTCGCCAATAAGGCAAAAATTCCTCATTTTGTCATCAAGTATGTTGACAAAATGAGGGTGTTTAGCCTTATTGGCGAAATGTGATTTTGGCAAAATAAGGACACGAAAAAAGAGGGAAAAGTAAAGAAGTAAACCAACCGAACCAAAAATTTTTTAGACAGAGAATATTTTTCCTCTCTTTTTATTTTTCTTTATTTCTACGTGTTTATTTGCTTGACTGCTCAATTTTTAGCAATGAGGATATTTGAGTCGCAGCTTTATTTAGAGGATTGCCCCAACTTTCCGCTCAATTTTCTTTGTAAAAAGGCTATCCCAAAAGAACAGTCATAGAATAGAAGGTAACCCAAAAAATCGAAATAGATGGCCAATAGAGTCTGAGAAAAAAATATATTACCCAGGAAGGAGCATTAGAGTCATTAAGAAACCGTGGAAGACTCTAAAATTGTCTCCCTCACACATCACTTTTCTTTAAGATAAGATCAAAATTTGGCCAGAGGGGCGACTAATAGAGAGATTCCACTTTAGTCCATTTCAAATAGAGGTATGAAAAGGACCATTAGAGTCCCAGAAAGTTGATCAATTTCAGTAATTATTTTGCAGACTTTAATGGCACCCAAACCAAAAATAGGACTCTAGTGACTTGGATGAGATAGTACTCTAATGGCCTACAAATAAATCCTAAGGGGACCATTAGAGCCCAAGGAAGCTGAACAATTTCATGGCTCCTTCCCCCGACTCTACTGGCACCCAGACCAACAATAGGACTCTAGTGGCTTGCAGATGATAGTACTCTAATGGCTTACAAGTGACAACCTAAAGGACCATTAGAGTCCAAAGAAGTTGAACAGTTACATGGTTCTTTCCCAGACTCTGATGGCTTGCAAATAGTCCTAAAAGGACCATTAGAGTCAGGTAAGTTGATAAATTTTATGGCACGTTCCAAGACTGTAATGGCACCCAAACCAAAATAGGACTACATATAATGGCTTACAAATAGAATCCTAAAAGGACCATTAGAGTCCCAGAGAGGTAATCAATATATGCGGCGAGTTCCCAGACTTATAGGGTAAAAAAAGAGCAAAAATAAATGTTGTAAAAACAAGTTTAGAGGGGGAAAATAGGGAAAAAAATTAAAAATAAACCAGGAAAAATAAGAAAAAATCAGAATCCTTCCCCTATTTTTTCCCTTCAAAAAAAAGAAAAAATAAATAAATAAAAATAAAACAAGTCTCGTGTGCACAAAATAAAATCATTAATTTTTTTCTGTTTTTTCTTGTCCTCATGTGTTGTCACAACCAGTCACATTTTTTTCTTATTTACAAGATGGGGAGTAACAAACACTTTTTTTTAATAAACCTCATTTTTGGTCCTCTATTTGTTTATTATTTTTTTTTTTGAGGAAAAAGTGCAAATGGAAACATTTTTTGTTTAATATTTTTGAATATTTTTGAAGTATTTTTGAATAGGTTTTTGACAAAAAAAATGCAGGAAAAATGGGGGAAATGAGGGGAAATAAGGTTTTTGAGAGTAGAGGACACTAGAGTTTAGAGGGAGTTTTTAAAGAATCCTTTCGGTAGAGTGAGGCAAAATCGCATTTCCGGAATCCCGTGATGGGATTTTTCCAGCACTTCGTACGGGACGGGATCCCGCGGGATTAATCCCGGTAATCCCGTTCGTCGCTTAAAACCCGGGATTCCGGGACGGGATCAGTCCCGTGCCGCAATGTACCTTCCGGGTCTATTTAAAGAAAGGGGCACTTTTGAGTCTTGGTGGAGGGTGGTAGCAAGGATCGGCTGAATTTCTTATAGAAAAGGTCGGCTGAATTTTGGAAAGGGATTTAATAAAAGGAGGAAGTAAAAGTAGGTGACACTTGAGTCTGAGAAAAAAATTTAATTTTTAATCCTTGTCATCCTCCTACAAGGAAACAAAATTTTTTCAAAATGAAGAAGAAAGTTTTTAAAAAATGCTTCTTAAAAAAGCAAATGGATTGGATTAAATAGAGGAAGAAGAAAAAAAATTTTAAAGAGCATAGACATTTAAAAAAGGGCGGGCGTCTTTCCAGCTTTTTTTAAAAAATAAAAATCCAAGGGACACGCCCAAAACGGCGCGCGGCCATAACGGCGTTTAGCCATAACTTGCTTCAAGATTTCCAAATCCGCTCAAATTTAGTATCAAACGACTCCTCTCATCGAGCTAAAGAGATTGGTACCAGAATTGATAAGGGCCAGAAATTTTCCAGCAAATTATGGCTAAACGCCGTTATGGCCTCGCGCCGTTTTGGGCTGTAAAATCCAAGGGAGAAAAAAAGAATTTTTATTTTTTAATTGATGACAATCGCCCTCATTTTTATAGGAAAAAATTTTTTTTGCTTTCTTTTGTGTTTTAGCGCGAATGCTTTTTATTATGTACATAAATGGAAACTCTCCACTAATTCTATTTTTTATTCACCCCTAGGGAGATTTAACAATGCAAATGTGCAGATGGGGGTGTGCGCAAATTTTTTGGCGTTCTGTATTTTTTGGGAAAAATTTTTAAAAAATTTCTTGTTTTAAGGGTAGAACTCGTTTTTCATTAAAGTATGTCCCAAAAGGTACATTAGAGTTATTCAAAATTAGTCTATTTCTTCGTTAAGTTCTCAGATTCTAATGTCCTACTTAACAGGAAAGGTGTAAGAGACGTTTTTAATTTTTTTAAAAATTTTTCTGAAATTTTTTAAAAATTTTTTTGAAGATTTTTGGGCTTGTTAGGCCCTTTCCTGGGCTAAAGTACACTTTACCGGGGGATTTTAGATTTTTATGATTTATATGTCAATCGAAAGAGCTCGTCAAGCTGAGTCGAATGACACCAAAATTAGTCCGCGGACTCAACTATGGACCGAGATATGGGTCCCCAAAAATCGAAAAACCATAGGGGGGACCAAGCATTTTTTGGGGTAAAAAATTCGAATATGCAAATTATACCTCATTCGAAAGAGCTCGTCGAGCTGAGTCGAATGACACCAAAATCAACGAAATCCGACTTAATTGGACAAAGTTATGATCTTTTATTTTAGCTCCTTACCTATTGGATCTGTGGAGATTTTTGCTGCTACGGAGGCCCCAAATACGTCCAGAGCAAGGGAGATAGGAATAGGTTTATGTTACGAGCCCAGACCCAGCGCCCGTAGACTCCCCGCGAGGCGCGTGCCGCAAAACCCAGCGCGAAGCGCTGGGTTTTGCACAAGCGCCTCGCCGACGCTCCATAGGTTTAGGTTTTTTGTTTTTGTGTCATAACTTTGTCTAATCTTGTTCAATCACGGTGATTTTGGTGTCATTCGACTCAGCTCGAGGAGCTCTTTCGAATGAGCTATTATTTGTAAAATCGAATTTTTCACCCCAAAATTGAGCTTACTCCCCCCTATGGTTTTTGACCATTTCGAGCCCTATATCTCGGCCCACAGTTGAGTCCGCGGGCTAATTTTGGTGTCATTCGACTCAACTTGACGAGCTCTTTCGATTGACATATAAATTGTTCAAATCTAAAATCCCCCGGTAAAGTGTACTTAGGCCCTTTCCTGAGCTTCAAAAAAATTCCCGCTCAAAATTCGTCCCCTTTGCGTTTTTGGCGTTTTCAAAAAATTTGCGCACACTTGCAAAAATATCAGAAAAATTCTCCATATAAATTCCCTTTTAATTATTCTCCATTTACGACCTAGAAAATGCAACGACCAAAAATTAGATCATAAACGGAGGATAAAATTGGAAAGAAGAATTTAGCGTTCTAAAAATGGATTAAATTGTATTTGAATTATTTATAGTGGAGACGTGTCCGGAAATTTGGGGAGTGGACACTTGGGGAGTGGATAAATGGGGAGTGGATAAATGGGGAGTGAGCGGACAATTGGGGAGTGGACATTTGGGGAGTAGCCTAACGATAAAAATACAATAAAATATTAAATAGTTTTTATTGCTTTTGTATTTAAAAAAATAAATTAGGAATCTCTCGAATGAGCTATTATATGTTTTTTCGAATTTTTGACTCTAAAATCCCACCATTGGTATTTGACCATTTCGAGCCCTATATCTCGACTCAAACTTGGTTAATCAAGCTAATTTTAGTGTCATTCGACTCAGATCGAAAGCTCTTTCGAATGAGCTATTACTTGCATATTCGAATTTTTTACTCCAAAATCGAGCTTACCCCCTCCCACTATTGTTTTTCAATTTACCTAGAACTCGGTTCAGAATCATTTCCTGAAATAGGGAGTTGGATTTTTTTCCGAAATTGGAGTTTGAGTTTTTTTTTCGAAAATTGGAGTTCGACTCAGCTCGCCGAGACGAATCGAATGACATATTCCCAAACTTTTATCTCCGGTGAACTTATACGTAACCATTTTTTAAATACAAAAGCAAGAAAAACTATTTAATATTCCTTGTATTTTTATCGTTATGCTACTTCCCAAATGTCCACTCCCCAATTGTCCGCTCACTCCCCATTTATCTACTCCCCTAATGTCCACTCCCCAAGTGTCCACTCCCCAAATCTCCGGGAGCCAGTGGAGAGAGAGAGAAAAGCTTGGAAGAATAAAAATAAATAAAATTAAAAATTTAATTTACTTAATTTAACTGTAAATGGAAAATGGAAATTTTGGAAAATTTTGGAAATAAAAAAATTTTCAAAAAAATTTTTAGAAAATTTTTTTAAATTTCAGGGCGACATTTGTGCACATCGACATTTGCCCACAACTACTAAAAATATCTACTTTTCGTCCCATATCTTTTTTGTTTTTCAAAATTTCTGAATGATTCTTTATACCATTCGAAAGCTCTAAATGTGTAGAATCTTTTTCTTAACGGGACTGTGTCACTAGGTTGATTTCTTAAAAAGTTAGAGCCGTATAAACACGGTCAATCGTGTTTTTAGACGTTTATTTGACTACAACTTTTGATAGAATGTTCTGATCGGGAAGGTCTTGTTAACTAAAATAATCGGCTCTTTCAGAGCTTTCGAATGACATAAAATTTATTCGTAACGATTAAAAATTGGAAAAGTTATGGACTAAAAATTAGACTAAAACAATGAGACTGAAATGTCCTCTTCTGGTTTTAGATATTTTAAAAATTTTATAAGAAGTTGACATTTTGAAATATTAGCCTGCTAATGCCTTCGAAACATCAAAAAAAGTTAGAGAAACAGAAAATTGGTCTAATTTGGATTTTCTTGGGGGTTTTTCAATTTTTTTAAAAATTTTTTGGAGGTTGGGCCTGGCTTTGTTTTCACGTTTTTATTTATTTTTGTCAACTTTTCAGATAAATTCAATGCTTCCAAAAAGCAAATATTCCAAATTTTTCAATTTAATTCTTGAAGACAAAGTAATTTTAGCTTCTTGCAAGTCTTGTGAATACAAAAAGACTTTAAAAAATGCGCAGGTTTTTTTTAAATTTTTATTTGGGGAGAGAGGAGGTTTTAGGGCTTGGTTCTAACGGCGGTTTTTATGCTGGGTAGTAGAGATCGGTATTTTTGGAAAGCCTGGGCCTTTCTTGGGTTTTGGGTTGATTTATTGACCTGGGCTGAATCATGGGCCTGTAGTCTAGTAAGAACCAGAGCTGCGTCGAAATTTCGATTTTCGACTTTCGATTTCCGAATTTCGAAGATTTTTTTATTTCGACGCAGCTCTAGTAAGAACCCAGAAGGTTAAAAAATGCCTGGGCGAGGTTGGCTTTCACCTAGAACAATTGTTTTCGAAACGAAACACGAAAATCACAACAGACTAGGGATTGGACTGGATCCTGCCGTGGATTTTTCTGGAATCCTTATTCAAATAAAGAGTTAAAAAATCTTGGAAAGGTGTCTTCTGTCTACCTTTCTTGCTCAGGTCATTAACTAGTTATTGTTAACCAAGCCCAACCCTTTCCAAATTTCATGTGTTTAAAGCCGTGTATGTTTTTGAGCTGTAGGCCCATGATCCGCCCGGATTTAAAAGTATTGAAAAAATCCTGGGGAGAGGCTCTGGGTTCAGGAGGGGGTTCTCAAGGCTAACAAGCAGCCAGGCCCGTAGCCAGGATTTTTTTTCGGGGGTGGGGGGGGGGGGCAAGGGGGGAAAATTTTTTCTGCGACAATTTTTATTTTTACTTTCAGCGCCGTAGGCGAAAATTTTGAGAATTTTAGAAGGCCGTAGGCCAAAAAAATTCATTTTTTTTTGCCCCAGCCCTTCCCCAAATTTTTCCCTTTTCCCCATTTCGGGGGGGGGGGGGGGGGGGGGGAATTCCCCTACCCCCCCCCCCTGGCTACGGGCCTGCAAGCAGCCGTCTTGTTAAGCTTTTGCTGGGGGCATTAACCAAGCCCAACCCTTTCCAAATTTTTTAGGCATCCAAAAGCAGTCTTCGCCACCATTTAACTAAACACCCCGAAGAAATGGCACAATTACTGGAATTTGAGGAAACTGAAAACAAAAATAAAATTTTGCGGACACCTAGAAGAGGCGTTAGAAAATCGATCAACATAAATTCTAGTGAAGGAAGTACTTCAAAAACGGGAAGAAAAAAATTGAAAGATGAGGATGATGAAGAGGAGGAAGATGAGCCACAAACTAGTGAAAATTGTGAGAGGTTTTTTTGAGGTTTTTGTGGGTAGGAAAAGCTTTATAGGGTGGGAAATGGATCGTGAAATCAGTGGAAACCTTTTGTGGAACTGGGGCCCCAGACCGGGAAGCAATGGCGTATTCAGAAGAGCTAGCGGGCTAGGAGGGGGGGGCACATCGGCCAAATTTAAATGACCGTCATTTAAAAAAATTTTTAGCCCCCCCTTGTCCCGAAATCGACCCCTTGGCTACGCCCTTATTGAAAAGCACGACTGACTGTGTTTATCTCCAGCCTTAAGATGGGGGCTATTTGTATTTGGATTTTGGGAGAATTAATTAGTGAATTATAGGAGCCCCCATTTTTTCTTATTTTGGAAAAAGAGGGGCTTATTCCACATTTATTGGAGTGAATTCATCTTTCTTATTTTCCTCAACCTCATTTTTTAAAATTAAAATTGGGCTTGACATCCATAGAAAATTCAAAAAAAAAATTTTTCTCAGCTCAATGGGACAGAACAGGAAGTATGACTAAACGAATAGACGAAGCTATAATTCAAATGATTTGTACAGATATTTTCCCATTGTCAATTACAGACGGTCCTGGCTTTAGAAACTTTCTTAAAGTTGTTGCTCCTAAATATGTTCCAAAGTATAATTTTTTTAATTTTTTTGGGGATTTTTTGAGTATTTTCGGGGATGGAAGAGATGAGGCTTGAAGATTTTTTTGGGGTTTAAGAAAAATTTTTTGTTGATTTTCGAAGCCGATTTCCCTCCAATTTTCACTCTCAATCATCGACTACCATCCCTTTAATTAATTTTAACTTTTTTCAAAAAAATCCAATTTTGCTAATTTTGGTACCATTCGATTAAGCTCGTCGAGACGCGTCGAATGATATATTACACTTGGGTATTTTGACCAAAATGGGAAGATTGGCGTTTTGGCGCACAGCCCTAGGTGAAGGTGTGTGAGGGGGGCTACAATTAGAATTATTTTTTAAATTAAAAAAATTATTTTTTTAAGAAGTCGTTGGACACTTTCAAGATCACATTTACCCTCTTTATACGAAAAAATTCGTTCACGTATAATTAATCAATTAGAAGATGCCAAATACATTTCAATAACAACGGACACTTGGGATGGAGATTGTAATACAAATACAACAAAAAAGGAAACAAGCGATCATACTTTACTTTCTGTTACGGGTAAATATTTTTATTAAAATCAGAATTTTATTAAAACATGGAAACCTTATGCTAATCAGAATTTAAATAAAACATGAAAATAACCAGAAAAACAGTCAAAAACTAATCAGAATTTTATTAAAACATTTGTGTTTATTTGAATGTTCAGATTAAATTCTGATTTTGGTGTTTTTATTAAAAACCAGAATTTTATAAAAACATGAAATAACAGAGAATTCCGTTTAAACTTAAAAATCAGAAATTAATTTAAACAAAAAAAGAACCAGAATTTTATAAAAACATGTCAGCTAAAAATTAATCAGAATAAATGTTTGGATTAATTTCTGATTTTTCCGTTTTTTGCCTTTTTTTTCTGCCCCTTTGGCATTTTAATAAAATCAGAATTTTATTAAAACATCTTGACGGACATTAGTGTTTGACAAACATTAAAACATTACTAAAAACCAGAATTTAATAAAAACAATGAAATAAAAAATGAATTTCGTTTAATCACAAAAAATCAGAAATTAATTTAAACATGAAGAAAAACATTCTTTTTGTTTTAATAAAAAACACAATCAGAATTTCTATTAAACAAGAAAAAAAACCAGAATTTTATTTAAACATGAAAAATTAGTAATAATCAGAATTTAAATAAAACATCGCTTTTTTAAAATCAGAATTTAATTAAAACACTCGTGTTTTTCTGATGTTTTTATAAAAATCAGAATTTTATCTAAACATACATAATTAAAACAAATAATTTTTTTAATTTATCAGCCCATTTCATCAATAAACAAATGGAACCTTCATTTTGTGTTTTGGCTGCACGTGGAATAAAGCCTGATATGAATATTCATCTTTTACTTCAACAAATATTTAATGAATTTAAAATTGAAGATAAAATACATGTAATATTAAGAGGGGGAGCTATGGATACGGGTTCCCATAGTATTTGGTGCCAAGCACATATTTTAACTTTGGTAAACAAATTACTATTTTTAATTAATTAAAAATCAGAATTTATGTTTGTTTGAATTAAAATTCTGATTTTGTTTATTAAAACAAAAAGGGGGATGTGTTTATTCTCCATGTTTAGATTAAATTCTGATTTTTTTTGTTTTTATCTGTTGTTTTTATTAAATTCTGATTTTGTTTTATTAAAACAGGAAGGAATCAGAATTTTATATAAACATGAAGAAAAATCAGAATTAAATTTGAACATGTAAATGTCTAAATGATACATGTTCCCTACATGTTTAGATTAAATTCTGATTTTTTTTTGTTTTTATTTGTTGTTTTTATTAAATTCTGATTTTGTTTAGTAAAACAAAACGATGTTTTTATTTTACATGTTAAGATTAAATTCTGATTTTTCTTGTTCTTAATGTTTTTATTTGATGTTTTCATAAAATTCTGATTTTTTGTTTATAAAAAATCAGAATTTTATATAAACAAGAAGAAAAATCAGAATTAAATTTGAACATGGAAATGCTGTAATGTTTATTCTCTACATGTTTAGATTAATTTCTGATTGGTAATTCTTCGGTTGTCGCCCCCCCCTTTTTTTATGCTTCCCTGACCATTTTGAGCTTTTTTGCTTTGACATATAATAATTTATATATCATTCGAAAGAGCTATCCGAGTTGAGTTGATTGGTACTATGATCGGTTAGATTTGGCAATTTTGAACAAAATTATGAAAGCTAAATCCTTTGTGGACGTTTTTTGTGATGTTGAAAGGGATTAAAACAATTGCTCATAACTATGTTGATTTAATTCAGATTTCGACGATTCTAGTGAAGTTCGACTCAGCTCGAAGTGCTCTTTCGAATGTATATAAAAGTTCATAGAAATTTCATGGAAAATGTAAAAAAATAGAACATAAAAAAAGGGGGGGCGACAACCGAAGAATTACCTTCTGATTTTTTCTGTTTAATTAAAATTCTGGTTTTTATAAACAAGTATATATTAAATTAATTTTAAGGCTATATCTGATGGTTTTAAGCAAATTGATGGATTTACCGAAATTATTAACAGAGTAAAAGATTTTATTCGACGAATCAAAAAACAACAAAATTTATTACGTGATTTTCATCAATTTAATTCTTTTCTTGAAATTTCTGAACGTGATTTGTTTAAGGTAAATTCATCTATAATTAAGTTTGTTTAAATTAAATTCTGCTTCTCACATGTTCAAATTTAATTCTGATTATCTCAAATGTCTAAACAAATTTCTGATTTTTATGTTTTAATAAAATTCTGATTCCACTGCATGTTCGAATTAAATTCTGTTTCTATGTTTATCTAAAATTCTGATTTCTTTTTCCTTTGTTTATATCAAATTTGTGTTCATGTTGGAATTAAATTCTGATTTACGTTTAAATTAAATTCTCTCACATGTTCAAATAAAATTCTGAATTTTAATTTCTGAATTAAATTCTGATTTTTTATGTTTGAAGAAAATTCTGTTCTTCCTGTTTTGTTTATATTAAATTCTGTTTTTTCCAAACATTTCTTTATTTAAGGGAAACGAAGTTCGTTGGAACAGTTGTTATGAAATGTTAAATTTACTTGTTTCAAACATGAATTCTGTAAATATATTAGCTATGGATAACGATAAACTTCCATTTTTTTCACTTGCGGATTGGTAGGGGAAAAATTAATTTTTTTTTGAAATTTTATTTTTTTTTTGTTTTTAGGACAATGATGGAACATTTAACAAAAATTTTAAGACCAATTTATAATGCAATTTCATTTTTACAAAAAAGAACGAGTTCTGTTGGGTATATTATCCCTTTAATGAAGGCAATAGAATTAGATTTAATTATACAACCTGTTGCTTTAGAATTCCCTAGAGTTAGGGCAGCGATTGTTAATGGAATAAAGTGTAGAATGGCGGGTGAGTTGGAATGTTAAATATTCTGGTTTTTATAAAAACATTAAAAATCAGAATTTTATATGAACATTTAAATAATTCTGATTTCAATAAAATTCTGGTTTTTAGAGAATTTTGATTTTAAAAATATTCTGATTTTTTAAAAATAATTCTGATTTCCGAAACATTCTGATTTTTTCAAATTCTGATTTTTAGAAAATTCTGAATTTTAACAAATTCTGATTTTTAAGAAATTCTGTTTTCTGGAAGAAATTCTGATTTAAAAAAATTCTGATTTCTGAAAGAATTCTGATTTTTTAATTTTCGTGTAAAATTTTTTTATTTAATTTTTAAAAGGTTGGGAAGATGAAGCAGTTCTAATCATTCCAACTCTGTTAGATCCTTATTTCAAAATGACTTTATTCCCAGTTGAAAAACATATGCAATATAAAGACTATCTTATTTATGAAATTCGAAAACAATGCCCTCCAATTATTGTGGTAATTAAATTATTTAATGTTTTTATAAAATTCTGATTCTTTCTCATGTTTAAATTAAATTCTGATTCTCTCATGTTTAAATTAAATTCTGGTCTTTCTTGTTTTTATAAAATTCTGGTTTTTTTCTTTGTTTTTATAAAATTCTGATTTTTTAAAAACAAATAGTGATGTTTTTCCCTCATGTTTAAATTAAATTCTGATTTTTTTAACGAGATTCTGTTCTTGTTTTTATATAATTCTGATTTTATTTTCCTTGTTTTTTCTCTTGTTCATTTAAAATTCTGGTTTTATATTATATAATTATATTTAAATTAATTTATTTTTAAAGCATCAAAATGAATTTGGATCTATATCAACAACAACTACAAACGAATCCAATCCATTCAAACGAGTTAAAAATTATTTATCTGGAAATACAAGTCTTGAAAATGATTCAATTTCGCCTCCAGTGCTAGATGAGCGATTTCAAATTTATTCGGTGATTTTTTTTAAATTAAATTTCTGAAAAAATTCCGATTTTCCAGAAGAAATTCTGAAAAAATTGTGAAAAAATATTCTGATTTTTCAGAAATAAATTCTAAAAAAAATTCTGATTTTAAAAAAAAAAATTCTGAAAAATATTCTGATTTTCCACAAGAAATTCCAAACAAGAATTCTGATTTTTCAGGAAGTAGAAGATTATTTAACTTCCCCAACAGAAACAGAATTTCACGATGTCTCCTCCTATTGGAAAAACAAAACAACCCAAACAAAATTTCCCCATTTAACAGAACTTTTTTTAAAATTTTGTTGTGCCCCAGCAACCTCCTCAGAATCGGAACGTTTATTTTCTACAGTAAATTCAACTTTGGGTGCTATGAGAAAGGGGTTGAGTGGAGAACATTTGGAACAATTAGTGTTTTGTAGACACAATATTTTAATTAATGGATTTTTTTGAAATTAAAAAATTTTTTTTAATTTCTAAAAATACTTGAAAAAACAATTTTAAGTTTTTCATGTTTTAAATAACCTTTGTTTTGCGCACATGGCTTTATTTAATTCTGATTTTATATATGAATCCAAGTTTATTTATTTCTGGTCGTTTTATTGTAGTTTCCGGATTTTTCAGAATTTTTTGTATTTTTTAAAACTTTGTATTCTCTGTCAGAATTCTGATTTGTATGTAATTTCCGGAAAATAAACTTTTTCCGGAAAATATATATATAAAATAAACTTTTCCGGAAGACATTTTATTTTCCGGAAATCGGAAGACATTTTATTTTATTTTCCGGAAAGTAAACTTTTTCCGGAAGAAAAAGTTTATTTTCCGGAAAATACAAAATAATTCTGAATTTGTTTTTCTTTCTCTAACACCGGAAGACGTTTCATTAAAATTATTTTCCGGAAAAAGTTTATTTTCCGGAAAATGCAAAAATAAACTTTTTCCGGAAAAAGTTTATTTTCCGGAAAATACAAAATAATTCTGAATTTGTTTTTCTTTCTCTAACACCGGAAGACGTTTCATTAAAATTATTTTCCGGAAAAAGTTTATTTTCCGGAAAATGCAAAAATAAACTTTTTCCGGAAGAAAAAGTTTATTTTCCGGAAAATACAAAATAATTCTGAATTTGTTTTTCTTTCTCTAACACCGGAAGACGTTTCATTAAAATTATTTTCCGGAAAAAGTTTATTTTCCGGAAAATGCAAAAATAAACTTTTTCCGGAAAAAGTTTATTTTCCGGAAAATACAAAATAATTCTGAATTTGTTTTTCTTTCTCTAACTTCTCTAACAATAATTAAACTACTATGTATTATTATGTATTTATTTAAAATTAAAATATTATTTTATAAATTAAAAAATATATAAAATCTATTTTCAGGGCAATTTAGTTTTGTAAAATTTGTAAAAAAAATTATAAAATTATCGTTGTATAGAAAATAAAAGAGATCGAATTCTTAAGAAGCTGCAGCACCGAGAGAGATTTTTTAAGGGGAAAAATTTTTTTTTGAATTTAAAATTTATTTTTCTTTCCCACTTATTTTGCTTCTTCTCTTTCTTAATTCATCCTCTCCATCAACCGATTTTATCAATTCCCAGCGTAACCTAGGTTTTTTAATGTTAAGGTTGTTGGTGGTTGGAGGCAGTTTTCTTCCTCTTATTTTGTGTTGATTGTCAATTTCTATAAAATTTTTTTGAAAATTTTTTCCTTAATTCCCCTCCCTCCCCCTCCAAGTTACCATAAAAATTCCTCCAGTTAATCAACCAATCTGCACGGCTACGAGCATGTCCTAGCGTGTCCAAGGGATTCCCTTGACGCCCTCCTCCGTCGATTAAAACAAAGTGCGTTGAGCTTTGACCCCGTCTGGTGCTTTTACCTCGTCGGGGCTTTCCAGTCCTGCTTAGGGCTACAAACCAGGGACGTTTAGGATATCCGTGAGAACAAGAAGAATATAAGTTGTAGACTTGAGGATCTTTAAAATGGGAAAGATTAATTGGGGAACGAAAAGATTGTTTTAGAAACATGCTACAGTATTTTAGAAGCATGCTTCATAATTTTAGAAGCTTGTTTCAGTGTATTAGAAATATTTTTCAGTGTATTAGAAAAAAAATTTTTTTTGAAGCATGTTTCAATGTATTAGAAGCATGCCTCAATATCTTAGAAGCATGTTTTAACATTCTAGAAGCATGCTTCATTATTTCAGAAACATGTTTCATTAGTTTTAAGCATGCTTCATTATCTTAGAAGCAAGTTTCAGTATTTTAGAAACATGCTTCAACATTCCAGAAGCATGCTTAATGTTTTGGAAGCATGCTTCAGTATTCTAAAAACATGCTTCACTATTCTAAAGGTATGTTTCACCATTCTAGAAACATGCTTCAATAATCTTTAAACAGCTTCTCAATACTAGAACCATGCTCCAATGTCTTAAAAACATGCTTCAACATTTTAGAAAAATTTTTGATTTCCTTAAGGTTGATCTTTTGGGCTTACTAGGGCCAAAAGTAATTATAGCCCTTTAAGAACAAGCTTTCCAAAAACTTACGCATTTCCTCAAGAAAAGCACATTCAGCAGAGAAATTATTTTCTGAAGCGGCATACAATTGTCCCTTTGAATCCCTAAAATGTTTTTTTTTATTTTTTTTATTTTGAAAAAAAATTGACATGCAAAGGAAATGTTGATTGTCCACTGCCCGAATACTGACAAGGCCAAAGGCGACGGCCAAAAATTCGAAAATTGCTGGAAAAAATAAATTTTTTTTTGAAAGTTTTTTTGAAACGTGAGAATGTTTTATTAAACGAGAAAAGAAAAAAAGAGAGGTGATTTGTGGGCAAAAACCGTGAGAATGTAGAAAATAATAATAAATGACTTTGCTTGCCAAAAGGAGTAAAGATTAAAAAATAAAAACTAGTTAAAAATATGTTTTAAATTTTGATTTTGTTAAGGGTGATCTTTTGGAAATTTATAAATATTTATAAACTTTCCGGAGGCTAAAACTTTTCAACTTTCCGGAAAAGTTGATTAATGGTGATCTTTTGGAAATTTATAAATATTTATAAACTTTCCGGAGGCTAAAACTTTTCAACTTTCCGGAAAAGTTGATTAATGGTGATCTTTTGGAAATTTATAAATATTTATAAACTTTCCGGAGGCTAAAACTTTTCAACTTTCCGGAAAAGTTGATTAATGGTGATCTTTTGGAAATTTATTAAACTTTCCGGAAAAGTGTATTCTTCATTATGTATTTTCTTTATTTTCCTGAAACATTAAATAAACTTTCCGGAAAGTATTGAGAATGTTGGAGAAACACATAAAATACATTTACAACTTTCCGGAAAATACAATACTTTCCGGAAAGTTTATTTAACTATGTATACATATAGTAATATTCCCAACTTTAAATTCTTTCCGGAAAGTTTTGAAAATATTATAGAAATGTATTACAACTTTCCGGAAGAATATAAAAGGTAATATATTTTTCCGGAAAAATATTATAGGAGATATACTATGTATATTATTATATTTTTCCGGAAAGTTTTTATATTAGAGTCTAGACGTTCTACTTAACTTAAGCCTCCCCACAGGGGGTAATTTCCAAATTATAACTAAAATTCCTTTAAATTCCTTTAAAAATGTGTTCCACCCTGTCTCTCCTTTTCTCTTTTATTTTTTAAAATTATTTAATTCACGTGAAAATTTTAGTTTGATTTGTGAAATATGTGACTAAGAAAAATGAAAATAATAATATTTTAAATAAATATTAAATTTTAATAAATGACAGTTGTTTATAATTTATTTGTTGCGTTTTTAAAAAAATATTTTTTGGAAAATTTTTTTTGGAAAAATTTTTTTGGTCAAAATATTGTGATAAATTGGTCATATTATTAATAAAATATTTAAAAAAATTTTTGGAAAAAAATTTTTAAGAATTAAAAATATTTACTCAATTGATTTTGATTTTTAGTGCCCCGTACATTAACTCTCCCTTCATTGTCACCGGTCATTTCTAGCCAGGTACCAGACTGGCAGTAGAGGGCGCCACGTCTATGAGCGTGTTCGTACCTTAACTTGTTTTATTAAACAAAAATAAGCCTTAATGAAACATTCTCTCTAATAAGTGTATACTATTTCTTCCGGAAAGTTGGAATTATATTAAATATTTTCCGGAAAGTTTATATAACTAGTTGTAATAAGTGTCTAGTAGAATATCAATGTTGTGGGTGTGCGCCAAAAAACGTTTAAATATACTTTATTAAACTTTCCGGAAAGTTTTAAAAATAAACCTTATATAAAAATATAACACATACTTTTTCCGGAATTTTATTTTCCGGAAAATCATTTGAAACTTGTTTGCAAAACAAGTTTCATTCAACTTTAAATACCTTCCGGAAAGTTGTAAAATATTTTAGAAAGACATAAATACAACTTTCCGGAAGGTTTATTTAACTAGAAAAATACAATAAAACTTTCCGGAAAATGTTTTTAAGTCAATAGAAAATTAAAAACACTTTCCGGAAAATAAAACTTCCCGGAAAATACAACTTTTCCGGAAGGCTAGAGAAATTATACCCTAAAATAGTACACTATTTCTCCCTCTTTCCTAAGTATTACCTAACTTGACGAATAGGCAAGCCACTAATTGGGGGTGCTCCAACATTGTGTTCCTCCCCCAACCCCAATCGTTCCAACAACGACAGACTTGTAGAAAATGAAGTTTTATCATTTTGGGTGTTCCTTCTTTGTTTAAGTTGTGCTCTTGTTGCACTTTAAAAATTTTTTTAAAGGAAATTTAGGAGAAAAAAATTTTTTTAGCTACCATTTAGCAATTAACCGAGAATCTGAAGCATTAAATGGAGGGAGCAATAAGGAGGAAGAAGTTGGGGAAGGTTGAATATTATTAGAAGAGTGTCTATTTAAATTATTAGTTAAGTTGTCTGAAGAAGACGAAGATAGGGCTGGCAAGGAGAAAAGTGCCAAGACGGCTGTTGATGGGTTGGGTAGACGCATCTGGAAAGGAAATTTTTAAAGAATTTTTCCGGAAAAATTTTTTCGGAACATTTTCAAAAAGAATTTTCGAAAAATTTTTTTGAAATTTTTTTTTCCGGAGAAAATTTTTTCCGGAAAATTTAAAAAAAAATTTTTTCCGGAAAAAATTTTTTTCCGGAAAATTTTTAAAATTTTTTTTCCGGAGAAAATTTTTTCCGGAAAAAAAATTTTAAAAATTTTCCGGAAAAAAATTTTTTCCGGAAAATTTTTAAAATTTTTTTTCCGGAGAAAATTTTTTCAGGAAAAAAAATTTTAAAAATTTTCCGGAAAAAAATTTTTTCCGGAAAATTTTTAAAATTTTTTTCCGGAAAAATTTTTTCAAAAAAATTTTTTTGAAGAAAAATCAAAATGAATTTTTGAAACTTGATTTTTCCGGTTTATATAATCATCAATAATTATTTTTTTTGACTAACAATAAACATATTTTAGAGTGGGTGGTACTAAAAGAGTGTAAATTCTATTGAGAGAAAAAGTTTTGTTTGAAAATCGGGAAAGAAAAAAAAGTCGTAAAATGCGCCAATCTGGAGGAGAAGAAGAGATAAATGTTTTATTTTCAATTAGCTCTTTAAACTTTTTAAAAGAACAAAAAATAAAAAAAATTTTTTTGGAAAATTGACTGAAAAATGTGAACTTGAAGAAAAATGAGGGGTAAAAAGGCGGGGGTGTGCGCCAAAATAAACGTTTTAATAATTATTAAACTTTCCGGAATGTATTACAATAGATTTATAGTTTCCGGAAAATATAATTATATTATTAACTTATTCCGGAAACATTAAATATAGTTTTTCGGCAAGTTTTTACAACTTTTTCCGGAAAAGTTGCAAAACAAGTTTAATTAAGTTAAAAACTCCGGAAAGTTGGAAATAATTAAAGAAAATCATTCCAACTTTCCGGAAAGTTTATTTTACATGTTTTACTGAAAAATATATTTTATAACCTTCCGGAAAGTTTAATAAATATATTTTAATTGTATTTTACTTGTATTTTCCGGAAAAACACAAAATACACAAACTTGGTGATGAGTTGTGTAAATAAAGGAGGAGAGGCATTTTGGCAGACTAAAAAAGAGGGATAAAATGGGGGGAAGAATGCCAAAAATCCGGATGCGACTAAAATGAACGAAAAAAAGATATTTTAGTAATTAAATTTGTAATGGGCCAATTTTTGGGATTAAAAAAATTTTTTTTAGCTTTTTTTATTTAATTAAAGCAATTTTCTTAAAAACTAAAGATAAAAAATAAATAAAAAATTTTCGAAAAATTTTTTTAATAAAAATAGAATGGAATTAATTTTTGAATAAATAAGGAGGAGGGTATTTTAAAGCTATTTGGCAAATTGCTAAAAAAAAATTAAAGAAAATTTTTTTGAAATAAATTTTGCGCACATCCTCTGCCCACACCCTTGCTAAGGAAAAATAAAATTAAAAAAATTTTTCCGATGAAAAAATTTTTTCTTAAGAATTTGAGGGGTATGGGCAAGGATGTGCGCAAAAAAATTTTCTTTTAAATTAAAAAAATTTTCAGTCACAGACTCTCTTCTATGTAAGAGAAACCCCCTCCAAAAATTAATAAGATTAGTAGAAAAACATTAAAAAAAAATTTTTTTCCGAAGAAAAAATTTTTTAAAGAATTTGAGGGGGTATGGGCAAGGATGTGCGCAAAAAATAATTTTTTTAATTTTTTTCTAATTTCTCTTAAATTTTTTAATTTTCAAATAATCACAAACTCTCTTCTAAGAGAAAACCCCTCTCCAAAAATTAATAAAATAAATAAAAATAAAATAATTATATCAAAAATTATGACGATAATAAAAATAAAATAATAATTGGGTAAAACACACAAGAAGAAAAGACAATTTTATAAAAGTATAACGAGAAAAGTCGAGAGAGAGAGAATGTACTAATAATATTTTTAGTTGGTTGTAAATTGTGTGTGTGCGCGCAGTCTTTTTAGTTTTTAAACGAATATTTGGGTGATTGGAAATAATGATAGCAATATTTAAAAGAAAGGAGGGAGGGTTGTCGGGAATGAAAAAGAAAAGAAAAGAAAAATGGGGAGAAGATTGAAGAATCGGGGAAAAAGCAGACGAGAATTGAGTGTAGGAGAATTGGGGGGGGGGGGGGGGGGGGAAGGAATTGGGGGGGGGGGGGGGAAGGAATTGGGGGAGAAGTTGAGGGAAGGGGAGGGAAGGGTATGGGGGAAGGAAGGAGGAGAATCTGGGGGGAGAAGTAGAGGGAAGGGATGGGTATGGGAGAACTTGGAGGGAGAAGGATTGAAGTTTGGAGGAAGGGAGTGAAGAGAATATTCGGGGGAAGAAGTTTGAGGGGAGGGAGAGGTGAAGCAACCAACAAGGAAGGGAAGGGAAGAGTATGGGAATGGGAGAATTGTGGGGAGGGAGGATTGAAGCTAGGGAGGACTTGGGGAGGATTTAAAGTTGAGGAGAGGGAGGGAAGAAGTTTGGGGGAAGGAGGTGAAGGAGAGTATTTGGGGGAAGTTTGGGGGAAGAAATGAGAGGGAAGGGAGAGGTGAAGCAACCAAGCAACTGTTTTATTTTTTTGGACAAGTTGAAGGTGTGGGGATGTTGTTGAAAGGTGAGGGAGGATGGAGGGAGATAAATAAGCATTGTGAAATTAATATTTTTACTTTAAGGGAGCGGGCAGAACACAAAAAAAAAGATTGGGAATAATTCTTGGGAAAAAAGGTATTAAATAGGTGAGTGATTAAATAAACTTGAAAATAAATTATTTATTTAAGATTGTAAATTTCAAGTTTTTAGATTACAAGTTTCAAGTTTTCTGTTTACAAACAAGTTTTGTTTAAAAATTAAAGTTTACAATCTTTAATTTCGCAATCCGGAAAGTTTTTTAATTCCAACAAATTTTAATTTGTAAATAAATTAACAACTTTTCCGGAAAAAATAGACCTTTTCCGGAAAGTTTGTATATTTCAAGTTTGTAAAATAATAATTGTAATTAAATAAGTTTTAAGATTACAAGTTTTAAGTTTGCGCTTGAATTAAAATAAACTTTAATTTGAAGTTTCCGGAAAGTTGTCAAGTTTTCCTTTCTCTTTATTTTGTAAATAAACCTTTTCCGGAAAGTTGTATTTTCAAGTTTGCAAAAATATTAATTACAATTAAAATAAAGTTTAAGATTGCAAGTTTCAAGCTTGTTGTTTAATTAAAAACAAACCTTAATTTTCGCAATCCGGAAAGTTGTGTATTTTTCAAGTTTGTAAACTTTAAAATTATAAGTTTTAACTTTACAAATGTACCTACAAACAAACACCCGCCGAATAAACACCTTCCAACTTAAAACTAGAGTTGAGCGGGATCCCGATCCCGGCCAATCTCAATCCCGAGCCGGGATCCGGGATCACCATTCCGAAATCCGATCCCGGGTTTTTCTCTAAATCCCGATACCGCTTAACTCTACTTAAAACTAAGCCATTATTTAAAGGTTTTGCTTTTTGAGGCGCTAATAAAAAAAGGATTAGAATAAATAGATTAACACAGGTGGCAAACCCCATATCATTTAAATATCCTCAGAACGAAAAACAATAAAAAAAGAAAAATTATTTTTTCGAGTTGACAATTAAAAATAAAAATAAACAACTGCACTTCTACCACCTTCGTCTCTTCTGTCACCTCTCCAGGCAATCCTTTTTACGATAAAAACAATTTTATTTTAATCACAATTTTTAAGAGGTTATTATACTCAGATAAAAACAAGGTCAATCTTTTAATAAAAATTTTATGAATGGAAAATTAAAAAAATTAGAGTACAAAATATTAGAAGGGATAATAGCGCAGGTGAAGAAAAATCTGACTCAATTAAAGCTTTTCCGGAAAGCTCAAACTTAAAATTCTATCAATAATAGCAATTACAACTCCAACTTTACGGAAAAATACATATATTTTTATACTCTTTAATATTTTCCGGAAAGATTTTTAATTTTTCCGGAAAGTTATACAAATTGTATTTTACAACTTCAACGTTCCGGAAAATCAAGTTCCAACCTTTCACAAATTGTATTTTTACAATTCCAACTTTCCGGAAAGTTGTTAATATAATTACAAATTCCAACCTTAATTGTATTTATTATTACAACTTTCCGGAATAATTTTATTATTTATTTAGACTCTTCCATTAGCTTCCGGAAAGATTTTATTTTTTCCGGAAAGTTTACAATATTAATTTTTACAATTGCAACTTTCCGGAAACCTCTAAAATACATCAGTAATTGTAATTACACCCCCAACCTTTCCGGAATTATATTTTAAAAATTCCAACTTTCCGGAAATTGTTAGTGTATTTACAATTCCAATACTAATTGTATTTACAACACTAACTTTCCGGAAAAAATAATGTCTTCATTACTTCCTCAAAATTCACTCTAAATATTTTAATTTTCCCCCAATTTTCTCTAAAACGACCTTCTTTTATTAATTAATTATTTAAACAGATTATTAGCTCAAAATGTTCTCCTCCATTGTTCAACACATATTTTCCATTTTTTCATTTTAGTTTTTTCCCATTCATGTAATTGTTAGCCATCATCTTCTCATCACACCCCTTCTTCCGATTTAATACAAGTTCCACATTTTTACCCTTCAAAAGCATGTATCCATAAGATCGAAACTATTGTTTTAATTGTTAACAATTTTAGGCTAAAATTTAATTAAGAAAATTTTAATTTTCCGGAAACTTGGGAAATGTTTTCGAATTTTCCAGAAAAATTAGACATTGTTTCAGGTAAGTCTATTAATTTTCCGGAAACTTAAAATATTTTCCGGAAAGGTTAGAAATGTTTTTAATATATTTTACAATTTTCCGGAAAGTTGTAAACATACTAATCTACAAAATACTTTCCGGAAATTTGTAATATATTTAAATAAAATTACAATTCCGGAAAGTTTTAATTTTACAATTCCGGAAGAATAAGAAATATTTCTTTCCGGAAAAGTAATACAAATAATAATGACCAACTTTCCGGTAAGTTTATTATATTTTCCGGAAACTCAATATATATTACAACTTTCCGGAAAAAAATAATTCTAATAAGAGGAAAATTGTAAAAACATTTTTACAAATTGTAAAACAAAGTTTGTATTTTTCCTAAACATTATTTTTGTATTTTAGTTGATGTTTAGGGTATTAAATCTGCTGAACCTTTTTCCCAAACAATTCCCCCCACAAAAACACACAATAGTCACTAATCTCGCGCTCGATTTGCTGCCCGCCAACACAACTTTTTTTAACGCTTCTCTTCTCCCCTCAACCTGTCACTGCAACACAGCTACTAAAAAAATTTATTTTTATCTCTTTGTACAAACCCGCCTTAGGGCTCTGGCCGGTTTAACAAGTTCCTCGGGGCTTTTATGTCGCTGCAATCGGTGGGGAAGGAAGAAGCAAACAAACACACATTTTTCATTGAGTTGGGGTTGAATGATTTGTTTTTTTGTTTTTTTCTATACTCAATCTTATTTTAAATTTATTTATTTGTTTTTGAGACAAATATGGGGGAAGTAAGGTCAGTCTGTCTATTAGCTATAAAATTTAAAATATTTATTTACCAAATTTATATTTTTACAATTATAATTAAAATTACAATTTATGCAACATTGTTTATTTACAACTCCAAATTTCCGGAAACCCTCAAGTTTTAAATTTAATACGTGAATTGTAATTACAACTCCAACCTTCCAGGAATATTTTATTTTTACAATTCCAACTTTCCGGAATTATGAAATTACAATTTAGGGGAATTGTAAGATTACAACCTTTCGGAATTTTAATTTTCTATAAGAATATTTACAACTTTCCGGAAAATTGGCGCACACTTAAACTAATTAAAATTACAACTTTCCGGAATTGTAACTTTTTTATATTCCAGTAGTATTTTGTAAAATGTTTAAACTTTCCGGAAAAATTGCAGAATTTTTTGAAAAGCATTTCCAGCCTTTCCGGAAGGTTGGGGAACCTTAGAAGGAGAAAATAGGCAAATCTTTATCAGATTTTTAATTTATTTAAAATTTTCTCCTTAAGGGCACGTTAAAAATTTATTTTTTATTATTCAAACATGAACAAAAAAATCCATAAAAATTAACAAAAATCCCTACTATTGTCCGAAAAAAAAAGTTGAAGTGGACAACAACAACTATAAACTAGCCACCTGACTCGCAACTACAATGAAAAAAATATTTAGTAAAAAGTACAAGAAAAAAAGGTGAAATGATCCCCTTTGATTTGTCCGATCCATTCACTTTCTCTCCCTCTCTTTTTCAATTTTACTGACTGACCTTTACCTTTCAATTTTTTGTACTTAAAATTGAGTGGGCAAAAAAAGAGACTCTAAAATAAATAAAACTTTGTTTTACCTTAAGATTAAACTTTCCGGAAACTTAGAATACTTCCGGAAAGGTTGGAAATGTTTTGATTAAATTATAAACATTTTCCGGAAAGTTGTAAATATATTTAAGAAAATTACAAGTCCGGAAAAGTTGTAATTTTAAAATTCCGGAAAGTTGTAAATAGTTACCACATATTTCCGGAAAGTTGTAAACATTTTACAATATACTTCCGGAATATCTAAAGAAATTGCAATTCCGGAAGGTTGTATTTTAATTAGTTCTACTGTGCGCCAATTTTCCGGAAAGTTGCAAACTTAATAATTTATAAAATACCTTCCGGAAAGTTGTAAATATTCTTATAGAAAATTAAAATTCCGAAAGGTTGTAATCTTAAAATTCCGGAAAATTTTAATTTTACAATTTCGGAAAGGTTGTAATTTTAATTAGTTTAAGTGTGCGCCAAACGGCGCCAATGCACACATACCATAATAAAAGGAAAGTATTGTCTTCAATAACATTTATTGTTCTCTTTATTATTATTACTTTATTTTTTGGATTGATAGAAGCCCAAAGGGTTAATGTGACGGTTTGAATAAATTCAAAAAATATTTTTTAATTAAATATTATAGTTATTCACAGAATCACAATGTCCCTTCTGCACTCGGTTGCTTAGGCAAGTTAAAATTTTATTTTTTCTTCTTTAATTAATTGATCACCTCCTTCGTTTTCAACTCTAATCCTTTTAAAATAATTTTTAAAAAATTAAAAATTAAAAAAAATTAATTTTCCCCCTTCGCAGAGAACAAATGTGGCAATTTCACATTAGAAGACCAGGCATAATGAATTTACAAATAATTCCTTTTGGGAAGGGAAATTGTGAATTTACACGAGACAGGCGGTCAGTCAATTAAAAATGTTTTTTGATTAAAATACCGTATTTCCACTAATAGAATACCCCTCTCTAATAGTGTGCCCCTCTCTAATAGAATACCCTCTCTAATAGTATACCCCTCCCTAATAGTATACCCCTCTCTAATAGTGTGACCCTCTCTAATAGAATTCCCCTCTCTAATAATGCGCCCCTCTCTAATAGCACCCCCCCCCCTCTCTCTAATATAATGCACCTCTCTAATAGTATGCCCCTCTCTAATAGTATGCCTTCTCTATACCCCTCTCTAATAGCATCCCCCTCTCTAATAGATGACCCTCTCTAATAGTATACCCTTCTCTAATAGTATGCCCCCTCTAATGGCATCCCTCTCTCTAATAGTATACCCTCTCTAATAATATGCCCCTCTCTAATAGTATCCCCATCTCTAATAATATACCCCTCTCTAATAATATGCCCCTCTCCAATAGTATCCCCATCTCTAATAATATACCCCTCTCTAATAGAAAGGAAATACGGTAATCTTTCCTTCCAGTTTAATTTGCAAATGTATGCATGGCCCAACAGAATGTGATTTAAATAGACTACAAAATTGTGCAATTTCTTATTTCCCTAAAAGACATATTGGTCTGGTTATTTGTATCCAAGGATTGAAAAATTTGGAGGAGGCTTACCAACGTTGTCTTTCCCGTCTTTCTCCCCGCACCCAGTTTAGACTGAAACAGTGTGCGCAAACACAAACGGGAGAAGTTTGTAAACTTGAATTTATTTTGTAAAAACTTTTTTCAGGTTTTAAATTATTATTCTATGTTGAATACACATAGGTAAGTTTAATTACAAACTTTAAAACTTTAATTAATTAAACTTTCCGGAAGCATATTAAAATAAAAACACAAAACTTAAATTAAACCAACTTGAATATTCCAACCTTCCGGAAAATAAAATTAATTACAACTTTCCGGAAAACTTAAAAACAAGTGAATGTATTTATAAAATACAACTTTCCGGAAAAATAAAATTATAATATAATTTTCCGGAAATATAATATAACTTTACGGAATTAATTTTCCCAACTTTCCGGAAATATAAAAATAGTCTTTTTACAAATTGTAATTATTTTACAAATGCTAACCAACTTAGGAATTATTTTTCAACTTTCCGGAAAATAATTACAAATTGTAATAATTATTTTTGAATTAAAAAATAATATTTGTGTTTTCCGGAAAATTGCAATATTTATTCGGTAAATTCTAAAACACATAGCAGCTTAGGAATTCGACAAATTTAATTAATTTAACAATTTTATTAACAGAGCGGGTATAAGAATTTGGCCAACGGCTTATATTAATGGATATTTTTTCGATCGAAGCTATCCTATGGAGGTATGGAATATTTTCAAAAAAATTAAATATTTAAAATAATTTTTTTAGACAAAAATATGCGAACACACAGATTGGTGCTAAAAAACTTGTTTTTTTATTGTCAGGATTTTCCCTCAATTTTTATTTATAATTTAAAAGCATTAATTTTGTACGCAATATATTTTTATTTGTATTTTGTTGTATGTTATTGTGCAATTAATAAATGTGATCAAGTTTTAAAAAAATACATTTGTATTTTTTCAAGTTTATTTTTAAAATAAAACTTTTCCAACTTTCCGGAAACAAAACACAAGGAGTCTATTTAATAAAATACTTAAAACTTTCCGGAAAAACTTTCCGGAAACTAAACAAATATTTTAAGTTTTCCGGAAATTGTAATTACAAGTTGTAAAAATAATTAAAAATACAACTTTCCGGAAAATAATTACAAATTGTAAAAATTAATTACAAATTGTAATTACCTTAATTATTTTAAACTTTCCCAAGTAACTTCCTTATTTTTTCTTATAATTTTTATTACGCCATACTTACATATTTAATTATTAAATAAAATTACTAGCAATTATTGCCCAACTCATCTTCCTAAAAAATACATGAGTGGACTTAGTGCCTCATTTTTGTATAAATTTATTGAAGCAGAATTGCAGCAATTATAGATGAAATGACAAAAAAATATGACAAAAAAATAAAGTAAAGAGGCGACTGGATGGATGACCATTCCAATAAAAAATATACTTGAGAAGAACTTTTAATCTTTGTAGTAAAATATAATTAACGCCTAGTAATTATTAGTTTCTGCTTCTCAAGTTGCTAACATAAAGTTAAAGCAAAGGATGTTTTATTAATACAAACTTTCCGGAAAAATATTTGCAATCCGGAAAATAATTTATTTAATATAAGAATTTCAAAACCTTACGGAAAAATAAAATACAAAGGGAAAATTTCCGGAAAAATTACAATCCGGAAAATATATTTCTTTAACATGAACATTTAGAATTCTTTCCGGAAAAATAAAATTACAATCCGTAACTATACTATAACAAACACAAGGAGAGTATTTAATAAAATACTTAAAACTTTCCGGAAACAAAACGAATGGTTTTAAAGTTTTCCGGAAATTTTAATTACAATTTGTAAAATAATTGAAAATACAACTTTCCGGAAAATAATTATTTTTACAAATTGTAATTATTTTACAATACTAAAAAATATTTTCACAAATTGTAATTTATATTCCGGAAAGTTTTTAAAATAGATAAGTTTAATAAATTATTTTTTAAACTTTCCGGAAGATAATTACAAATTGTAAAAATCAATTTTACAAATTGTAATTTATCGTATTGTAACAATATAAATTATATAATTTTCACAATTAATCTTTCCGGAAAAATATTACAATCCGGAAAAATAATTAATATAGTATATATTACCCATTATATTTACAATTTCCAAGTTGTAAACAAATGAAGCGCCTATTATTACTCGCCTTAAAATTCTTAATTATTATCTTCACCTATTTCCACACAACTAATGCTGTCAGTATTTTACAAAATAAATTTTAAAATATTATAAAATTAATTTTAAAATTTTAATTTTATTCCCTTTCAACTTTCAAGTGTCTCGCAACCGGTATTTGTTGCTGTGGGATTACCTGTATGCCTGCACCCGCTATGGTGTGTAATCCAGCGAGTTGTCAACCTGGCTACACTTGCGGTTTCCGAAAAACAAAAATAAAATTTTTTAATTTTATTTAAAGGACATTATGGGTGTGCTAGGAATAAAGCAAGATCTGCACTCACCAAGAAGGTAGAAAATTGAAAAGATTTTAAAGTACTTGTGTCGTTTCCCTCCCCCGTCCAATTTTCTTCTGTTAATTTTCCTGTACTGACATGAATCACTCATCTTCCTCCAGCAAGGAGAACGAGGTGAATTTATAGGAGGGAAAAAAGTCTGGCCATTATTGTACATACATTTAATGGGTAGGGGAGGGAAACTACACAAGTACAGAATTTCTTCTAAAATCAAAAAAATTTCTAGGATGGATTAATTGTCTCAGTAGACGAATATGTTAACAAAACATTGTTAAATCCAAAAAGAATAATTTTCGATAAAATTAAAGAGAAAAAATATTTTTCTGAAAATAAACAACAAGAGGAATACGAATTGGATAAAAATACATTTTTGAAATTAACGGTAAAAATTTTTAAAAATTTTTTTTAAATTAAAAGTTTTTAAAGAACCCAAACTTTTTGTTTCGTCAATGTTGTGAAGGTAAAAGAAATTAGAAATAATTTTAAAAAATTAAAAAATATTTTAAAGACCGAAAATTGCCTGATGTCTGTCTCCGGAAATGTCATTTTAATACTTATACAAAAGAGACGGCAAGTTTAATTTATTTATTATAAGGGGAGTACGCAATAGTTTTTATAAACACACTTGGTTTACGGAAAGTTTTAAAAATACAAATAAAAAAGTTGGAATATATTTATACTTTCCGGAAAGGAATTGTAAAACAATTGGTAAAAAATTTTATTTTCCGGAAAACTTTAATTTAAAACTTTAATTCCGGAAAACTTTAATTATTCCAGCCTTCCGGAAAACAAAGTTTAAAATCTTAAGTTTTTTACAATCCGGAAAGTTTTAAACATATTTATTTATTTATAAAACTACAAATTGTAAAAACATTTAAACCTTCCGGAAAACTTTAATTTTACAACTTTAATTTTACTTTCTTACCTAAACAAATTTACTTAACATTTAAATAAAATTATTTTTAATACAAATATTTTTTTTATACCTAAATATACCTATATATTTTTTATAACATCTAATTTTATACATTTAATTTGTTTTTTTTTCTGTGGAGTCCATTATTTATTTATTTTTTTTTAACTTAACATTTAAAAAAACCGTCATATTGTATTTGATTTTTTTTTTTTGTACGTTACCTCTCCATAAGTGATCCCTGTGGATCCAGGAGTTTTATTTTATTGTTTCACACTATATTTATTTGTGTTCGATAAAGAAAAAAAAAAAAAATTTAAAACTTTAATTCCGGAAAACTTTAATTATTCCAGCCTTCCGGAAAACAAAGTTTAAAATCTTAAGTTTTTTACAATCCGGAAAGTTTTAAACATATTTATTTATTTATAAAACTACAAATTGTAAAAACATTTAAACCTTCCGGAAAACTTTAATTTTACAAAACTTTTTACAAGTTTAGAATAATTAAAACTTTCCGGAAATTGTAAAACATTGCTTCCGGAAAGTTTTGAAAATACTCGTATAAGTTGGAACAATATTTATTAAAATATTATATTTTCCGGAAACATTTATTTTTACAATCCGGAAAGTTGGAACATTTTTCTTTATTTATTAAAACTACAAATTGTAAAAACATTTGTAAAAATCATTCCAACTTTCCGGAAAACAAAGTTTACAATCTTAAAGTTTTTTTAAACAATATTTTAGTTACAACAAATGTATTTTAAAAGAGATCCTTGCCCAATAGGAGCGGCGGTTGGAAATTAATTAATTATTTAATAATTAATTTTAAAATCAATTTATTTATAGACTGATATTCAATACTGCGCAGGTATTTTATTTTATTGAAGATTTAAGTAAATTTACCGGAATTTTCCATAATTATTAATCAGAGTCTTATCTAATTTCTCAACGATTAAAATTTTTAGTCTAACGATTTTTAGCCAAGATATGGATTTTTTAAAAAACCAGTTAAAAATTTTTAAAATTTTATAACTTATATTTTTATTCATTTCCACAGCACAAGGGAGAGATCATAGTAGATGCTGTGCTAAAGTAGGGATTGCTTCGACTTTGGCTGGAAATAAATGTAAGGGAGAGGATTTTATTGAAATTAAAAGGGGGAAGGAAGTTGAAATTCTGAGATTATTCGAAAATCGGACTATAAAAATAGGGGCAGACTTGGGAAACTATATTAGGGAGATCATGGACTTTGTAAGTCTTTTAGCCAAAATCATGGAACTGGGCTAGACCTTGTATACCTCAGGAAACTAAAAAGCAGGAGTATGTTACAACTGAAGATTATTCGCAATCCTTCCGGAAAAACAAAATTACAAACCAGAAAAATAATTTCTTTAACATAGTCATTTCAAAAACCTTCCGGAAAAATAAAATTACAATCCGGAAAATTTCCGGACAAGCAAAATTACAATCCGGAAAATAAATTCTTTAGCAACTTTCCGGAAACATAATCATTTCATAAACTTTCCGGAAAAATAATTAATTAGCAACTTTCCGGAAAACAAACCGGAAAACAAATTACAATTTGTATTATTGTAATAACATAATTTTTACAATTCAATCCTTCCGGAAAAATAAAGATAATACTTCCTGATTTAAATATAATTTATTTTCCGGATTGTAATTTTTCAAATTTTTCCTTAAAGGTTTAACCTTCTGTGACCAAAGAGCTGGTAAAGTAACCAGATTAGACTTTTCATATCTTCCGTGTTATGACCACTTTGAAAATATGAAAAGATGTTTTTATAATGAAATAAGGATGCATATGGAGACTATACTCCTTCCAAAATTGGAAAAAGTGTCAAGAATTAAAATTGAAGAATAAATTAATTTTTTTTTACAATTTTTACGATAAATTTATTAAAATTTTTTGTGTATAATTTTTGGAAAAATTGAGTGGAAAAATTTTTTTAAATAATTTTACAGAAAAAAATTTTTTTAAGAGAGTGTGTATCAGTGATGAACCGGACCGGATTCATGGAACCCAATACCATAAATTTTCCGACGCAATATCCGAAAGCCCCGATCCAATGTTCTTTTCTCTCAACCTAGTCCATACCTTGGATTTTATGAATATCACACGTCCCCCACCCTCCCCTATATTTAAGTCTAGAATTAAATTTTTGGTAATTCTTTGGATGACGCACCCCCCCCCCCTTTTATGTTCTATTTTTTCCCTTTCAACATAACAAAAAGCATGCCCACAGCGGATTTAGCTTCATAATTTTGTTCAAAATCGCCTAATCTAACCGATCTAGTATCAATCTACCCAGCTTAGACAGCTCTTTCGAATGATATGGGCAGGGAAACATAAAAAGGGGGGACGTCATACGAAGAATTACCAAATTTTTTATGAAGTATCTATATATTTGCTTTGTGAAGCCCGACTATGCCAAAAAAAATCATTTTTTCAATTCTTTTTTTAAAATCAGAAAAAATATTTCAGACTGAAAAACTGAGCACACACCCCAAAAAAATTTTTTTTTGACAAAAAATAAAATTTATATGTTTTACCAAAACAATTTTTTACCCAAAAATTTCTTTAAAATTCACAAAAAAAAATACAATTTTTTCTATTAATTATTTAATTACTTGTACGCCTTTGCTGTCTTTGTAAAGCATTTGAACGGCTAAAATAAAAATAAAGTCCACAAGTTGAAGTGAGCATTGAAAGGAAAAAAATTGAACGACGATCAGTAAATTGTGGATATACTAGAACAAATGACCAAAGTAGAAGAAATTTAACTGGAAATTAAAAAAAAAATTTTTGATAGGCAAAATAATAAAAAAAAGTGTCAAAAACATTTTTTATCAAAAGAAACAGACCAAGCACCCCAAGAGAAGACAAAAAATGGGAAAAGGGGCTTATATTTAATTCGGTCCACGTTACCACAGCGGAAATGGTGAAAATTTCACAATGAAAGTATGAAATTTTTTCATCCCAAAATCCCACGGACACCCCCACATAGCCTTTATAAGAAAAGCCCCAGAACGACAATCGCCCCCAATATAAGATTATTAATGGTATATAAAATTATTAATGGTGTGGAACTGCAGACTGGAGCTGGGAAACTAAAAACAACCAAAAACCTAGGGTATCAGATTAATTTTTCTTTTTGTTTTTCCTGCCTCGGAAAAAAGAATCGAAACAATTAAACTAGAAAAATAGGGGGTGCATCTAGCTTGATTTTTAACACCCAAAAAAATTTTTTTTTTAAAATCCCCTCCCTCCCCCCCCCCCCCCAACCCTTTACTTATTTTGTTCTCAAAAATATAAAAAAAAACAAACCAAAAACAATTAAAGCCATCAAATTTCCAATATTATAACGTGTATCATCTAGATTTCTATTATTTTGTTGTTGTTGTTGATTAGCTCCTCCTCCTTGACGTGGAGCAACAAAAGCTGGACCAACCAAAATATCTAGAAAAACACTCAAAAAGCGTCTAATTCTTTGACGGAAATAAAATAAAAATGTTAACAATGTTCCTGTTGGAGCAGCTTAAAAATGAAAAAAAAACTTCAAAATTATTGAAACCCCGTAAATCATAAAGTATTTTTGAATTAAACTACTACCAGATCGATATTTTCAAAAAACCTGGAACTGGATTTAGGTTAGTAACCTGGACAGAATTCTTGACTCTAGATCCAGAAAAAATCCAGACGGTCAAAAAATGCCTGGATCTTGCCTCTGGATCCAGAAAAAATCCAGACTGGATCCAGATCCAGACCGATCTCTAAAAACTACTACCAGATGTTCCTATCCCACAAGATATTTGGGGTGAGAGATCTCAAGTAAAAACCTCAATAATCGAGGGTTTTCGAGAGATATATCTCTAGTCTCAAAATTCGGTCTCGAGATTGAATCCTGTTCGTTTATCCTAGGATGTTCATGACACCAAATCCTATTTTGGTTAAGCCCCAAACCCGAAAACTGGAAGGTCAAAAAACTGAAGATAATTTAAAAGAGGGCAGGTGACGCGGTTAATAACTCCCCTATCAAAATTTCCCTTTAATAAGAGATGAAAAAGGAGGAGAATGACAATCATCCAAAAAAGGAGAAACACTAAATAAAAATTTTTTTATTTCAAAAAAAAAACCTTCTTCCTCTTCCTCTTGTCTATTTGCCCATTCCCAAACAATTCTGACCAAATTCCAAGCATAAGAAAATACAAAATTGAATAAAATTAACCAAAAACCAGTTTCAACCATTCGAGGTCCTGTACCCAAAATACCTGGAGAAGTTGCTGTTAAAAAAATTTTTTTAGAAAAATTTGTGAGAGGAACTTAGAGTTGTTTGCTCATGGACGGTTAACCGAACTGAAAACCGGTGTTTTTTTTACAAATTAACCTAACAGGCCAATGTACCGCCGAGCTATAACTTTGTCAAAGATTGTCGAATCCGTGGCGCCCTGGTATGTTTCAATTCAGCTGGTCGAGACGCATCGAACTTTACCACGGATTCATCGAACTATGCCACGAATTCGACAAATTGACCAAAGTTATAGCTCGGCGGTACATTGGACTCGCGGTACCTTTGGGGTGTGCCCCCAATGGCACCCAAAACAATACCAAACTTATATAGACAGTAGACCCTGTTCCCTTGTTAAGGAGGGCAACTCTTAATTTTCCAAAAATTAAAATTAAAATCAAACCTCCACCACCTCCATTTTGTGCTCCATTTTCACCAGCTCTATTATTATTCTCATTTCCACCACCACCAGCATTATTTGTACTATAAGGTCGAGTACCTACATGACAATGCAAAACACACTGATCTGTTAACCCGTAATATTCCAAAGTTGAAGAATCATCTCGTAATAAACGTCCTTGATAAATTAAACGAATAATTTTGCCTTCTTTTAATTCTTCAGAAAAGTGAAGTCTGTTGAAAAGAAAGGAATTTTTTTGAAAAAATTTTTTTTTTAAATTTTCTAAAAAATTTTTTTTCAAGATTTCGAAAAGAATCCAAAAAATTTTTTTTTTAATTTCACAAAAAATTTTAGAAAAATTTTCCAAAGAAAAATTCAAAAAAATAAAAATTTTTGGTAGTAATTCTTTTTTCCTTCCCCTCTTTTTTCCTCCCCAATTTTCCTCATATATTTTTGCAAAATTGTCAGACTTTTTTCCTATTTTCTATCCAAATTGCCTTTCTAATTTTTGACTACAATCAAAAAAAAAGATTATTTAATTTTATATATGTACTAGTATAGCAGGGCTGGGCGTAAAGAAAAAATAAAAAGCAAAATGCGAAAGACGCGAAACGCGAAATAAGCCCAGCCCTGAAGTACAGGTACATGGCAAATTCAAGTAAAAGCAAAAAAATATAGAGGGAAATTGGGGAGGAAAAAAGAGGGTTCTGTCCGGTTCAATATTACCAAAAAAATTTTTTTGGGAAATTTTTTTCCAAATTTTCGAAAAATTTCCCAAAAACAAAAAAAAAATTTAAATAAAACCTTTTAAAATTCCCAATGGTTACATTTTTATTTGTTTGGACTATTTTTAAAGAATCATCCAAAAATTTAATTCGAATACAAATTGAATCGACAGACAAATTTGTCAAAGTATTGATATCTTAAAAAATATATAAAAAGTTTTTGAAAAGTTTATTTGGCCCTAGACAACATTAAAAATGTTTAAAGAAATCAATTTCAAGCAAAAAACACTGAAAGGATTCGAACCTTTGGGTAAACTAGAGTCCAGTCAGGAGCTTAACCATTACGCCACAGATGAACACAATCAAAATTTGTTTTAAATGAGTTAAATAGAAAAAAGGAAATAACGGTGAATGGACAACTAACAATAAGACGAAGCAATAGAATGGAACAAAATCCAGCAAAAAAATTATTTTTTAAAATATTTAAAAAAATTTCCCAACGAGAAAAAATTTTTTAAAACATTTTTAAAAAAATTCCCTAACAAAAAATAACTTAAATTAACCTCTATCTCCATTATTCTCCTCATTTTGTGAATTATTAACGGCGTCAGAAGCAGAGGATGTCTTAAATTTTAAATTAAAAAAATATTCATTAAAATCCAAAAAACCTGCTCCTCTTGTTCGCCAGAAAATTGAGAATTCATTGAAGAAAATGAATTATGGTTTAAAATAGCAGACAAAAGTTGAGGAGAAATATTTCTAGAAAATTTAAGAATTAAAATAGAAACACCTTAATGCAGGATACAGCCCAATATTAAATACTAGAGTATAACAAAATCACGAATCCGGGTGCCTGTAAGGGACTGGTTTCAGAAAAAACGGAAATCCCCAAAATCTTGTTTGTCGCCAAAAATACCAAGATTTCCAGACGTGATTCCCAATGGCGTAGCTAGGGGCTATAGCCCCCTGAAATGGGGAAAATGAAAAAAATTTTTAAGGGAAATTAAAGAAAACTCCTACCATTTAAAGGGACCACCGCTCTCTGACCATTATGAGACCAATGTATTTTATTTTCTATTAATCATAATTATGTAATCATTCTTTACTTCTCACTAACATTTATTCTTCACAAATCTGATGTGAGACAATTGAAATTTGGTGTCAAAAAATATAGTCCCAAAATGGTCAGAGAACGACGGCCCCCTCAAATAGCCGAGGTACCTGAGTACTATATAAAAAAGAAACCGTGTAGAAGAAGGCGCTTGAACAATAAAAAATCTATTTATAACGTCACTGGATTGATCAGAACTTTCCTCTGAAGCTAAAGATGCTGGAGTGTTGGGAGTAGAAGAAGCTGTAGAATCGGTTGTGTTAAGGGTGTCGAGGTCGGTAATTGGAATTATCTGAAAAATTGAGGTAAAAATACAAAATTAGAAGAGAATGACTAAAAGTGGTAAAGAGGGTATAGCCCAAGTAGGCGCGCGGCCATAACTTGCTTCAAGATTCCCGAATCTTGTCAAATTTAGTATTAAACAATTCCTCTCATTAAGATAAAGAGATTGGTACCAAAATTGTTAAGGGCCAAAAATTTTCCTGTAAGTTATGACTTTGCGCCTTTATGGCCGCGCGCCTACTTGGGCGTGTCCCGGGGAACCTCACCAAAATGAAAAAAAGAAGTTGGGATTAGAGACCGGATTTAGAGCAGATCTTGAACAAAAATTACGATAATAGAGCTCGATTCTCGTTAATGACTATTCCCGTTTGGTCTCTAGTTGGGCTCCCAATAACCTTATAAATAGTCTTTAAAGGAATAGACCCTCACAGAAAATTTCCTGCTACATGCCTGAGGATTCTTACAAAATTCAAAGACACATAGCCAAGAGGAAAGAGGATAGCCTTATGTGTTTAACAAAAAAATGTGGAAAGTTAATGGGAAAGTACCCTTTAAAATTCCAGAATGTTGTGACTTATAGGGGTTTTTTTGGCTGGACCAATTTGACCAAATGAGGTGTCAGGGTCTGTATCTCGGTCCATGATTGTCAGATCGACTCCTCTGCCCCGCGATCGACTCAACTCGGCGAGCTCTTTCGAATGACACCTCATTTGTCCAAATCGGTTCAGCCAAAAAAAAACCCCTATAAGAAAAAAAACCCCCCAAATTCCAATAGACTCATAAGGTTTAAAAAAATTAAAAAAAAATACCACAGCAGATCGACGCCTTCTTAATTGAACAACCCAATAATTAAACTGCAAATAATCCGAAGACAATGAAGTGCTCTCCCAAATACAAAAGCTAATAATTGTAAAGATGAGTGAAAGTAGACAATTTGGCTGGAAAGAACAAAAAATTAAATTTAAAGTTTCCGTGTGAATTTTATTTTAGGGGTAAATTAAAGCTTAATTGAAAGGTAGCTCGTTGGGCTGGGTCAAACAACACTAAAAAATAGCCCGTAGAAAAATCAGGACAGAAAACTAGACCAGAGAACATCCAGAAAAAGACGAGCTTTTCGAACCCTCGACGAGCTTGTTGAATTAGCCAAGCTCCTTTCAAACTGGGTTCATCGAAAGCCCTTCAAGCTCCTTTAAAAAATAAATTCCCACCACGGAAACTCTAAGTTAACCTCTAAATTAAATTTAAAAAAACAAAAAACATACAATATATTCAAGTAAAAAATCAAAAATTATATCAACACCAAATAACATAAGTCTAGAAGAGCTGAAAAAATTATTAAACTTTAAATTATTAAATAAAAGTTCTACTGAATCAGCAACAACTTGCGAGAAAAACGAACGCGCGAAAAAAAAAAAAAATTAATTAACTTAACAACACGTCGAGCTGAACCAACACTATTCCAAATTCTGCCAAGACCACATTTCACCAATAAGGGGAAAATCCAACGTTTTGCCACACGTCCTGTTGACAAAACGTGGAATTTTACCCTTGTTGGCGAAATATGGAATTGGCATAATATGCCAAAACACATTTTGACAATATTCTGCCAAATACACATTTCGCCAATAAGGGAAAAACACTCGTCTTGCCAAATAGTCCTGTTGACAAAAAATGGAATTTCACCCTTATTGGCAAAATATGGAATTGGCATTATATGATACCCGTAAATGAAAAACCTAACAACAAACGTGCTATTTCTCAGAACTCTAACTGTCTGACTGTATTATAAAAATTTTTATTATACTCTCTAACACTGTTCTTTCTCTTTTTCTACATTAACTCCTAAACAAAACGCTTTATTACAAAACGCCTAAAAGGCGAAAAATGCGACATAATGCCAACTGACAAAATGTAATTTTCTTTGATTTTGCCCCATTTTAAGCAATTTTTGTTTGGATTTTGGGGGGATTTTTTTTGTTTACTTGTCATGAATTTAAGCTTAAATTTTTCACAGATTTCATGGAGTATCCTCAACTTCTTTTATTTTTCTTACTTTTCTTTTGCCATTTTCAATTAATTAAAACTGCCCCCTCTTTCGATGACAACGAATTTGCTGAATTTGAAATTGCCGATGAACCTCACGTTTCTTTTGCTAATAATGATGTTAAAGAAGAAGGACAAAAAGTGGATGAAGTAAAGGAGGATGTTAGAGAAGCAGCTAAACAGGTTTTTTTTGAATTTTAAATCCTTAGGTTGACCCTGAACCGGTGTGTTTGTCTTTGGGTTTGCCCAAATAATGAGGGTGTCCTGATTTTTTAATCAAGCTTTGAAATTGCTGATGAACGGTATTATTCTCAGAAACTTGAAAGTTTCATGTACATTTCTAGTCAAGTCCTCGGTTCTTTCTAGTCTATCCCGGTTCTTTTTTTTTCTAAGCTTAAGCCCAGATCAAATCTGGTTCAGTGGGTCATGAAATTTTCAAAAGTCTAAAGTTAAATTTAAAATTTTTAGACCGACCCAACCGAAGATTTTTCCTTCCTGGCAGATGAAGACGAATTTGAACAGGCCGAAAAAGATTTGGAGGCAAATCAGGGTGAAGCAGATACTGCTGGGAAGCAAGGCGATACTATTAAACCGTTGACTTTTGCTGATGTATTTTTTTAATATTTTAAATTTAAAAAATTTATTTTTCAGGTTCCTTCACATTTTCGTTCAAATTGGTCAAGTTATCAAAGTTTGAATTTTTTAATTTTTAAAAAGGATCAATTAAGGAAGTCAACACCCTAGAAGTCAATTCTTAAAGAAATCCCTTAAAAATTCGAATATTTTGGTGATAAGAAGAATTTGGGCGATTATGAAGGATTTGTGGGTATTAAGTGGATATCGATGGATTTGGGCAGATTAAGGTGGATCTGTTGGATTAAGGGACATAAGTCGGGAATTCTCTCGTGCAACTGACATATAAGGCAAACTAGGGCAGGCTAGCTTAGTCTTGTTCTTAAATCCCTTTTATCCACCCAAATATTTGGAGTTGATTTTCTGGATCAGTTACTACTAGGAAGTTGACCTCTAAGGCTGGCGCTTTTTAAAAAATATTTTTTTAATTTTTTAAATTTTAGTTGAGTCAATAGCTCTTTTTGTAATTATTATTTATGTAATCAATTATTTATATGGAAAAACCAAAAATTATTCGATTGCTTTAAAGGTTTGTTTTCTTCAAACGAAAATATTTTGAGCAATTTTTAGTGGTTTTCCGACAACCGCGAAAAGTTGGAACAACAATTTGCGTTGGTAGGGGATGATGGAACAAGCACTGAAGAAATGGAAGGCCATTTAATTAGAGAAACTGAATTTTCCTATACTGTGTGGAGTACTGGAAGGACTGGTTGTAAAGGAATGCTGACTCAAATTAAGGTTTATAAAACTTGTCGGAGGCATTTTGGATTTTTGGGGAAATCACTGGTTTGGGAGAAAAAAGAGTCGGGTTGGGTTCTGGATGGATCTAAATGTTTGGGTATTGGATTTCAGGTAACCCGTGACATCTCTTTCACAGGGATGTCATTCATTATTTCTCACTTTTTGAGTAAATTTTTCTTTTTTTTTTCTCATTTTATAAAGTCATTTCTGAAAATTCTGAGATTCTCAAATCAAGCTATAGATAACCACCAAAATACTAGATTATCTGATTAAGCCATCTTATTGTGCAATACCACGGATGTGTTGGGTTGCATGAAATCCATATGCGGCTTTTTTCTCAACCTGGCATCCCTACTGGGCTTGTTTGCCTATTCTTTGCTCCAAGTTTAATAGTTTTCCATTTTGTCCGCAAATATAGTCCGCAAGAATTTTTCCAAAAAAAAGTCCGCAAATCTTTAATTTATTTTTCCCCATTTTCAGCTTCGTAAAAGACAAGATTTACTTGGAATTTTGCTCAATATAATCAGACCTCAACCTGACAGAGTTGTTCACAAAATAGATATGGACCCAAATGAAATGGATTCTTTTGTTCTTATTTTTGGACAAAGAAAAAGTGTTTTGAGGGCTGTGAAGGAAATGCATGATTTGGTTTATTTTATTTTTCAAGAAAAAATTTTTTCAAATTTTCGGAAGATTTTTGAAAAAATTTTAAAAATTTTTTTGGAAAATTTTTTAGAAATTTTCCAAAAAAATTTTTTTCAAATTTTTTGGAAAAATTCTCAAAAAAAAATTTTTTTTATTAAAAAATAATTTTTTCAAGTCAGTTTATGTGACAGAAAAGAAAAATTTTGAGAAATTACAATTGCTCCCTTCTTTTTGTGTTTATGCTGAAGTTGCTGAAATTGTTTGTTTATTTTCTTTATTAAACTCTTTTTGGAAAATTTATATTTTCCCCTACATTTAGGAAAATACAATTTAAAAAAATATGGAAAACCAGATAATGTATTTTCGAAAATCAGAATTTATTTTCCGGAAACTTTTAGTGTTTAATGCAAAAATACTTCTGATTTTTTTGTATTTTATAAAGATACACTGTATTTTTCCTCGTTGTGTTTTTGTGTTTTCCGGATACTTTTAATTCTGATTTTGAAATTATTTTTCTTTCCGGAAATATTCTGATTTTCTCTAATAGCTGTATATTTTTCCGGAAACTTTGCTTATAAAATGTATTTTTCCGTGTTTTCCGGAAGCACTAAATTCTGATTTTTATTTTAATGTGTTTTCTTGCTTTTTTGTGTTTTTCCGGAAAAAGTTCAATTTTTAATTTTACATGTATTTTTCCGTATTTTCAGGAAGCATTAATTCTGGGTTTTAAAGTGTTTTCCGGTTTTATTTTGTATTTTTCCGGAAAAAGGTTTTATTTTATAAAAATGTATTTTTCCGTGTTTTCCGGAAGCATTAAATTCTGAAACCCTTTTTAAATTTATAATTTTCCCTCTATTTAATTACCAACATTTTAGGTCCCAGCAATAATAGATTCAACAACTGTCCATTTTCTTAAGCGTTGTGAAAAATATATAGAATATGTCCATATTTCTGACCAATATTCTGGGGCTAAACAACAAGAGTAAATTTAAAAAAATTATTTTTTTTAAATTATTTTTAGTGGACAAAATTCATCAAAATTACCAGAAACACACCCTACCCTTATTTTTAGCTTTATTTTAAATTCGGACAACGATGATACTTCGATGGACGAACTTTTGTTAAATTTTACCTTTTATATTTTGGAAAGGGTCAAAAATTATCGATTAAGGTGGTTTTTAAATTAATTAAAAATTGATTTTAAATGTAAAAAAAAAATTTTTTTTAGTAAGGAAGGAAAAATAAGAGCCGATAGAAAACGACAAAATGTCCAAGAAAATTTTCTTAAAATGACGCACCAACAAAGGCAAGAAGCTGCGCAGGTAAACTGTTTAGTTTTGTAACAAATTGTGTTTTTCCGGAAAACACTCTTTTGCAAACACTTTTCTAATAAATATAATTTCCGGGACATTCTATATTTTCCGGAAACATATTTCCGGAAGCTCGAGTTTTCTGGAAACTTTTATTTATTTTCCGGAAACTTCTATATATTTTTCCGGAACATACTATATTTTCCGGAAACATTTTTGAGTTTTCCGGAAGCTTTTATATATTTTCCGGAAACTTTTATATTTTTTCCGGAAACTTTTATAATTTTCCGGATCCTTTTATATATTTTCCGGAAACTTTTATATATTTTCCGGAAACTTTTATATATTTTCCGGAAACTTTTTAATGTTTTCCGGATCCTTTTATAATTTTCCGGATCCTTTTATATATTTTCCGGAAACTTTTATATATTTTCCGGAAACTTTTATATATTTTCCGGAAACTTTTTAATGTTTTCCGGATCCTTTTATATATTTTCCGGAAACTTTTATATATTTTCCGGAAACTTTTATATATTTTCCGGAAGCTGTTCCGAGTTTTCCGGAGCATTCTATATTTTCCGGAAGCACATATATTTTCCGGAAATATATTATATTCTAATTTTTATTTATTTTTAGATTCGAAGAGAGGAGAAAACAAGAGAGCGCAAACAAAAAGTTATGGAAGAGGAAGACCCGGACAGGCAACGTCGTCTTGAAAAATTGGAACAAAAGCGTGATGCTAAAGCAAAACAGCCTAGAATTAAGCAATTTAAAATTAAATAGAAGGAAAAAAATATTTTTTGAAAATTACTCAATTTTTTTTTGTTATTCTTTAGATTAAAAAAATTCATTTTTTGATTAAAAAAATCAGAAAAAAATTTCAGAATTTTTTTCAGAAAAAAAAGAAAAAAATTCACATTTAATTTTAATGTGCAGAGAGGGCATATTTAAAATATAAAGGACAAACAACAATAGAAAACTGAGGTTGTCGAGGAGGAGGAGGAGTTATATCTTGAGCTTCATAATCCATTTAGCAAATTCTGGTCTCAAAAAAAACACGTTTAATGTTACTGCGGAAGGGTCATGCCAAAATTTTTCAAAAATTCTTCAATATTAATATAATTATTCTGAGAGCTATTTCGATTGGCTTATTAGTTTTATCCTAAAATAAAATCCCCCAGGAATTTTTAAAAAAATTATACAGGAAAGTATAGTTTATCCAAAAATGGGGGGGGGGGGGGTTTTGAGTCCTCCAACAAATATTTTTGTTAAAAAAATTTTTTTATAAAAAATAAAAATTTGACAAAATGGTACTTTTCTGTTTTGCCACACCCCACCCATATATTCGCAGGATATATTTTCTATTTTTCCTTAATTCGTACAGAAAGGTCAGTTTTCTTTCTTCCCCAATTTCACTCAATATTCCCTCTGGCATGTTCAATGAGAGACACCAACAAAGAAAAGATTAATTTTTCTTTCCAATGTCATCAAAATTGTTATCAACATTTGGGGAAATCGAGTGAGCACGGAAGATTGAGTCAATCCACATGGAAAATTAAGTGAAATTGGGGAAGAAAGAAAACTGACCTTTCTGTACGAATTAAGGAAAAATAGAAAATATATCCTGCGAATATATGGGTGGGGTGTGGCAAAACAAAAAAGTACCGACAAAATTTCCATTGAAAAAAATTCTCGAGTATTTTTCAAAATTCAAACATCAATAATCACACCCACATCATTTTTTTCTTCAATCGGTTTCGTAAATGTATTACGCTGTTGAGTAAATTTGTAAAATTCAAATGCCTTCTCTCCCGTCTCAAAAATTAATAAATAACCAATTTTCTGGTAGTGTTTCTCCTTAAAAATTGAAAGAAAAATTCTGATTGTTTAGAAAAAACACATTAATTGTATTCCGGAAAGATTCAAAAATAAATTTAAAAATACATGTTTCCCGGAAGGAGAATTCTGATTTTATTCGAAAAATACAATTTTCTGACCTTTTCCGGAAAACAAAGAATTTTTCTGTATTTTTGGGAAATACAATTCTGATTTACTAAAATACATTCTGATTTTTTTAAAAAATACAGATAACATTTTCTGATCTTTTCCGGAAACAGAAAAATACATTTTCTATCCTTTTCCGGAAACAGAAAAACACTCATTTTATCTGTTCCGGAAAACACATTTTATTCTTTTCCGGAAACAGAAAAACACTCATTTTATCTGTTCCGGAAACAAAAATACATTTTGTCCTTTTCCGGAAACAGAAAAACACATTTTATTCTGTTCCGGAAACTTACAAACACATTTTACAAAAACACATGTATTTTTTCCGGAAACAAAAAAATACATTTTCCATCCTTTTCCGGAAACAGAAAAACACACATTCTCTTATCTTTTCCGGAAAATAAATACATTTCTGTATTTTCCGGTAACAATTAACTTAGGTATCTAAACATTAATTCTGATTTTTCCGGAAGTCTCCTTATTTGTTAAAATACAGAAAAACACAAAAAATTCTGATTTTTCCGGAAGTCTCCTTATTTGTTAAAATACAGAAAAACACAAAAAATTCTGATTTTTCCGGAAGTCTCCTTATTTGTTAAAATACAGAAAAACACAAAAAATTCTGATTTTTCCGGAAAGGCTCTTTATTTGTTAAAATACAGAAAAACACAAAAAATTCTGATTTTTCCGGAAAGGCTCTTTATTTGTTAAAATACAGAAAAACACAAAAAATTCTGATTTTTCCGAAAAACTTTTTTCTCCTTCAAAACGTCACTAAACCAAAAATATTAAAAAACATCACAACAACTTACAGTTCCAATCCAAACACAAATATTGGGTTGACATTCACCTCGTTCTACCATAAATCCTTCATTACGTGTTGGAAGGGCATACTTGACAGAATCATCAGAAGAATCTTTTAAAGTCAAAACCAAGTCTCCATCTGATTTGTGCTTTACCTGGAATTTCAAAAAATTTTTAAGAAAAATACAAAATTCTGATTTTTTCTTGTTCTGAAAAATTCTGATTTTCTCAGATTCTGAAATATTCTGATTTTTTTCTGATTCTGAAAATTCTGATTTTTTTAAGTTCTGATTTTCTCAGGTTCTGAAAAATTCTGATTTTTTCAGGTTCTGAAAAATTCTGATTTTTTCAGGTTCTGAAAAATTCTGATTTTTTCAGGTTCTGAAAAATTCTGATTTTTTCAGGTTCTGAAAAATTCTGATTTTTTCAGGTTCTGAAAAATTCTGATTTTTTCAGGTTCTGAAAAATTCTGATTTTTTCAGGTTCTGAAAAATTCTGATTTTTTCAGGTTCTGAAAAATTCTGATTTTTTCAGGTTCTGAAAAATTCTGATTTTTTCTTATTCTGAAAAATTCTGATTTTTTTCTGATTCTGAAATATTATGATTTTTCTGGTTCTGAAAAATTCTGATTTTTTCGAAAAAAAATTTTTCTTACCTGAAGTTGGTCAGTCTTGTAAGCATTTGAGGTGTCTGTAATGAACCAACATTTAACAACTTTGCATTCAAACAATTTCTAAAAATTAAATTTCAACGGAAATCCCCCAAAAAGCTCTCCTACCTTTCTTTTCAGCTTCTCCCCATCTTTTCCAGACTTTTTTACTTTTTTGAGTTTAACAACTTTCTTTTTCGCTTCCTTCGTTTCCATTTGACTAAAATTTAACTGAAAAAACAAAAATCGGAAAATAAATTTAAAAACTCAGAAAAAAATTTAAAAAAAAATTTAAATTACTTGACCATTATTAAATTTACCATTTTTTCATTGTTTTAATATTATGCCAAAAAAATATTTTTTATCGCGGAAAGGCTCCTACAGCCACTTCAGCACTAGAACTAGATCGCAGGCCAATTTTTGATCGGCTATAACTTTTTTGTGCTTGATCCTATCGGAACAAATTTTATATCTTTCGAAAGCTATTGATGAGCGGTATATTTTTTCAGAAGGGTTGATTCAAGTTCGATCACTCGATAAAAAGTTATAACCTAATAACTGTGAAAATTACCAAATATTTGCACTCATCGGGTTATAACTTTTTAAGGGGTGATCTGACTTTATCGGTGTAGTTGGATAAAAGGTAGTGCTTATCAATAGCTTTCGAATGATATGAAATTTGTTCAGATTAGATCAAGCAGCATAAAGTTATTGCCGGGCAAAGTCCACTAGCATTTACGCACTCAACTGACCCCTCTACCTTCTTTTCCGGAACAGGATCATTGAGTCCCGCCGGTTGAGTCCCGGAGCCACATTTTGGACCATAACTTTTCCAATTCTTAATCGATTTAGTTAATTAATATTTTAATCGAAAGCTCTTGATGTAAGGATTATTTTATCTATCAGGATTGAACTGATCAGATCAACATACAAAAAGTTACATCCTAATAAAGGTCAAAAATCACGATTACGCGCACTTAACTGAATGTAACTTTTAGTAGGATGATCTGATCAAATCAATGTAGTTGGCAAAAATAATCATCACATCCAAGGCTTTCGAATGATAAAAGATTTATTCTAATTCATTGAAAACTTAAAAAGTTATGGCCAAAAATATGGCTCAGGGACTCAACCGGCGGGACTCAATGATCCCCTACACTTCTTTTCTTTTAGACATTATGCCAAAATAATTAAAAATAAATTTAATTCAAAAATTAATAAGGCGACAGCGTTTCTGCCTTTCCAGCCGCAAAATTACTATAAAAGCAACCCTTTTCCGGAAACTTCTAACCGGACACTTCTAACAACTCTACTTGTTCTCTCCATTTCGCGTGCTGTTTTCTCAACTATTTTCCCAGGCTGGTTCTCTTCGATTTTATTGAGCATCTGAAGGATTGGTGGTATTCTGTTGAAACTGGTTAGGATTTTTATCTTCTTATCTTTTTGCTACTTGTGTAGTTTACCTCCCATAAGCCCCACCCCTTTTTCTGTCTTCCTTTCCTTTAAAGTGATATCTGGGAAAGGGGCGAGGCTTATGGGGGGTAAACTACACAAGTAACCTTTTTCATTTTTTCAGCTTCTAGTTCCGATCCGGACTGTTCAACAATGCTGTCTCCTTCATTTGAATGCGTCTCAGTCAACACCCAGCCAACAGAAAGGGCAAATTCAACCTACATTCAACCTCAACCAACAGAGCGTGTGTCAGAATATGTTATTGGTGGTGAATCCAACGCTGTGAGGGAGTATGACATGTCCGAGTATGTGGCGGGACAAGCTGGGAATACTGCAAATAACGACAACACAAGAACGGCAACAACAGCAGTCACAGAAAGCACAACAGCAGTCGCAACAACAACTGCTGTGGCGATAGCTACTCCAGCGCCTTCAACCAACAAGCCTTCAACAAGGTGTGTGGGTTTCTTTTTCCTTTAGGAGTCCTTTCCTTTGTGTTTTCGAAAGTCCGCAAGTTCCAAATAAAAATCCGCAAAAGTTGTCCGCAAGTCGCAAAAGTTGTCCGCAAGTTCCAAATAAAAGTCCGCAAAAGTTGTCCGCAAGTCACAAAAATGTCCGCAAGTTCTAAATAAAAATCCGCAAAAGTTGTCCGCAAGTCACAAAAGTTGTCCGCAAGTTCCAAATAAAAATCCGCAAAAGTTGTCAGTTCATTTTTTCCTTTTTAGTAATGCAACAACTTCGAGCAGTACCACACCTGGACATCGATCAACTCCGCCACATCCTCCACCACCTCCTGATCACCATTCTTCTCGTCATAATCGTTCAAGATCAACAGGAGCTCATCATCCTCATGAATCAGCAGGAAGTTCGACAGTTGTGCCGCCTCCAGAATTTTTGATTCTGCGTTGTTACTCCATGGAAAAACACCCAAAATTGAGTCGTTCTGCAATTCGGGATGCTGTATATGGTGGAAAGGTAAGAAATTTCGATTTGTAAATTTTGACGAAATTTCGAATTTTGAAAATTTTGACGAAATTTCGTTTTTTTTAATTTTGACGAAATTTCGAGTTTCGAAAATGTTGCAGAAATTTCGAGTTTCGAAAAATATTGACGAAATTTCGTGTTCGAAAATTTTGACGAAATTTCGAGTTTCAAAAATTCTGACGAAATTTCGAGTTTCGAAATTTTTGACGAAATTTCGCATAAAAAAATTTTTTAAGATTTCACTTCCGCCATCCTTCATACTCCATTTGCAATACATCTATGCTTTCTACACTGTTAAAATAGTCAACTATAAAATTACTCCATTGGCACAACCATCACTGGAAGAAATTGTTGAAAAACCTTCTAGAGTGTTCTGCGGTGCGCTAGATTATGAATCTCCTGAGGATCAATGTTATTTGCCTCCTTGGGTAGGGAGAGCTTATTTTTAATTTTTAAACCCCTTTGGTCATCCTCTAAGAAAGTGTCATTTCGGTCAAATGTCGTTCTTATCAAATGTCGATTTGATCAAGCGTCGTTTTGGTCAAATGTAGTTTCGGTTAAATGTCGTTTTTGCCAAATGTCGTTCTGATCAAATGTCGTTTTGGACAAATTACGGTTAGGTCAACTGTCATTTTGGTCAAATGTCGTTTAGGGCAAATGTCGGTTAGGTCAAATGTCATCTTGATCAAATGTCATTTCGGTTAAATGTCGTTTTGGTCGGTCAAATGTCGTTTCGGTTAAATGTCGTTTCGGTTAAATGTCGTTTCGGTTAAATGTCGTTTCAGTCAAATATCATTTTAGTCAAAATGTCGTTTAGGTCAAATGTTTTGGTAAAGTCAAAATGATTCCATTTTCTAACAGACACGTTTCATTTGTTTTTTTTTTCAAATTTTTTCACATTTAAGATGATGCAACAATTGAAATTGCATGATGGTTATCCTGTCTGGATTCAGCACGTAATCAACTTCAAAGCTGCAACTTTTGCAAAATTCAAGCCGATTCTGTCTAAGCGAGTGCTCTCCATTATTAACGATGAAAACATTAAAAAGGTTCGACAAGTGCTTGAAGTGCAGCTGAATAAATATCAGTGCTTGTCTGTTGGGGATGAAATTGCTATTGAGGTATGGGGGGGGGGGGGGGGGTTTTGAGAGTTGGGCGTTTTGAGAGTTGGTCATTTTGGAAATGTGTCATTTTGACGTTTAGACCTTTTGAAAAATGATTTTTTAGAAATTGGTATTTTAAGAGTTGGGCATTTCGAAAATTTGACATTTCGAAAAAGTATATTCTGAAATTTGACATTTTGACAGTTGGCATTTTGAAAATTTGACATTTTAACATTTGACCCTTAAAATTTCAAAAAAAATATTTTCTAGTACAACAAGGACGAACTTCGCTTTCGAGTGACTGACTTAAAACCAAATCGGCTTTGCGACATTACAAATTGTGATTTGAAGGTGGATTTTGATGATTACGAGCTGCTTACAGAAACGGCTATTTTTGTAAGAGAAAAAATTTTTTTTAAATTTTCAAAATTTATTTAAGGATGAACACAAAATGGAGCCTGAAATTGATGAGGACTACAAGCCTGGACAGCTAACATTTATGAGAAGGGAGGGATATAAGGCACATAAATTGGTCAAGGAAATGGAGAAGCTCAACAACACTGACAACCCTAAACCAAAGGACAATGATGTCAAGAAGAGTGGCTTCAGCGGGAAAGGCTTCAAACTTGGAAAGAAACCAAAATAAATAATAATTTCTCTCATAATTGTAAATATGTTTTTGTTGTATATTTGTTGTATATTTGTTGTTAAGTTATTAAACGATGTTTTTGTGTTTTAAAACATGTTTTGAGTCCCTTAGAAACTGCAATTTTAGTTTTACAATTTGTAAGTTTCAAAGAAAAGTTTTACAATTCCCCCTTTTTCTGGTAGGCAATTCGAGTTTTACAATTTGTATATTTTTTTCAAGTTTTACAATTTGCGGAAAGTTGGTAATTTTAAGTTATTAGTTGTACCCTTTTCAAGATTTACAATTTGTATGTTTCAAAAGAAAGTTTTACAATTTTCCGGGAGTATTTTACAATTGTAAAAATATTGTCACAGCACCTTACGGAATTGTTTTTCCGGAAGTAGTATTTTATTTATTTCCGGAATTGTATTGGATTTTCCGGAAAGGTTTACAATTGTAAAAAAATATTAATTAATCGAAAATTGTTTTCCGGAAACATTTACAATTGTAAAATTATTTCAAATTAATCCAAGTTTTCCGGAAAGGTATAATTGTAATTTTCCGGATAAACCTTCAAGTTTTACAATTAAGTTTATTTAAAACAAGTTTGCGAAACATTTAACAAATACAAACTATAAAGTTTTACAATTCAAGTTTTACAATTTGTAATTCTCTAATAGTGTTTTTAATAAACTTTCTTTCAACAATAATTCTTTCAAAAGATAATTTTTTCTTCCTTCTGTTGGTATATCATATAATCGAGCATTTTGGATTGTTTCCAGGCTCAAAAGTATAATTTCCATTTACACGTCTAATGGAACCGTTCGAATTCCACCCAGAATAACAGGGAGGAGAATAACTGGGTGGAGTTCTAACAGTAGTTGTTGTTGTGGGTATAACTGTTGTTGTCGGAGTAGCTCCACTAAATGTGCCTCTACAAGCAAAACCACTACTATAGTTGGCTGGCTCGCATGTAAAATTAGAGCAGTTGCCCTTTAATTTTTTTAATTTTTATTAAAACTTCTGAACTTACGCCCATATTCAAAAGTTGACAGATTTGAGTAATTTAATGAATAATTTGGAATTTTAAGAGAAATATTTAGTCAAAACTAAATTCTTTATTAAGTGACAAGGTTGTAGAGAGAGACCAGATAAGGGGTTTGGGGGAGGAGTGGGGTTCTATCTGACTTAAAAATTAGTTAGTCTGTTATTCGTTATCCTTTGTCTGGTATTTCTCGGACACTTACGCAGTCAAGGACAAAACAATATGAACTATAGGGAACAGATTTAATAAAAAGATAAGATATCTAAATGGTGAAAAAAATTAAAAGTTGACCAAAGTCCGCGGCTAGAATGGAATACTTTGTATCAGGAATTGTTTCCGGAAAGTTAATTTTATTTCGTTATTTCCGGAATTGTAAAATCAGTTGTTTTACTTTTCCGGAAAGGTTTACAATTGTAAAAATTAAAATATTTAATTCTTTCCGGAAAATATTAATTTTCCGGTTGTAAGTTTATTAATTTACTAAGTTTATTTAAAACAAGTTTGCGAAACATTTAACAATTAAAACATTTAAATTTTACCAGGACTTAAGTTTTAAGTCACCAGGACAAGTTTACAAAGTACAATTTGTAACTTTAGGTTTTGGTTGTTTAAAGTAGTTTTTCTTCAAGTTTTACAATTAAGTTGACATTTGTAATTTGTTTTACAATTTGTAAATAAAGAATAAAAATAAAATTATTTTCCGGAAAGTTTTAATTTTTTCTAGCCAAACTTGTTTTTACAATTTGTAAAAGGTTTCAGAACATTAAAAAATATTTTGCAACTTGTTTTACAATTTGTAATTTTACTTCAAGTTTTACAACCTTCCTTCCGGAAAGTTGAATTTCAATTTAAACTTGCGGTTTAAATAATAAAGTTTACCAAGTTCTACAAATTATTAGGTTTATCTGGATATGTTTGTAAAACAACAATTATGCCTATGCATTCAGGCTTACAATTTGCAATTCTCCACTTATTCAGTGTTTTTGATAAACCTTCCCTCAACAAATGTTCTTTCAAAATTAATTCCTTCTTTTATATTTTCTGTTGTCCTGTGGACATAATTACATTCATGAGTAGAATAACCAGATTCCTCAAATAATGAGCTAAGCTCCTCTAGAAAAATTTTTTTTTAATTTTTAGAATTTTTATAAGAGGTATTTTGCCTGTTAAAAAATAATAGGCTCTAGTCCCGTCTTGTCTAACATAAAAGCGCTCGTCTATCTTTGAATTTCTTCCAAATCTAGTCATTGCACTGAAAATTAATTTTTAATTTTTTTTCAATTCAGGAATTGTCTTCCGGAAGATTCTCCAGAATTTTCCTGAAAATTCCGGAAATTCTGGAATCGAGGAAAAAATTGATTCCGAAAAAACCGGAAATGGATTCCGGGAAGGATTCTGAAAATTACGGAAAAAAATTTTCCGGAAAAATTTTTCCGGAAAAATATATTCCGGAAAAAATTTCCGGAAGACAATTCCGGAAATTCTCCGAAATTTTCCTGAAAATTCCGTTTCGGTTCAAAAAACCGGAAATGGATTCCGGAAACGAATGCTGAAAATTCCGGAAAAATATATTCCGGAAGACAATTCCGGAAAATTTAAAATTGTAATGTTTAACTGGTCATTCGCTCCATAATCCCTAACAATTACACTTCCTTTCGGCTTCAATAATTTCCTAATATTTTTAACAACTTCAAGTTGCCCTTCTTTTGAAATTGTTGAGAGTACAAATACTAGAGAAATTAAATCCATTTGAGGAAAATCCAATTCTGATATGTTTTTTGATGTTAAATCGAATACAGTGGCTTTTACTGAAAAGAATGTTTTACAAAGGTTTTTACAATTGTATTTGTTTGTTTTATATTATTGTTTTTCCGGAAAGGTTTACAATTGTAAAAAATAAAATATAGGTATTTTCCGGAAACTTATTGAATTAATTCCGGAATTGTAAAATCAGTTTTGTTTTCCGGAAAATTGTAAGTTCATTTAAATTAATTCCGATTTTCAGTTTTACTTTTCCGGAAGGGTTTACAATTGTAAAAAAATTAGAAAAACAATTTCCGGAAAATTGTAAATTCAAATAAATTAATTCCGGAATTCACTTTTACTTTTCCGGAAAATTGTAAACTCGATTTAATTATTTCCGGAATAATTATTTCATCAATTGTCTTACTTTCCGGAAAGGTTTTTACAATTTACGGAATTGTTTTCCGGGAAGTTTCACAATCATAGTTAGTCGTTTCTAAAGCAAATTCTTTCCCTCTTACCCTTAACGCTTGTTTCCTCTGATCTCCTCTCAAGTAAGTCAATAGCATTTTTAGAAAAATCTATTCCGTAAAATTTCCAATTAGGAAAACATTTGGTTAACGGGAATATTGTATTTCCACACCCGCAACCAGCATCGAGAAATAAAAGACTGTCCTTAAATTAAAAAAAAATTTTTTTTTATTTTAGAAAGCTAACATTTAAGGAAATATCCTCACATAAAAGTTCAATTTCTTTCCTAGTCCAATTTCTATCTTTAAAAAAGTTGGAAGAATTTCTTTTGTAAAAACGATCCCAATTTTTCTGTGCGTTCTTTTCCAAGCTTAGCCTATAAAAATAAATACTAAAAAACTTGTTTTACAATTGTAAAAATAAAATAAATAAATTACAATTATTTTCCGGAAGAATAAATAAAAGACTAGAGGTATTTACAATTGTAAGTTTAATTCTCCGTTTCCGGAAATTGTTTCCGGAAAAATTAAAAACTAGGTTTTACAATTGTAAAAGTTAATTTGTTTCCGGAAAAGGTTTCCGGAAAAATAATTATTAAAGTTTTGAGGTTTTTACAAATGTGAAAGTAAAATAAACTTGTTTTACAATTGTAAAAGTAAAATAAATAAATTACAATTATTTTCCGGAAGAATAAATTAAAGACTAAAGGGTTTTACAATTGTAAGTTTAATTCTCCGTTTCCGGAAAATTAAAAACTAGGTTTTACAATTGTAAAAGTTAACAATTGTAAAAGTTTCCGGAAAAATAATCATTAAAGTTTTGAAATTTCACAATTGTAAAAGTAAAATAAAGTTGTTTTACAATTTGTAAGTTTTACGGAAAAATAATTATTAAAACTTAGGGTTTTACAATTGTAAGTTTAATCCATTCTCTGGTTAGTTGTTTCCGGAAAATTAAGTTTTTACAATTAAAAGCTACTTTTTCCGGAGATTGTTTGACTGACCTTCTCAAAAACTCAAGTCTTTTACCCTACTTGATTTTACAATTGTAAAACAAGTTTTCTTAAAATTATTAAAACAAACTCACTAGCCTTTTGTATTCGCTTACAAAGACTGCGTTCCCTTTCCCTTCCATTCCTCAATTTAAAATTAAAAAAAAAGCATTTTTAAAAAAAAATTTTGAAAATAATTTATAATATTGGGAGGATTTTTAGACATCCAAACTCTTTAAAAAAATTTCTATTTTTATTTACAATTTTAATTATGTACAAAAAACTAGAAAAAGATAGTAGGTACAAGCACTAGAAAAGTAAAAAAAATACATAAAGACTAATAATTAAATAAGATAAATTTGTAAAATACTTAAATTGTCTCTCAGATTGTCTCTCAATTTTTTAAATTCTTTTAAAAAATATTTTAAAAATATTTTGAAAAAATATTCCTAAATATTAGGAAAATTTTTTGAATATTTTTGAGAGACAATTTAGTCAATACAAGTATGTCACATGTAAATTAAAAAAAAGAATTTTAAAAAATTTAAAAAAATTATAGCAAAAAAATGAAGTGAATAGTATATTTTAATGTAAATGTAATAGAGTAGGGATCCTGCCGACAAAAAACCAAATTCACGATTTCGGGAATTCCCGAATTTTTTCAATTCCCGATTTCGGGAAATCGAGATCCCAACCCAAAAAAAACGCCGGAAATTCACGATTTTCGGGAATTTTCGGGAATCGGGACGGCAGGATTCCTGGTATTAGATCTGTCCAAGACCTCAACATGTTCAAGCCAAAAAAACCCCCAAGAAAAGTCTTAAATTAAGTCCCAAACCGAAGGAGCATGGACAGCTTCAAGTAAATATATAAATTTATTTAAATATTAAGGGCACCTAATTATAGGCCATTCTTTTCAAAAAAAAATTTATTTTCTAAAATAAAAATTTCTCTTTGTCAAATATCAATTTTTGAAAGCGTCATGAGATCCTCTTCTTCCTGACTTTGTTCTAGCGAATCATCCTTAAAAAATTTTTTTTGTGTTTTTGTATTTTTGTGTTTTGTGATTTTTTGTATTTTTTTGTTTTTTATTTTTGTGTTTTTTTGTGTTTTTTGTGTTTTAACAAAATTTTAAACCCCCAAAAAAATTTATTTTACCATTTCCTCACTCAAATTCAAATCTCTCATTGCCTCATCAATTTTTTCTTTCAATTTTCCAGATATCCCATCCATTGATTTTGAATCTATTTCTGAAGACCAAGAACCACAAACAATTTTTGCTACAACCATTTCCTCGTTTGATTTAATAAATCCATTCATTTGGTGATGTTGTTGATGTTCTCTTTCGATTAAGACTGGGCAACACTTTTTAAGACCATTGACTTGGGAAATGAAGCTTTCGCAAGAGTCCTCATCTGTCTGGAAAATTGAAAGAAATTAATCAAAAACTATAAAACACAAATTACAATCACAAAAATAAAAAAAACACAAAAATATCAAACACAGAAATACAAAAAAAAAATACAAAACCACAAAATACACACGAATACACAAACACAGAAACGGGTACACACGCTGTACCGCAAGCAACCCCAATGTACCGCCGAGCTATAACTTTGTTTAAAATTGACGAATCCGTGGCGCCCTGGTATGGTTCGATGCGGCTCGACCAGCTGAATTGAACCATACCAGAACGCCACGGATTCGACAATCTTGGACAACGTTATAGCTCGGCGGTACATTAGGCTCGCGGTACACTTGTCTGTTTCCAACACAAAAATATTAAACTTACACATTCTGAAGACGTAGAAGATGTAGTATGAACATTGAAGCAAAATTGAGGTCCAAGCCACTTAAAAAATTTAAGAAATTTAACAGAAAAAAGCTATATTTTTACCAATCTTCTATGAGGCCCAGAATAAGTAATAACTTCCAAAAACGGAAGCCAATTCTTTTCCTGTTGTTTAATTTGGTTCTTCTCCTTGCTTTTTAAATATAATTTCATAAAAGAATTGTTTTGAGGAAGTGGAGGGTTAACTGCTTCAAAGTCTATAGTACTGTTGCTTCTAAAAATTAAATAAAATGTATTTTGTAAAAACATGTTTATATAAAACAAGTTTTACAATTTGTATGTTTTTCCTAAGCGATTGTAAATTAAGCTCGTTTTACAACTTAAGTTTGACCTAATCTATAAAAACAAGTACTACACTTTTTTAAGTTTTTTTTTAAAAAATTGGTTTGTTGTTTAACGTTAAAACTTGTTTTCACAATTCATAATAAGTTTAAACAATATTAAATTTGCTTTACAATTTGTAAAAAGTTTTTCCTAAGCAATTGTAAATTAAACCTTATTTTACAACTTAATATTAAATCTTGCTTATGTTTAAAAACAAGTTTTACAATTTGTAAAAAAGTTTCAAAAATTAATATTACGTTAGCAACTTTTTTACAATTTGTAAAAATGTTCCAAAAATTAAAATTATGTTTAGCAACTTTTTTACAATTTGTAAAAAGTTTTAAAACTTTGTTCAAATAAAACTTTGTTTTACAACACCCATAATTTTCAGTCAAAACATGTTTGCTTATTAATATTATGTTTAGCAACTTGTTTTACAATTTGTAAAAAACCCTAAACCCATTAAACTTGTTTTAATTTTTGTTTTAAACTTTATTTTACAATTTGTAAAAGTTTTAAAACTTTGTTCAAATAAAACTTGTTTTACAACACCCATAATTTTCATTCAAAACATGTTTTGTTTATTTTCTTACCTGCTTAATTCCCACTCAGTCATTCTAACCAACTTTGCATTGTTTATAGAATCATTAATTACAACATTGTTGCAATTATTGTTGTTGCTATTACTAATTCTTCTATTATCATTAATTGACAAACAACTTTTTCTATTACAACTGCCCCTTTCAAAATCAGAAGGTAAATCATTTGACAAGGATTTTTTAAGAATATTAATTGAATTATATGTTTGTAAATTATTTGTAATATCTATTCCATATTGGGTTAATACACCATCACCTTCTAGCATTATTAAGGAAGAGACGATTGATGGACGTTGTTGTTGCTTCTGTGAAAAATAGGAAAAAATTATTACAATTTGTAAAAAGGTTGTGAATATATTAATATGTTTCACAAATTGTTTTGCAATTTGTAAAAAGTTTGAGAACATGTTATAATATGTTTCGCAACTTATTTTACAATTTGTAAAATAAGTTTGTCATGAGCAATTGCAAATTAAACTTGTTTACAATTTGAAAAAAGGTTGAGAACATGTTAATATATGTTTTCAACTTGTTTTACAATTTGTAAAACAAGTTTATAAACCTATTAAAATATAAAAACAGTTTTTACAATTTGTAAAAAAAGTTTGTCATACGAGCTTGTTAAAAAATTTTACAATTTGTAAAAAAAGTTTTAAACCTATTAAAACAAAAAACAGTTTTTACAATATGTAATGAGTTTCAGAACACGATAAAATATGTTTTACAACTTGTTTTACAATTTGTAAAAAAAGTTTGTCATACGAGCTTGTTAAAAAATTTTACAATTTGTAAAAAAAGTTTTAAACCTATTAAAACAAAAAACAGTTTTTACAATATGTAATGAGTTTCAGAACACGATAAAATATGTTTTACAACTTGTTTTACAATTTGTAAAAAAAGTTTGTCATACGAGCTTGTTAAAAAATTTTACAATTTGTAAAAAAAGTTTTAAACCTATTAAAACAAAAAACAGTTTTTACAATATGTAATGAGTTTCAGAACACGATAAAATATGTTTTACAACTTGTTTTACAATTTGTAAAAAAAGTTTGTCATACGAGCTTGTTAAAAAATTTTACAATTTGTAAAAAAAGTTTTAAACCTATTAAAACAAAAAACAGTTTTTACAATATGTAATGAGTTTCAGAACACGATAAAATATGTTTTACAACTTGTTTTACAATTTGTAAAAAAAGTTTGTCATATGAGCTTGTTAAAAAATTTTACAATTTGTAAAAAAAGTTTTAAACCTATTAAAACAAAAAACAGTTTTTACAATATGTAATGAGTTTCAGAACACGATAAAATATGTTTTACAACTTGTTTTACAATTTGTAAAAAAAGTTTGTCATACGAGCTTGTTAAAAAATTTTACAATTTGTAAAAAAAGTTTTAAACCTATTAAAACAAAAAACAGTTTTTACAATATGTAATGAGTTTCAGAACACGATAAAATATGTTTTACAACTTGTTTTACAATTTGTAAAAAAAGTTTGTCATACGAGCTTGTTAAAAAATTTTACAATTTGTAAAAAAAGTTTTAAACCTATTAAAACAAAAAACAGTTTTTACAATATGTAATGAGTTTCAGAACACGATAAAATATGTTTTACAACTTGTTTTACAATTTGTAAAAAAAGTTTGTCATACGAGCTTGTTAAAAAATTTTACAATTTGTAAAAAAAGTTTTAAACCTATTAAAACAAAAAACAGTTTTTACAATATGTAATGAGTTTCAGAACACGATAAAATATGTTTTACAACTTGTTTTACAATTTGTAAAAAAAGTTTGTCATACGAGCTTGTTAAAAAATTTTACAATTTGTAAAAAAAGTTTTAAACCTATTAAAACAAAAAACAGTTTTTACAATATGTAATGAGTTTCAGAACACGATAAAATATGTTTTACAACTTGTTTTACAATTTGTAAAAAAAGTTTGTCATATGAGCTTGTTAAAAAATTTTACAATTTGTAAAAAAAGTTTTAAACCTATTAAAACAAAAAACAGTTTTTACAATATGTAATGAGTTTCAGAACACGATAAAATATGTTTTACAACTTGTTTTACAATTTGTAAAAAAAGTTTGTCATATGAGCTTGTTAAAAAATTTTACAATTTGTAAAAAAAGTTTTAAACCTATTAAAACAAAAAACAGTTTTTACAATATGTAATGAGTTTCAGAACACGATAAAATATGTTTTACAACTTGTTTTACAATTTGTAAAAAAAGTTTGTCATATGAGCTTGTTAAAAAATTTTACAATTTGTAAAAAAAGTTTTAAACCTATTAAAACAAAAAACAGTTTTTACAATATGTAATGAGTTTCAGAACACGATAAAATATGTTTTACAACTTGTTTTACAATTTGTAAAAGTAAGTTTGTCATACGAGCTTGTTAAAAAATTTTACAATTTGTAAAAAAAGTTTTAAACCTATTAAAACAAAAAACAGTTTTTACAATATGTAATGAGTTTCAGAACACGATAAAATATGTTTTACAACTTGTTTTACAATTTGTAAAAAAAGTTTGTCATATGAGCTTGTTAAAAAATTTTACAATTTGTAAAAAAAGTTTTAAACCTATTAAAACAAAAAACAGTTTTTACAATATGTAATGAGTTTCAGAACACGATAAAATATGTTTTACAACTTGTTTTACAATTTGTAAAAAAAGTTTGTCATACGAGCTTGTTAAAAAATTTTACAATTTGTAAAAAAAGTTTTAAACCTATTAAAACAAAAAACAGTTTTTACAATATGTAATGAGTTTCAGAACACGATAAAATATGTTTTACAACTTGTTTTAAAGTTTGTAATAAGCAATTGTAGATTAAACTTGTTTTACAATTTGTAAAAAGGTCATTATTCCTCTTATGTTTTGCAACTTGTTTGTTAATCTTATTTTAAAATTAGTTAAATTACAAATTGACCCAATTAATTTCAAAAAAATTTTAAAATAAAAAAAATAATTTTATTTACATCAATTAAACTGTCAGTAAAAATGACAGCCCTTTTTGCTGTTGGTGAAACATCTTTGGAATTGTAATCATTTTTATGATGGAGTCTACTACCATTTGATGGTTGTAAAATATTTATGGTATTGTCGGAAGCCCAAGCACTTTAAGAAAAAAATAATAATTTTTTTTGAAATTTTAATTTTCAAGGTCATAAAAAAATTGAAAAAAATTTTTAAAATTTTTTTAATTTCAAAAAAATTTTTCAAGACTTTCAAAAAATTTCAGAAAAAGTTTTCATTAAAAATTTTTCTAAATTTTCAAAAAAAAATTTTTCAAAAAATTTTAGAAAAAAAAAGTTTTTTCCTTACCAAAAACTTTCAGAAGAAAATAATGCTTGTTTAGCCAATACTGATGAACACTATAAAAATAAGTAAAATTATCAAAAAAATTAAAAAAATTTACCAATACAATAGGCTTAACATAATAGCTGGATACATGGGCATTAGACACTGTTCGTATTAATGTTGAATTTTTTGTGCCAGGATGGATTCTATTAAAAAAATTTTTTTGAAAAATTCTAGCATTAAATAGAGTATTTTTTGATTAAAAATTAAAAATAACATTAGAGGGAAAGGTCCAAAAACTAGTTTTATTCAACAAGTTTATCCACACCTAATTCGGTAAAATTTCCCCCTCCCAAGAAGTGGCTCAGAAAAATAAAATAATGCAAGCAAGCAATGCCACTGGAGAAAGCAGGGGTGTAGTATAAGGGTGTTTTTTTTTGTTCTTCAAGGGAAAAATGATCTGAAAGAAATTTTGCGGAAAAGCAGTGGACGAAAGAATGGAGTGGATTGAGAGAAAAAAGAGGGTAGATGGGAGAGGGTGTATTTTGAAAAGTTTCAAACTCTTCAATATTTTATGGCCTAAAATAACAACCCCCTACTAGAGAACCAAAAAAATTTCCTTCAAAAAAATTTTTTCAAACCTAAAAACTTGTTGATGATTTCCACCACCTCCACCATTTCCACTATTACTACAATTTGTTGTTCTATTAATTATTCCAGCAGTTTTTTCAAAACGACTTTCTTTATTCATAAATTTGCCGTTATGTGTACGTGTTGTTACACGACCTCCATAAGGTGTAATAGCAAATAAATGGGTACTTCCATGATTTGTAGAAATTGCTACCCAACGATTGTCTGATGAAAAAACGCTGCTAATGACCTAATGAAGAAAAGTAAAAATTTTCAAAAAATTTTTTGAGGTTAAAATTTTTTTAAAAAATTTTGGGGGGGGGGGGGGGGGGTTAAAATTTTCCAAAAGTTTTTCCGAAAAATTTCTGGGGGTTAAAAATTTTCAAAAAAAATTTTGGGAGGTAAAAAATTTTTCAAAAAATTTCAGAAAAAAATTTTGTAGAATTAAAAAATTTTATAAAAAATTTTCCGAGAATTTTTTAGGGTTAAAAATTTAAAAAAAAATCATAAATTTCAAAAAAATTTTCAAAAAATTTTTAGGAGTTAAAAATTTTTCAAAATTTTTTCCAAAACCTTTGCAGTCGAATTTCCTCTCACAAGGGAATAAATATGTTGTATGCATGAAAGAGCTGAATTCTTTGGGTGTACATGGACAAGAAAAACATTAAAAATAGTAGATGAACTAGAACCAGTTAGAAGCAATTGACCTCCCTTTCCAAACATTAAATGGCCAATTTTTGAATTTTTATGAGCACAAAAATGTGCTAAATAATCCAAATTAGTGCTGGTTTGATTCTGTAATGAAAAGAAAAATTGAAAAAAAAAATTTTTTTTAATGGACAATGTCCGCAAGTTTTGTCCGCAAATATTTTTTAATCAAATAGACCATCAAGACCAGAAAAAGTAACAAGAAAAAGTGACAAATTAAAATATGAAACCAAGGATGGGCCGAGCTATCGAAAATCCAAAGCCTGGACATTTTTTTAAAGTAGAAATCCAAACTCTGATCCAAAGGAAATTATAAAAATTTGATACAAAATCCCAATCCGATTATTCTCTCAAATCACCCAATCCCTGATGAAAACCCAATTCAATTCTTAAAAAAACAGAAAATTGTTAAGGTAACACTGTAAAATTTGATTTAATTTGCGGACTTTTCGAAATGCATACCTTGTCCTTCCTCCTAACACTATCTTATTCCTGTCTCTAGAAAAAGTTGCTCTATAAGTAATTTCAACACAAATAGTCAAAAAGTTAACAAAAAAAACGAAAAAAATAACTGCGGACATATTTGCGGACGGTTGATATTTGTATTGCGGACAAAAATTGCGGACAACGCCCTCACAAAACCAAATTAAACAAAACACACAAACCTTGTTCGCTTTAAAACATGTTGAAAAATATTTTAAATTTGGATCAATATTTACAATTGTTACAAGTCCCGTTTTATTGTTGTTATTAATAATTCCATTATTATTTACATTCTTTAAAGGTGTAGTAATTGAGGAGACTATAGAACCACCAAAAGAAGTCATCGTTTTGGTTATTTTTTTGGCTGTTAACATTACATGGTTGTCTGTTGAATGATTGTCAGTTGAAAATCCGCAAGAAAGTAATGAATGTTTCCACTGAAAAAAATTTTAAAAAATGAAATGAGTTGACCGAATGGTCCTTTACTATTTTGAAAAAGCTAAAAATATTCCGTTTAAAGCCAAGATTTTCTAAAATGTTTTTGACTGTGTTAGTCAGTGATCTTCCGATTCCAAGAAAAGTTTCCAAAAACCGCGGTTTCGGGCTCAACGTCTAATTGTAAGTCAAGGAACCAGCAAAAAATTGAATAGACCAGGAACAGGAACCATCAAAAATTGTGTTCTATCAAAAACTTGAATATCGGAACCGTCTTCGATTCTAAGGAGCCAGTATCCTTCTGGCTCCCAAATCATTGCTCAGGTTCTTGTTCATGATAGAGGAACGAACACAAAAAATGGGATTGGCCAGGAATCAGAACCACAGAAGCCAAGGCCGTAGCCAGGGGGCTTCTGGGGCTAAAACTTTTGGCGCTCACCCACTTTTAGCCCCCCCCTGAAATTGACCCCCTAGCTACGCCCTTGACAGAACCGTCTACGATTCTGTGGAAACCGGAAAAGCACTGAAACTAACTATCCCCACCTTAAATTAATTTAATAAAAATCAAACATTCTCATCCGCAAAAGCAAGGAAATTTCCCGACAAGGCAAACACTGGACAACCTTTTGGTATTTTTACACGTAAGCGTTCAATGAGGTCATTATTGTTGTAAATTATAATAATGTCGGCAAGCATTACCAAAAAACAGCTTAAAAACGTAGAAAAATAAATAAAATATCAACAAAATTTAGAACAAACTTGGAAGAAAAATCAATTTCCGCAATGTGAGTGTCAAATTTATCCCGTCGCCAAGTCTCTCCAGAACTCAAAGAAATAAAATTTAAAGTGTTCCCATCAGAAGAGTACTCCTCGAAAACAGAAGCAAATATTGGGCGATGAGTGGAGAGACTGAAGAAGAAAAATTGTTTATTAAATAGAGTCAAAGTTCGCTATAAGAGACCCTCTTGGAGAAAGGCCCCCCTTACCTAAGCAGAGAGAAATCCCCCTTATGAGGTGTCACTTAAAGGGGGCAGGGATGTGTCGAAACTGGTTTTAAAAAGCAAAAAACGAAAGAAAAAAATGCGACATTTAATAAAACAAGAATGTCAAAACAGCAAAAAAATGCTAAAATCAGCGAAAGGTTAAAATGGCACACCCAGTGGTATCGCATGGGCAACCCAGTGGTGAAGCAAATTTTAACAAAAGTATCTTAAATTGAGGAGTATTTAGTCTTGAAGGTACTGGATTGAAGGTAACTTATAGCAAGGTTTGACTAATTTAAAAATTCAAAAAGAACCTGTCGACACCATCAACATTAAAAGGAAGAAGTAATCCATCTTTAAGAGGAGCGTTTCTAACAGAAATTATTTCTTCAAATTCACCATTTTCCTATTAAAAAGGGTAAAAATTTAAAGAAAATTAAAGTAAAAAACCATAAAATAAATTTGATATCCTCTTGCCAAACCAATAATAATTACAATAAGAGCAGAATCTTTGCCTTTCAAACCTGAATTTGTAAAAGTTAATCGAAGACAAATTAAGGAAACTGTGAGAAAATTAAAAATTAAAACACCTATGACCATGGAATTAAATAAGAAACTGGTTATCATAGTTCCTAACCGCGAATAAAAAATAAAGGGGGCAAGCGGACTCGAACCCACACCCCCATGTTATTAAAATTGAAAATTAAACCACTTAACCACGAAGACATTAAAGTCAACTAATTACTCAGGAAATCACCTGACCACACAAAAATAAACAGAAAGACAGGCGGACTCGAACCCACCACCCCCCCCCATTAATTACTAAAACTAAAAATTAAACCACTTAACCACGGAGTCAAGAAAATTAATAAATCAATTAATTGTTCTAAATTCAACCCAAACCCATTACAATTAAAAAAAAACCTAACCAGTCTGAAGATTTTGAATCTTTGCCCATTTTATTGGCTCATTAGTCGAATTCACATTAGTAATGACTTCATTGACAAAACCCGCAACAGAATCCGTCAAAGTAGATTTCCTTGAAAATTTGAGAAATTAGGGGGATTCATGAGAATTTCAAAGCAAAATACTTGGTTATTGGTTTTCCTTTAATCCGCTTCGGACTGTGATGAAAATTGGCTGTTAAATTGTTTGTGGAGCCATTTTCAAGCGAAACTCCCCCAACATTTTTGACATTTTTTACAAATTTGTGATTATCGTCTTTCTTAATTTTGTCATTTTTATTTGGCATAAGCGATTGTTTTAACTAAAATTGAAGAGAAATGAAGTATTACAAGTTAAAATGACAAATGATTAATTTTTTCGTTCCATATGATTGAAAGCAAAAAGCAATTTAACTAGTAAAAGTGAAAAAATGTGTAATATAGCGACAGTGAGAAAGATCGTAGTAAATGAAGAGAGTGGTTAGAGAAAAGAAAAATGTTAGAGAAAAGTTTAAAGAAATAGGACTTCCCAGTATTTTTGACCAATTCCACATTTTGCCAATTAGGCCAAAAATAGACGTTTTGCCAGAGGACGTGTGTCAAAATGTAAGATTTTAGCCTAATTGGCAAAATGTGGTATTGGCAAAATAGAGATTTTGAAAAGAAATAAAACTATAAAACACATTACTGAATTTCAAAATGGTCAGAAGTGGAAAAAATACCATCTAGTCTACACTGCTTTAACGCCTTAAAATTAACATTGTCTTGATAAAAAGAAGAATAGAAAACATAATGGCATGTTTTGTTCTTCTGACCGAAGTGAAAAATGACCGAAATGTCTATATTATAAAGAAACTTCCGCGTCTATTTCCTATAATTATCCTCATTCTTTTCCTAGTATATTTCTCTGCTTTCTAAGAATTTTCTGTCTTTTCTTTTATCAATGTCACGACATTATGCCAATCCATATTCTGCCAATAAGGCTAAAAACCCGCATTTTGTCACTACGGCCTTATTGACAAAATGCGTGGTTTTAGCCTTATTGGCAAAATGTGTTTTGGCAAAATATGTATTAGTCTTTTTCTTTTATCAAAGGATGATGTGTCTCACCTCGTGCTATTAAAAACACAACGCCAACACTTTATTTAAATTAAAATCAATGCTTACATCATTTTATCGATTTTTTCAACTAGCCAAGCGGGCCATAACCGCTTTACACTCTCGCTCGGATTAAAAAGCTTTAGACAGGTGGAAGGCGTACGTTTGTGTGGATATAGAAGAGAAAGGTTTTTGCGACACAAGTGTGTGTGTGGATTGAACTAGAGCCACACACACAAGTGTCACATTTTTTTGTTTCCTTTCTCTCAAGGATTTCGACTTTTAAGACAAAAATTTTTCTTCTTTCCTTTCAACAATTTTTTAAAAAATTCTTTTTTGGGATCACACACACACTTTTTAATCCTTTTGAGACATTAAAATGATCATCGATTATAGCGTTCACCAATTCCTTTAAAAGTTGAAAAGTTTGTTCTTTTTTAAGTGTCTAGGACTTGGTTAAATCTTTGGGAAAAGGCTTTGATTTTTTGGGAAGCTTTTTTAGAGTTTTTTTGCCCGGCGATGTGTGTGATGTCCTGTTCGAGGTTCTATTTTCAGAAGGAACTCCTAAATAAGCGAGTTTCCGACAACTTTTTATGGAAATGGTTGAGGACGGCGCTCAACTTGGTGTTGCCTAAAGGTCTGAACCAAAGGTGAAGCTTCGAATTTTGGGAAGCTTTCCTTGGCTTTTTATCTGGAAATAAGTGTGCTATCATTTTCGAGTTTTTAATTCCCTTAGGAAGTCTTGAAGAGGCGAGTTTTTGACGACTTTTGTTGAGAGGGTTGAACAACGCCTTACTTGATCTATCCTGCTTAAAGCTCTGAAGCAAGGGCTTCCCGGTCAAGACTTTCTATTTTTTCTTACCTGTCGAGGCTTCCCCAAATCGTTGTCCATAGCATTCCAGGATAGGAAGTTTGAAATATCAAGCAAAACACCCTTCGTAAGGTAGTTTACTGGGACATCTGTTCATTCTCGTGTGTTGTATTTGGGCGAATTCCTATTTCGAGGCGCATCTACTGCAATTACTTGATCCAAGCCTCTGTGTTACAATTTCTTTGATCATGGCATCCATCGATCCCAGTGAATTTCAAATTGGGATGTCGTGTTGTCTACCTTTTCTTTTAGACCTTTGTCTTCCCAAAAAATATTTTAGAGACTTCGATCCATGTCTCTTATTCCAAACTTTAAATTTCATTTTTTTTCAGGAGGAAAATATTTTTTCTAACTTGCAATATATTCTCTATTTATCTAGCATTATTTAACAATAATTAATTATTTAAAATGACTGACGTTGAAAAAATTAATTTGGACAATATTATAGCTCGGCTGCTTGAAGGTTTATTTTTATTTAAAATCGTGACCCCTCATAAATATAAAATTTAAAAGAGCTCGTCGAGCTGGGTATCGCGTCATATGCTAAGAGAGAGAGAGCATCACGTCATACGCTTTCTCCTATATTTTCTGACCATTTCGGGCCTTATTTTGTGTTTCTCACCACTTAAGGGGTTGTGATAACCTTTTTCTAGGCTTTGATTATTTCGGCCCTATTTAGAGATTCTGACCATTTCGAGCCCTATTTCTAGATTTTGACCATTTCGAGCCCTATTTCTAGATTTTGACCATTTCGAGCCCTATTTCTAGATTTTGACCATTTCGAGCCCCATTTCTAGATTTTGACCATTTCGAGCCCTATTTCTAGATTTTGACCATTTCGAGCCCCATTTCTAGATTTTGACCATTTCGAGCCCTATTTCTAGATTTTGACCATTTCGAGTGCGTGGAGTCCTATAGGTCACCCAAAGTTGCTGCTGGCCCCTCATAATCCTGGTTTCATTCAAGTCAACTCGATAAGCTCTTTCGAATGACATTTACTTTGCCCATATTCTTGGCTGGTTCTTTTTTTCTATTTTTCTTTAAACAATTTTTCAAAAATTTTTTTTCTAGTGAGAGGTTCAAAACCAGGAAAGAATGTTCAATTAACAGAAAATGAGATTAAAGGGCTTTGCGTAAAATCAAGAGAAATATTTCTCAGTCAACCCGTTCTTCTCGAACTTGAAGCTCCGCTAAAAATTTGTGGGGACGTTCACGGGCAGTATTATGACCTCTTGCGACTTTTTGAATATGGAGGGTTTCCACCAGAGTCAAATTATCTATTTCTTGGTGATTATGTTGACAGGTTTGTGTTTCTTTTTGGTTTTGTTGCCTGATGGGATCTATTTTCCATAGTTGGTCTTTGGTCTAGTTTATGAGTCCATTGAAGCCTTATAAGTCCGATGGAGTTTTCTGGTGATTCTTAAGACTCATAATCTTTTGTCCGGATTCCCATGATTCAATAAACTTATTAACTTGATTAGAACACGATATGTGACGCTGTTCTGGTTTAATAGACCAATGAAGATGCAACGGAAGTTTCTGTTCTTTAGGAGTCTTGTTTGATTCCGTCCATTGTTTCCAATGATTCTAGGACTGTGCTCTCACCCGTATATGCCCAACAGTCTCAGCGTCTCTGTTTCTAGACGGCTTCACAATTTCTCCTGTTCCGCTACCATTCCTCGTTATAATAATAGATTTCGAACCACAGGGTTCTGTTTTCTTTTCCATTGTTGGACGTTCTACTTCTGAGTTTTTCAAAATTAGATAATCATGCCTCAAATTCCCTTGCGTTTTTTTTGGTCTAAAGTTGTGTTCTCCCATTCTTTCTGCCTCATTTTTTTACTTTTTTCAGAGGAAAACAATCCCTTGAAACAATTTGTCTTCTGTTGGCCTACAAAATTAAATATCCAGAGAATTTTTTTCTTTTACGTGGCAATCATGAATGTGCTTCAATTAATCGAATTTATGGATTTTATGACGAATGTAAACGCCGTTATAATATTAAACTTTGGAAGACTTTTACGGATTGTTTTAACTGCCTACCCGTTGCTGCAATAATTGATGAAAAAATATTCTGTTGTCATGGTGGACTTTCTCCAGGTCTATTTTTTTACTTCCTTCTAACATTTGCGGAAAATCAAAATTTGCGGACGAAATCCATTTTTGCGGACTAAAAAATATTTGCGGACAACTCAATATCTGTGACAAAAAATAATTGCGGATAAAAAAGTGTTTGCGGACAAATTAATATTTGCGGACAGATCAATATTTGCGGATAAAGAAATATTTGCGGACAAATTAATATTTGCGGACAAATCAATATTTGCGGACAATAAAGTATTTGCGGACAAATCCATTTTTGCGGACAAATTAATATTTGCGGACAAATCAATATTTGCGGACAAAAAATATTTGCGGATAAATCAAAATTTGCGGACAAATTAATTTTTGCGGACAAAAAAATTTTTGCGGACAAAAAAATTTTTGCGGACGAATCAATATTTGTGGACAAATTCATATTTGCGGACAATTCAATATTTGCGGACTCGAAATTTGCGATTTTTAAATTTGCGGACATTTAAAATTTGCGGACAAAAAATTTGCGGAAAAATTAATGTTTGCGGACAAATCAATATTTGCGGACAAAATTTTCAGCATTTTTTTGTCCGCAAAACACTAAAATCCTACCTTTTTCTCTAAAGATCTCCAATCAATGGAACAAATACGCCGGTTGTGTCGACCAACAGATGTGCCAGATCAAGGCTTATTGTGTGACCTTCTCTGGTCTGATCCAGATAAGGATGTTAGCGGTTGGGGAGAAAATGATCGTGGAGTTAGTTTTACTTTTGGCCCCGAAGTTGTTTCTAAATTTTTGCACAAACATGATCTTGATCTCATATGTCGTGCACATCAGGTTTTTTTTTGAAAAATTTTTTTGAAAATTTTATAACCCGCCGTTTTAAGGGTCTGTATCCCGGGGTACACCCCGTTATACCGCGAGCCCAGTATACCGCCCTTCGTTCAAAATTGTCAAATCCGGGAGGCCCTGGTATGGTTCGATTCAGCTCGTTGAGGCGCATCGAACCATACCAGGGCCTTCCGGATTCGACAATTTTGAACGGAGTTATAGCTCGGCGGTGTACTGGGCTCGCGGTATACTGGCCTGCTCCCGTATCCCGTCTTAAGGTTAAGCCCGGAAGTTGATTTTGGTGTCATTCGACACAGCTCGACGAGGTCTATAACCTAAGACAGACTGACCATTTTTAACACTTTGAGGAGGAAAGGGGGAAAGGGTACGAACGCAAGAATTACCTGTTAAACCCCCAAAAGTTGACGAAATGTCGAACTAGGAACATGATGCCGCAATTTTTCGCCTTCCAGAGTTTTCCTGGGCCTGGGTTTTTCCTGTACCCAAAGTCTAGGCCTATGCATTTTTTGATTTTCTTGGGGTTTTCCTGAACTAGAGGCCCCGTGTTAATGTCTGCCGGAAGTTCGAGTTTCGGTAGGCCGGAAGTTCCGGGATTTTTTGTTTCCGGATCCGGATCTGGTCAAAATTTCAATTCCTGTCCGGCGAAACACTTGTTTAGGTCAATAAATCAAACCCAATTTTGTTGGAAATTTTTTTATTTTTTTTAAAGGTTGTTGAAGACGGATATGAATTTTTTGCAAAGCGCCAATTAGTGACTCTATTTTCTGCCCCAAATTATTGTGGTGAATTTGACAATGCTGGATCTATGATGGTTTTTTTTTTAATTTTTTTTCGAAAATTTAAAAAAATTTTTTTAGACTGTCGATGAGACCTTGATGTGCTCTTTCCAAGTAAATTAAAAAATTTTTTTGGTAAATAGCTGGTGCCTAAGAAATTTGGGGAAGTAATTTGGTTTTTTAAAATAGTACCCGAAAACCTCGTGGGCGATTTTTTTCCGCATTAACAGAGAACTAGTGGAACATGTGTAACCCCCTATCCCTCCCCCTCCCAGAAATCGGCCTTCTGGCTACGCCCTTGATCCACCAGAGATAGGCTTGGTTGGGAAAAAATCGTGACGGGGGTTCGGCTTGGAGTTTCACTATTTTCTTGGATCGGGGGTTCGGGTCGGAAAAAGTCAAGATTCCGGGTAACCCAATCCGTCCCTAATATCCACACTATAACTAATTGGTTCGGAACTGAGCTGAAGAATCGTTGATTTTTTTATTCGCTTCTTCGGTCCAGTTACAGCTATCTCCGAGGATTTTTTTATTTTTTTGGGGGTTTTCCTGGGCCTGCTGGTTTCACAAAATATGTAGGCAGTAGAGATCGAGCTGGGCCTGGACCAAGGCCTGGGTTTTTCCTATACCCAGAGTCCATGCCCAGGCATTTTTTGGCCTTCCTGGGTTTTTCCTGGGCCTAGGTTTTTCCTGGACTACAGGCCCAGGACCCGGTCCAGGTCAATAGATCAAACCCGGAACCCAGGAACAGGCCCAGGCTTTTCAAAAATCTCGATCTCTAATAGGCAGCTCTCTAATCCTTATATTTTTTGTTAATTTAATCAAAAAATTTTTCCCTTCAAGATACTTAAACCAGACAAGAAGTCTAAATTCCCTTATACTGGTGTAGGTCAAAATCGACCAGTTACTCCACCTCGGGCAGCGCCAGCTGAACAAAATAAAAAGACTAAAAAGTGATTTTTTCATAAAAAAAAAGTTTAATTTTTGTGTGTTGTAGGTGTTTCTTTTTTGTTTAGAGTTCGTGGCTTTCTTGATTCGGGCTGGTTGAGTTTCCAAGGGGTTTTTTGTTGTAGCCTGAGGTGCTGGATTTTCAGGGGTTAAAATTGGGGTCTGAACTCGAACCTCTAACTTTCGACCCTGACTATCGACACCGAATTTTTCGACTTCGACTTTTCGATTTTGCAAAAATTATGTCCGCAAGTTTTTTTGCAGACAAAATTTGCGGACTAGGGTCGGAACCTGAACTTTTGACCCTGACTACCAGCACCGAACTTTTCGACTTCGATCCTGCTAATTTATGTCCGCAAATTTTTTGCGGACATAATTTGCGGATGTGGGTATAAAGTCCGTTTCAAAATTATAAGACCACCCATTTTTTTCGTGTTACCCATACTTTTTGAGTACCAAATTGGCCCTAATTTTTTCTATTAGTAAATATTTTATAAATATTAGGATCGTGAAAGTTTTAAAGAGTTTCATGTAACTTAAAAATTTTTATGAGTCTTTTTTCAAAAATGGGGTGTTTCATAATTATAAGACCAAGATTTCAATCCTTATTTTCTGTGCCATAAGTGATCCAGAAATTCCACAAAAATTGATATAAACATTTCTATCAATACCGAGTTGAAAAGCAAAAAGAACGAAGTCTATAGATGCTTTCTTCATTGAGATCTCAAAACCCCAAAATCAACGGAAAACCGGGTTACAGTACTTCAAAAAATATTTTAACCCCCTTAGACATTGTATAAAAATTTTCTTTTGGGCTCATTAGAAAGCCCACAAAATTTGCTACTAAAACCACTTGGTCACATCCTTGAGAAAAATTCTCCCATTGAGGACTCATCGGTTAAATTTAAAATGTAGAAATAATGACAATTTATGGGGTAATTTGAGAGAATTTATTTGTCTGCTCCTTTAACAGGTAGCTCCTCAATGGGAGAATTTTTCTCAAGGATGTGACCAAGTGTTTTTAGTAGCAAATTTTGTGGGCTTTCTAATGAGCCCAAAAGAAAATTTTTATACAATGTCTAAGGGGGTTAAAATATTTTTTGAAGTACTGTAACCCGGTTTTCCGTTGATTTTGGGGTTTTGAGATCTCAATGAAGAAAGCATTTATAGACTTCGTTCTTTTTGCTTTTCAACTCGGTATTGATAGAAATGTTTATATCAATTTTTGTGGAATTTCTGGATCACTTATGGCACAGAAAATAAGGATTGAAATCTTGGTCTTATAATTATGAAACACCCCATTTTTGAAAAAAGACTCATAAAAATTTTTAAGTTACATGAAACTCTTTAAAACTTTCACGATCCTAATATTTATAAAATATTTACTAATAGAAAAAATTAGGGCCAATTTGGTACTCAAAAAGTATGGGTAACACGAAAAAAATGGGTGGTCTTATAATTTTGAAACGGACTTTATTGGTTATAGGCGGAAACTTTGAGTCAAAAAGTTTCGATCTCGAACAACTCCTAACTTTTCGACCCCCGGAACATTCTCACGTCGGCCTAGTCCGACTTTGACGAGTTCTCTCCTCTCTCCTGCCCTTGTTGTCCGAACTCTAGAAAGTTTTTTATATAAATATATTTTTTTATATATTTTCCTACCCTCTATCTTTTTTTTTTCTTCTTACAATCACACACACACACACCTCCTCTTCGAATTTTTTTTCTGAATTCTTGTCTTTTTTGATATATAACATCAAACAAAATCCCTTTCTTATGTCTCCTTTATTAAAAAAAACGCTTAAAATATAACGAAGGAAAGGACGAAAAAAATGTTTAGAATAAAAAAATGTTTTTTTTGAAAATTTTTTGGAGGGCATGCCATTTTACTTTTTTTTATTTTTAGTCTGAAGTAGTTACCCCACCCGGACCGTATCAAAGGGAAATGCCGCCAATCTATAGGAGGGGTGTCGGGGGAGGGGTCTGGGGGAGGGGTCCGACAAAAAACCAAAGGGTATGAGGGGGTTTTGTCGGCTTTTTCTTTTGATCTTTTTGATGACCCTCTTTGATCTTACCGCCAGGGTAATAAATTATTAATCGGGGGGAGGGGTCCGAACTAATTTGTACCTCATAAATCATTTCAAGGGGAGGGGTCTGCCCCCATTAACGCGAACCTATTGACGGATTTGGCGCGCGATGGGGGAGTGGTAAGGGGAATTAATTAGTACTAACTGGTTTGGGGGTTGGGTGTAAGAGGAAATCAATTAGTTGATTGATTGATTGGATGATTGGTCTGGCGGAGGGGGTAATAAAAATTTTATTACCAAGAGGTGTTAATTGATTGACTAATTGGTTTGGGGGTTGGGTGTAAGGGGAACTTTTTAGTGCTGGGTGTAAGTGGAAATCAATTAGTTGACTAATTGATTTGGGGGAGGGGGAAGGGTGAAATCAATTTGTTTTACAAATTGGTCTGGGGAGGGGTCGGGTGACATTTTTATGACCGACAGGTGTTAATTGGTTGACAAATTGATCGGGGTTGGGTGTAAGGGTGAAACCAATTTGTTTTACTAAATGGTGTGGGGGAGGGAGCGGGAAGGGTCCACCGTATCAAAGGATGCCGCCACTACTTTGATTGATGATCAAAGAGAAATGCCGCCGAGTCTGACGGGCTGGACCGAGGGGAACCAATTAGTGACTAATTGGTCGGGGGAGGGGGCAAGGGAAAAACAATTTGTTTTACTAATTGGTCTGTGGGAGGGGGTGGGAGAAATTTTTATTTCGGAGTTACGTAATTAACAGGGTGATCTCATGGGTGTTGATCTTTTGGGTTTAACTTCCTTTTCCCTTTCTTTTCTTCACTGAAAAATAGAGATTTTTGGAAAAATAAGGTACTTTTGTAAAACGTCATAAAAATTTTTCTAGGACCTAACTTAAAAAACTGACCGGTCATTTTCTAGATAACTCTTTGCCCTATCAGATGCAAAAGACCGCATCTGTTTATCATTTTGCCTAAAGTTGTTATTAAACAAAATACTCATTAATTTTTTTTATTAATTTTTATTTTATTAATTCAACATTTAAATTTTACAATGAAAATTTTCAACTTTTCTTAAATTAATGTCAGTTTTTCCCTTCATTCTGCTTTTCGTTTACTTCCAATCTTTTTGTACGGTGCCAGAACATCTGTAGCAGTGCTATTAGCTTTGACACAGTTATTGCATAATCCTATCTTCACAGTAACACAAGAAGGATTCTCTTCAAATTTGTCTTTTGAATAAAATAATTTGTTTTGGCAGTCTAAAAATTTAATTTTTGAATAGAATATTAAATTTTATTACCTTGACACAGATAGAATGTAATTAAGAATTTTCCGCGTATTAGCTTCCAAAGTTGTTGTTGTTTAACAACATGCTCTTCAACAATCTTTATTTTATTTAGATCAACAGGAGGATTAGTAAGAGTTGACTCTTAAAAAATTTGTATGGTAATAATTATTATATTATTAAACCTAAAGAGCTTTTTGATTCCTTCTTTTTTTCCAATTTCACAGGTTTTGAAACGGAAATTTCTTTGCTTTTCTCACAATCCCCATCTTTTAAAATAGAAACTTAATCAGGTTTTTAAAATGAAAAGTTACCAATCTTCTCAGTGGCTGAGTTATTTTGTTCCATTTTTTAATATTAAATATTTAATTGTAGTACAAATTGTTGTAAATTATAAAGAATGACCTTGAGAAATAAAAATTATTGATTTTTTAAGTAAAAAGTGGGCGTGGCTTAATATCGATTTTTTAAAAATGGTTGGCTTCGCTTTTAAAATGGCTTGGCTTCGCTTTTTCAAATTTGGTGTCTTGTTCAAAATAGATACACATAAAGTTGAGAAATACTGTAGGGTTAGAGAGTACAGACACCTATTAGAGTGAGAGAGGACGAATTTTGCGAACCATATGGTTCGCAAAATGTTTGCTCAGTCGACGATACTAGTTCTCGCAAGCGTGAGACAACATCTCAACTACCTCTCCCACCACCCCCACCTCCGCCTATGCCTCCACAGGAGGAATTATTAACAACTATACCCCCTCCTCCTGCACCACAAGAGGAAATATTAACTCCATTACTTGCATCTCCACAAAAAGAAATACAAGCACAAGAGTCTCACGTAACATTATCTCCAATCAAAGAAGAGTCGTTAGTTAAAGAAAATGATGATGCAGTCCTTTTAGAGTTTTTCGACTCTATGCAAGCTGTCACTATGGGAATATCTTCGGACGTAGAGGTTAAGAATGAAGTAATAGCTAAGATGGAAGACACTAATTTACAACCCCCTCTTTAATTCACCAAGTATTTAAGTTCATTAATTTCCAAGTTTTATAATTTTTCTATCATTTAATATGGAAACGCTAACTTTTTCAAATAAAGATTTAAAACTCAAATTGCCTTTTGGTATGATTGTCTCAGGCCCTAGTTCTAGTGGCAAGAGTACGTTCTTGCTCAAATTTATTTCAGAGGTAGAAGAGTTAATTGAACCCAAGCCAAAGAGCATACTCTATTGTTTTGGCGAAATGAGTAGTATTGTACCAATACTTCAAAGATCTGGTGTTAATGTCTTTGTCGGAACCCCACCCGAAGAATTAATAAAAACACTCCCCAAGCCACTTCTTCTAATTTTGGATGATCTTCTTTTGTCTATTGATGAAAAATATTTGTCTGAGCTTTTTACAAAAAAGTCACACCATCAAAATTTCTCTGTTATATTTGTCACACAAAATTTATTCGATCGAAAAATTAAAGTTGCTCGTCAAAATGCCCAATACATTGTACTAATGCGTTCACCTAATTCAGCCCTTGCAGTAAGGAATATAGGAGTCCAGCTCTTCCCTAGAAGGCTTGACTATTTCTTGGACGCCTACCGTCAAGCAACAAATCAGCCCTATGGATATTTATTGATCGACATGCATGCCTCCTCTGATCCAACTTTAAGACTTAGGACAGGAATATTTAAGGAGGACGAAAAAATTATTTTCACTCCAAAGAGTGGAATTTAAAATGGTTAGTCATTTAATAAACGAGAATTCAAATTTTCTTACTAAATTATGTCATACAAAATCACAACGAAAAATTCGTCGACTGTTACGACTTGCTAGTAATACTCAACTTTTAACACTTGTTGAAATATGTCTTAACATTGTAAAATCTCGATTTATGTTGACACCCCGTCAAAAGAATCGTTTAATGCCTTACGCCTGTTTTGTCCGAAAAGTAAGTAGGGCACGAAGTGAAAGAGGAGCAAGACTTGCTTTGCAGAAAGGAAATGGTATTGGAGCTTTTGCCGCTCTCCTTACCCCAATACTCATTGAACTTGCGCGCTCTATAAAAAGCGGAAATTAAACAGAATTATATTTTAAAGTATTTACTAAAGAAACTATGGCTAATAAATTTGTCCTCGTTCCGCAAGAAATTTATCGCGGGCTTACTAGTTTTGATACTGGTGAACCAAATCTTGATGATGTTCGAAGAACACTCGATAAAACTCGAAGGGTGAAGGAACATCCTAGTGTTAAAAACATTCACTACAACCAAGAATTAAGGCGTTATTTACATTTACGTAACGAAAGAGAAAATCGACCAGTTAGAGTTGAAATGGTCGCTTCACCCAAGGGGGCTATTATGAGTAATGAACAAGCGGGCCCACCTACAAATATTGCCGATAATGACGATGATTTGTGGATGAGCGATAATTTCTCATTTTCTAATTATCCTAGAGAACCTCCCAATAATGCTTATAATGTTGTGCCTCCTCTCTCTGAATCTTCTTACCATCCATCTTTACCTTCACTACCTAGAAGTAGAGACGCTCTAAGAGAAGAGGTGTCTCCAACACCTCGCCAGCTTGTAAAAAGGAAAGATAAAACAAATGGAAATGGTTCAAAAAGGATGAAACCCATTAAAGGAATTAAAAAGTCTAAAATTCCTGTTAAAAAGAAACAAAAGAAGAGGGTAACGGCAACGCTAAATTTACCTTCAGCTTCTCAAGTTGAGAAACAAACAGATTCAGTTATTGATGCTCAAAATGCCCCTTTAAAGGATTCTAATCCTGTAGCTTTAAAAAGAGACCAAGATTCCAACAGTGTTGAAGCATTCAAGAGAAGCAAAAATATATATGAAAATAAAGAACTTAGGTTAAGAGAACAAATTGCAAAGATTCAAAAGAAGAAAGAGCTATTAAGGAGAAGAAAAATTTCCCAAAATGTCAAAGTCCCTCTTGATCATAGTGTAATTCAACAAATACGTCGAGATGAGGAGGCTGAACTTTTAGATAGCGCTAAAAGATCTCGTCGTCGTCATAAAATATTGAGAGAAGGTAGATCTCCGTCTCCTTCAATACCTCGTGAGCGCTCAAAAAGAAAATATGAAATTCCTGAAGGAACCAGGTTATTACATTATAAAAGGATAAAAAGACCTGTTTCGAAGAAAAAATCAGAGCGTCTATCAAAGGCATGGCTGGAAAAATTAAGTATGATAAAAGGGCGTGCGAGTGGAAAATACAAATGGGCAACGAAAAAGCCGACCCAAGAAGATTCAAGTTCTCGACATATAGGTGTAAAAGGGCGATTAATTGGAAAGAAATGGGCTGTAAAGAAACCTTCTCAACAGGATATAAATAGATTTAAACCATCTTTATGGTGAAAAATGGCAGATTATACAAAACTTTTGCAACATCTCTATAATGACCCCGAATCTCCTGCAGCCTTTTCAGGAGTTGACAGATTATGGCACGAAGCCCGCAAAGTTCTTAAAAATTTACCTAGAAGCGTTGTACAAGATTTTCTCGAGGGGCATCGGACTTATACTCTTATGCGTCCTAAAAGAATTCATTTTCCTCGCAGCAAAACTGTAGCATCGGGCTTTATGACAGATGTTCAAGTTGACTTGGCGGATTTTCAAACACTTTCTAGACATAATAAAGGAAATAAATATTTACTATTGGGGATTGATGTTTTATCTAAACGTGTTTTTGGTGTAGCTGTCAAATCAAAGAAAGCTGAAGATATGTTAGAGGCATTTAAACAATTAATCGATCAAATGCCTATGAAGCCACATAGAATATTCTCTGATAGAGGTTTAGAATTTAAAAATAGACAAATAAAAGAATTTTTTGAAAAAGAAGAAATTGAAAAGTTTGAGGCAACCCATTCAACAGTTAAAGCTTCGCTTGCGGAGCGGGCAATTAGAAATGTTAAACAACGATTATATCGATATTTTGCCCACTACAAAACACTTAATTGGATAGAAATTTTACCAAAAATTCTGGACGGTATCAATAAGGCAAGGAGTAGGGTTCACGGAATGAGACCAATTGACGTTAACTTTAAAAATGCTCAAGAGGTGTGGGAGAGGATTTATGGAGATGAATTGTCTACAAAAATTAAAAAAGCCAAGCCAAAATTTAATAAAGGAGATTTTGTTCGTATGAGTGTTAATAAAGGAACATTTGAAAAGGGATATATCCCAAATTGGGGTGACGTAATAGTGGAAGTTGACAAAGTCAAAGACCAATCAAGACCCATTCGTTACAAATTAGTAGATGACAAAGGTGATAAGTACAAGGGATCGTATTACAATGAGGAACTCACTAAAGTGAAAAAGGATGCGGATACCGAGTACAGAATAGAGAAGTTTTATCAAAAAAGAAAGCGACCAGATGGTGCATATGAATTACTTGTAAAATATATAGGTTACCCCGAGAGAGAATGGATACACGAGAATCAGTTAGTATAAAAGACATTTGTTTTCACATTGTATAATTTTATTTGAGATAAAAATGTCAAACAGTTTTTACGTTTGCTTACTAAGTAATACAACTGATTATCCCGATAATCAGCCTAATAAGTTTCGGGTTCATCTCCCGAAACCAATTTATTTCTCTGGAGATTGGGTATGTGGACTACATAGCATTTCATACCCATATTCATGGCCTTCAACCATTGGTACACTTGACGAACAATGGATTGCTATTCACTGTACAGATTTTCAAGGTAAAGCTAAAATTATAAGAGTACCTGTACCAAGAGGTTCACACAATAAATCGGAAGATTTACTAAATTTTTTAACATCAACATTACAACACCAAAGTGGATCTCTTGAAGAATCTCCTCAAAATAAAACTGATAGTTTTGTCGATAAGCCTACTCTAATTTCACCACCAAGAGTTGAACGTCCAAAACGAAGTTTAGAGGAGACTCTACCTTCGCCTCCAAGGATACAAGCTGGTTCTCCTCCGCGATGGGTTGATCCTGCAAAACCGTCTTCTACTCCACCGGCAAAGAAACCTGCACCTCAAGAAAATGAGAATTCTTCAATTAAACTTCCCTCCCCTCCTAGAGTGCAACAACCTCCAAAATCTACTACACCTCAACCGACTCCTACTCCACAATCATCTCCACCTCCTCCTACTCAAAAACCTACTACTACACAGCCACCTCCTCCTACTCAAAAACCTATTCCACAACCACCTCCTCTTACTCAAAAACCTCCTACTCCACAACCACCTCCTCCTACTCAAAAAGCTCTTACTCCACAGCCACCTCCTCCTACTCAAAAACCTACTCCACAACCACCTCCTACTCCACAACCACCGCCACCTTCTACACAAAAACCTCCAACTACACAACCGCCTCCTCCTACTCAAAAAACCCCTATTACTCAACCTCTTCCTGCTCAAAAACCTCTTACTCAACAACCACCTCCTCCTACTCAAAAACCCCCTATTACACAACCCCCTATTACACAACCTACTCCACCTCCCCCTGCTCAAAACCCTTCTACTCCACAACCTCCTCCACCACCCCCTGCTCAAAAGCCTTCTACTCCACAACAACCTCCTCTACCTCCTCCTACTCAAAAGTCTTCTACTCCACAACCTCCTCCACCACCCCCTGCTCAAAAGCCTTCTACTCAAAAACCCTCAACCCCTCAAAAACCACAACTTTTCCAACCTCAAAAACCTTCTACTCTACAACAACCTCCTCCACCTCCCCCTGCTCAAAAACCTCCATCTTCACCTCCTAGAATTTTACCTCCTCAAAAATCAATTCCCCTCCCAAAACCTACTACTTCACCAAAAACTCCACTACCCCCTCCTATGCAAACTCTTCCTCCACTCCCTGAAGCTCTTCCGTTAAAACAAAATCAATCAACCGTTCAACAAAAAATAAAATGGACTGATGATATGGAGAGAGTTCTAACACATGTAATTGGCAAACCCCCTACTGACTTTCAAAGAGAAAATTATTTACCAATGATAGAAGGTCTTCTGAAGAAATACAGTTATCTAAGAAAAGACAAAATAGATGCTACAGTCCAGAAACAAATTATAGATTCTATTTCTCTGTCCTTTCACAATGATTTTAAACGTTTTAAAATGGAATATTCTCATCCAAATATTAAATATATATCGTTTTCTCCTCAACTGGGTTATGTTTTGGGCTTTGAAAATACAAATATGGTCATGAATAATGAGATTGCAAAATATGGAAGTGACTTGAGAGGAGGATTCTCAAGTTTTGCTGTGTACTCAAAAGGTTTAACAGAAAATATGATCGTTGGCAATTCCCTAAGCTCTCTATTAAGAGTTGTTTCAGTGTCTGGTAATCCTGGAGAGTATCAGGAAAAGATTTATGACTCACCAATATACATTCGTGTGCTTCCTAAGGAAATCAACGAGATTGAGATAGAATTAAGAACAATGGATGGAGGAAGACTCGTTCCCTTTGCATTTGGGACAGTGATGATAGTTTTAATCTTTAAGAAAGTTATAAATTTTTAATTTTCACTTGTCGTGTCTATATAAATACCCTCAAAATTGCAAATTTCATTTATTATTTTGAATAAAATATTTTTAAAAAATGGTTCATGTAATTTTTGATACAAGATCTGTCGGTTATGAAGAATTTCTTCCTATGAAGGGAAGTGGAATATCTGATGAATACAGTTACTTTAAAGGTTCATCGCCCTTTCAAAGAGGTTACGGTAATTCTCAAAGAGGAGCAGGGATTGGTGATGTAATGAGAGGACTTTGGCGTTTTTTCCTCCCAATAATAAAACAAGCGGGTACTACTGTAGCAGGGGAAGCGTTAAGCACTGGTCAGAGAGTGTTAGAGAGAGTAAATCAAGGAGAGCCAATTAAAGCAGCACTTAGAGAAGAAGGAAGAAGAGGTATAGATACAGTACTCGAGAAAGGAGGGCTACCAAAACAATTTGGTACTGGGCGTAAAAAGAGTATAAAAAGGCATGCCATACCTTCATATCAAACAATTATTGGCAAAAAAGTTAAAAAACGTTTAAGATCAGACGCATTTGGACTCTATTGAAAATGGCTTTTCAAAAAATCGATAATGAAAGCATAAATTCTATAACTAGTGCACTTGACTTCTTTCAAATTCCTCCTACAAATGTTACAGTAACGTCTTCTAAAGTATTTGAAATTCTTCCCAGCAATCCTCTTACAGATACACCCTACCATTTTAAAATTCATTCAAGTCAAAATTATATTGACTTGTCAAAATGCTACCTTTTTACTGAACTTAGAATAAGAAAAGAGAATGAAAACGGTTACTTGGTAAACCTTGCTGCAACAGACAATGTTGCACCAATTCAACTTATAGGGCAAACGTTTATTAACAATATGAAAATTAATATTAATGGGCGCGAAATTTTTAATTCAAATTCTTTGTACGCTTACAAAACATATTTGTCTTACGAGTTATCGTATTCTCAAGGAGCAAAAAGCTCCCATCTTAATGCAGCAGGGTATTATTTTGGTTCAGATACAAATTTAGAAAGCGGAGCTGGATATGAAGCTAGGAGAAGATTATTTTCATCGAGCAACACAGCTCAGTTTATTTCAAAACTTGATGCTGATATTTTTAATCAGCCTCTTTATTTAATTAATCAATGCGAAGTGGATATTGAAATTTTACCAAATGATGCAAAATTTGTTCTAATTGCCCCTCCTGTTCTCGGTCTTGCCCAACCTACGCGTTACTATTTTGAAGTTGTGAATTGTAAACTTTATGTAAAGAAGATGGATCTTATGGATGGTTTAGCTTTGGACATTGCCCGAAAACTTGACATTAAACCAGCCCGTTATGCTATAAGAAAGACTATGATGAAACCCCTCTTTATTAGTCAAGGGAGATATGAATTTAATGCCAACCTTTTTATGGATCAAATACCTAGAAGAATAACACTTGGACTTGTCTCTAACTCTGATTATGTTGGAAATTATGGACGCAGTCCTTTCAACTTCCAACCCTTTAATGTTCGCGAAATTACAATAATAGCGAACGGGAGAAGTTATCCTCAAGCCCCCTATGACTTTGATTATATGAATGGAAAATATGTTAGAGCATTTAACGATATGAATGATGCCATAGGGCTAGCAACTTCGTCAGAAAGTAATGGAATTACCTATCAGCAGTACGGTAGTACCCATTGTATATACATATTTAACCTGACAAATAGTGGTGATGACCAAGGAGGACTATTTGATTTAATAAAGAATGGGACAACTGCTGTGAATATTAAATTCAGTCAACCAGTGCCCGAAGGGGGAATTATGCTTGTAGCTATGGGCGAAGCAGATTCATTAATTATTCTAGATAAAAATCGTACTATTGCTAGTGACACTACTATATAAATAGATTCAGATTTCAATATTGTATTAAAATTTTAAAATGAATAAAATTTCAATTGTTATTTTTCTTATTCGAATTTTTTCTCCTCTTGTTGAATCACTAAGTATAGATGATATTTCAAAAGTGGAAAATTTACCCGAATACGCAGAATATTTAGCAAAAAGAACAACAACATCTACATCCTTTCCTATTAAAATGGATTTCCCAAACTTCCCTACCATTCAACTTTGCAAAGATAGCCCCGGGGAAAATAATATATATGGACATATTTTTTGCTGGGGAATGATAGTCTTATACATTTTGTTTATAATTAGCCTACTTATTTTTCAATTTCGCTCAATACTTTGGTTTAAAGTAGTACTCCCCCGAAAAAAGTTCGAAGGTAAATGAGATAAACTTTGAAAAATATATTTTTCATTTAGCATACGATGAACGGATACAAAATAACCCAGATATTGAACTCGAATCCAAGGACAAGACAAATTTTTCGGGGATGCTTCCCGTGTGATTTAATTCCAAAGAATGATTTCAAAAAATCAATATACATTGTCAATTTAGATCCAAGAGGAAAGAAGGGATCTCATTGGATTGCAATTTATATAAATCTTAATAAAATATACTATTTCGATAGCCTAGCCCTTCCAATAAGTACTTGTATTTTTAACTCATTTCTTAAAAATTTTTCTAATATTAAACGTAATGTTAAGCCCTATCAATCCCCCTTAGCTAAAACTTGCGCTCATCATTGTATCTCTCTAACTTATTTTCTATCTCAAGGTCTATCTTTTGAAAAATATTTAAAATTATTAGATACAAAACAAAATCCAGATTTATTTGTAGTTAAATTAGTAAATAAACTTTTACAATGAATTATTTTTTAAATTACACAGGTGTTGTGGCAAAAAGTGCACAATCAGTGCAAAGCCAAAAAGAATAAAAGAATAAATTTTCGGTAATCGGTATTAATGTCTTTCTTTGTTTCTTCAATAAATTGAACTTTAAACATTCTTCACACCAGTGCCAACCAAAGAAATAGTGATAAATAAAACTGCAACGAGTACCTTTATCGAGTTTCTCCCCATTCTTCAGAGATGTATTTAGAGCCGTGAGATAACTGTGTCTTACACAGGATTTGTATTGACAAAATCCCTACAATTACATTTCCATTTAATTTTATAAATTTTATTGCTACCTCTATATCAAAATATTTGGTCCCTTCTTCTTGTGACATTTTAAGTAGTTAAAAATTTTTATCTGAAAAATTACAGTAATTAGTTTGAAACAAAAGGAAAAAATGGTAAAGTGTAATAAATTAAATATGTATTAATATGTCATGAATTATTAATGAATGATACAGGGTGGCACCCTTTGATCTTTACCATCTGTCGACAGATGGTAAAAATGATTGATGACCTTTACAAAAAGCCCGCCAAATTTTAAGATGAGGTTTAAAATTTTAGTTTAAACATGCAAGGGAAAGGGAAAGTAGGTCAATGACGAGGGGTCCGCGACAATTAATATTTACTGACACAAGGCGGCACACTTTGATCTTTTGTTTACACTTTTTATTACACTAAAATTCAAATATTTTTAGCGTCCTTTTTTGAACCATGTAAAAAGGAAAAGTGACATGTGACATGTCAAGAAAAGGGCGAGGGGTCCGTCAAAGGCGGCACCCTTTGATCTTTTTTTATTACTTTGTTTACTACTTTTTTATTACATTACAACCTGTCAAAGACAAATTACCATCTGTCCAGGACACATTAGCATCTGTCCAAGACATAAAATTCTTAATGATTGATGACCTTGACATTTAAAAAAGCCCGCCAAAATTTAAGACGCGTTAATTGACAGAATATTGAAGTATAAATATCGTAAAATTGTAATAACCTCGTCATTTGCGTATATTTTATTAAATTTTTACACTTTTATCGATAAATTTTTACTTTTATTAATTAAAACATTTTTTATATTTTTAACAAAACTATTTAAACTTTTATTTTTTTTATTTTTTAACAAAATTATTTATTAAATTGCTTCATATTTTATCACTAAAACTATTTAAACTTTTATTTTTTTTATTTTTATCACTAGAATTATTTATACTATTTCAATTTTATCACTAAAATTATTTAAAAATTTTTTTATTTTTTAACAAAATTATTTATTAAATTGCTTCATACTTTATCACTAAAATTTTTTAAATTGCTTCATATTTTATCCCTAAAATTATTTAAACTTTTTATTTTTATTACCAAAATTAATTAAATTTTTATTTTTATTACCAAAATTTTTAAATTGCTTCATATTTTATAACTAAAATTATTTAAATTTTTATATTTATTACCAAAATTATTTAAACTTTTTATTTTTATTACCAATTTTTATTTTTATTGCCAATTATTTTAAATTGCTTTATTTTTTATCACTAAAACCATAATTTTTTATTTAATTGAGCTTAATATTTTATATAATATAATTATTTAAATTGTTCATTTTTTTTATTAATAATTTTTTAAGTTTTCTATAATTTATTATAAATGGATCAACAACCACCAAAAAAATATACTCGATTCACTATCGAGAATTTATTAGGACTTCAGTCCATATTTTCTATTTTTCAATCTGGAAGCGGTGTGAAAAAACCGGAGGAATATGTCGAACTTCTTGAAAACGACATTTCTCACAACGCTAAATTTAATTTTGTTAAAACTCACTCCAAATTTTCTATCAACGAATTACCTGAGGACCCCGAAGAATTATTAAAAGGTCTAATTTATTAAATAATTAAAACTGATTTATTTTAGGAATTTTTCAATCATTAATTGATAAAGCAGTGGATGAGAGCCGCAAACGCGGCTTTGAACCGGAACAGATAGGCTGTGTAGTGAGTAGCCCACTATTGGATCATGATATATGGGTACCAGTGAGGTTAGTTTAGATTTATTAAAAATATTTTTAATAAAATTGTGATTTTTCAGAGATAGAAATGAAAATACGGTTGAGGCAATCCTCAACCGTTTTCTACTCGTGGCCCAAAGCTTCCGACAGAAAAATGTTACTCTCTGGGGGCAGCCGTTTACTGTTAAAGTTACAACTATTAACAAAAGTGGACTGCCGAAACAACGACAACTTCCTGGATCAGGGCGAAATCTTCCACCTGTTCGTCACCGAGTCAATGATCAATCATTGATTAAGGCTTGTTTACCAAGTTTTTAAAACAAATATAAGATTTTTAAAATTAATGTGGGATAATTAAAGTGGGAAATGAAATATTAGGCTCGGATAAACGTATAACATTGAATGATATATTTTATTTAGATTCGAAATCAAGACAGTTTCTGTCTTTTTTATGCTTTAACTGCAACATTGATTCATGGAATATGTAAATGGTCCAGAGTCAAGTTCTCTCGCTACCTCCGTAGTGAGCATGGAATGGCAAATCGATTCAGAGAAGATACTGCTGAATTAATGGAAGAAGTTGGAGCACCAAATTTTCAACAAGATTACAACGCTGAAGAATGGGTACCTATTGTGGTCGACTACTGGAACAACAAGTATAGAGGGCAACACAAGTTCAAAGTGTTTGTGTTTGGTTCGCTTGGTCACTACACACCAATCTTCAAGTATGGACCCAACGACTTTGATATCCCTATCATTATTTACTATGACAACAGACATTTTGATGGTGTAAAGAGTGCTTACGGACTATTTGGAAGACCTTACTGTTTATCTTGTGAAAAGGTATACAACAAGCCTGCCAATCACGCTATTAACTGCAAGTCCCGTTGTAAGAAATGCTCAAGAATTGGGCCGAGTTTCCCCTGCAAAATTATCGAAGGGTTTGAAAAGTTTTGCCAATTATGCAACAAAATTTTTTACAACAATAATTGTTATCAACACCATCTTCAATCCGGGTTCTGCAACAGATCACAGCAATGTGAGAAATGTGGAGTTATCTGGAATGTAAAGGATAACAACAAAAGAGGACGTAAGGGTCATGTCTGTGGGGAACGTCATTGCTCAATCTGCAATGATTATCATGTTCCAAAAAGAGGATGTTTCATCAAACCTCTAGAGCCTAAAGACAACAAAAGGTATAGAATTATAGCCTTTGATCTTGAAACAACACAACATCGCCAATCAGGACCAGGAAAAATACATGAGCCTAACTTCATCTGCGCCAAAGTCACTTGTCCTGAATGCATTTTAGAAGTAAGTTTTTAAATTAAAAACTTGTAATTTTTAACATTTTTAGGAGAAGGAGTGTAAAGTTTGTGGGGATAAAAGGATTGTTACCTTCTCTCATAAAGCCTTTACCAGAACAACAGTTGATAAAATGGTTGTAACTCCTAATCCCCTAGAATCCTTCATCGACTGGCTTCTAGATGAACTTCCACAGGAATTTGATACTTATGCCTTTTCCCACTTTGGTGGACGTTTCGACATGGTAATTGTCTTCAAGGAAATATTTTTGAGAGGTAAATTTTAATTTATAAAAGAAAACTATGAAAAAATTTCAAGGTTTCACGCCTGAAATGTTAAAGAAGGGAAACAAAATGTATGAAATGAAGCTTATTTCACGTGGAAAGAATAAAGGGAATATAATCTTTCGGGACTCCTTCAATTTGATGCCAATGTCCTTGGCATCTCTTGTTCCTGCCTTCGGCCTTCAAGTTGAAGACAAGCCGTTCTTCCCCCATTTGGCTAACCACCCGGAGAACTACGGCAAGGAGATCTTTCCATCACCGGCAGATTATATGGCTGATGGAATGATGCCGGATAAAAGGAAATTGTTTGATGAATGGTACCAACAACATAGTCATGAGGCTTTCAATTTAGAGGAGGCTCTCGCGTCGTATTGTACAAACGACGTGGAAATTTTAATGGCCGCTCTAATTGCGTTTCGCAATGAATTCATGGAGGTGAAATGTTTTAAAATTTTAAAATTATTTTTATTTTAAGGTTTCAAAGCGGGAGGCAGGACAAAGACCAGCATCAGCCAAGGCTCATGAAGGTATCGACGTTCTTCGAGAAGCCATGACCATTGCTTCAGCATGTATGAAACACTTCCGATCAAACCATCTCAAGGTTGATCATGTTGGCATTGTTCCAGAACGTGGGTATGACAACATTGAGAATCAAAGCAAAATGGCTCTAAAATTTCTTGAATGGTATGGGGAGGAAAATAATGTTCAAGTTCAAACTGCCCTCTCCGCTGGCGGAGAAAAAAGGTAACTAAATTACTTTTTATTTTACAAATTACTTTTTAAGAGTTGGGAATTACCATTTGGACGGTTGGGTAGAAGAACAACAGCTTGGAATTGAAGTGAACGGTTGTTGCTGGCATGGATGCATACAATGCTATCCAGATGACAACATTGTTTTGCCCAATGGTAAAACTGCAGGTAGACAACGTGAATTGGATCAACAACGAATTAATTTCATCAAGCTTCAAATTCCTAATATACAAGTATATTGGGAATGCGAGATCAACAACATGCTTAGTAAAGACCGGAATATGCGGCGCAAGTTCGAAAACTACATTGACAACGGACCCATTGATATTCGGGCGAGCTTCTTTGGTGGTCGAACTGGGCCTTTGCGGCTTTTCTATAAACCAAAGGACGGGGAAAGTATTAGCTACTATGATGTAACGTCCTTATACCCGTTCATCAATGTTTCAACAAAATACCCAGTCGGACACCCAACTGTCCATATTCTGAATGAAGACGTTGCATGGACTTGTTCCTCTGATAATAAATACAATTTGGCCATCTTGAAGGTATTTTTATCGTTTTGAAAAATATTAAAGTTTTAGGTATTTGTCATTCCCCCACGCAAAATAGACGTGCCAGTTTTACCTGTTAAACTGGACGATCGTCTACTTTTCCCGTTGTGCGCAGCTTGTGCTCGCCTTTACCCCAAGGGAAAGGTTGACGAGAAATACAACTGTCAACATTCCGACGAACAGCGAGGTTGGGTCAGCACTTGCACGTCGTTGGAATTGAATGTCGCACTTGATGAGGTATATTTTTTAATATATCGTTAATTTAATATATTATTTTAGGGATATACCGTCACTAAATTGTTCCGTGTACTTGAGTACACGTCATCCGACAACACACTATTTCGCTCTTACATCGCCGAATTTATGGCCCAAAAAATCCACGCTTCCGGCTTTGACAACTCAATTAAAGGCAAAACTGAAGCTGAGAACAACTTCATCAAAGAATGTGCTGAAATGTTCAATATTAATATCGAGCGAGAAAAAATGGTAAAATATATTTCTATAAAAAATTTTTAATTTGAAATATTTAGATCCCGAATAAAGGGAAAAGGACGCAGGCAAAATTATGTCTCAATAACCTTTGTAAGTTATTAAATAAGTTTAAAATATTATCTATTTATTTTAGGGGGCAGATTTTCCCTGAGAAATTTTGGACTTTCACAGTGCACTGTGACCGATGATCCAGCCAAGGTTAGGAATTTGATGGATGACGTAAGCAAAGAAGTGACTGGATTGGATGAACTAACTCAGGATGTTGTACTTATCAGTCATCTAACAAAGAAGGATTGGATTGAGGAGCATGACTGCTCCAACGTTGGTAAGTTCCAAATTTTAATTCTAATTTTTGAATAAAATTTTTTTTAGTAATCTCCTTGTGGACGACGTCCTGTGCACGTCTCCATTTGCTGAAAGCAATGCAAAAGGTGGTTCGGACTCCCGGGTGTACTCTTCTCTACACCGGTAAATAGAAATTTTTCAAAATTGTAAATAAATTAAATTTTAGACACGGATTCTTTGATTTTCGCTCACCCAAAAGAATCCTGCCCACTTCAACTAGGGCCACATCTGGGTCAGTTCACCGATGAGTACCCAAGACATCGCATTATTGAGTATTGCTCAGGTGGGGCCAAGCAATATGGGCTTAAATTACAACGTAAGGACCAGATGGATGCAGCACCGGAATATGTTCTCAAGATCCGTGGAATCACTCTTAACTGGGACGTTGTTACAAATCAAGGAATGCAGTATGAAAATTTTAAAGAAAAAGTTTTAAATTTTGCTACTGAGGAATGTTCCCCCATAAATATCTTGTACCCAAATTTTCTTAGGCCGACTGTTAAACGAGGTTCTGTACTGACTCAACCTATGAAAAAAATTATGCTCCTTTTGTCGGCAAGGGTGTTTTACGCCCGAGCGACTTTTCTGTACTCGATTATGGTTTCAATTCTAATTAATTATTGTATCTATTTTTCTCTTTTATTTTGTAACTTTTTAATTTCATATAGTTAATATTTATTTATTTCAATAAAATTTATTATGCAAAATTAGTGTGAAGAAGTAATTAATTTTAGGGGTAAAAATGCGGAATTAAGAGAAAGAAGATAACATTTTAAAATTACAAAAAAAAATAAGTGCAAAATTAACAATTAGAATAGTCATTTTTAGGGGTAAAAATGCAGAATTAAGAAGACGAAGATAACATTTTAAAATTTAAAAAATCTCATTACATAATTAACAGTTAGAAGTAGTCATTTTTAGGGGTAAAAATGCAGAATTAAGCAAATGAAGATGAAAATTAGAAATTTTATAAAATTAACAATGAAGTTTATGTGCGCACGTGTGGTCTATATATTCACGTGTGCACGCACTACACATGTGCACACACGTGTGCACAAACTATATTCGTAATTAACAATTAGAAGTAGTCATTTTTAGGGGTAAAAATGCAGAATTAAGCAAATGAATATGAAAATTAGAAATTTTATAAAATTAACAATGAAGTTTATGTGCGCACGTGTGGTCTGCATATACACGTGTGCATACTTACACATGTGCACACACGTGTGCACAAACTAAATTCATAATTATCAATTAGAAGTAGTCATTTTTAGGGGTAAAAATGCAGAATTAAGAAGACGAAGACGAAATTTGAAAATTTCATAAAAATTACAATTAAGTTTATGTGCGCACGTGTGGTCTGCATATACACGTGTGCACACTACACATGTGCACACACGTGTGCACAAACTAAATTCATAATTATCAATTAGAAGTAGTCATTTTTAGGGGTAAAAATGCAGAATTAAGCAAATGAAGATGAAATTTGGAAAATTTCATAAAGATTAACTAATATGTATGCAGCACGCACATGTTCACCAACCTTCCATCTCATCCAGCATATCAAATTCTAATGGTTCATCATTTTTGTCGGAATCAGAATTTGCCTTGTCAATTCTGAGTTTATCAGAAACATCCACATACAATGGTTTATCATTTTCCAGGACTGGGAAGCTAATATAATCCTCTTCTTTATCATCAACTAATTCAAGTAATTCAATCGGGTAGTAACGGTCCTCACAACGCCGTGGAAACTTCTCAACCACGCATTGAAGATACGGATAACGTAAACGAATCCTGTGTCGTGAATAGTAGTGAGCCGTGACGGAGACGTTATATGGACGAGAGAGTGCCCCATAAGCCATTAGAGTATGTGCTCCTTAATGTAATTTTAATGTACGTGGAAAATAATTAGGAACCTTTATGAGTAAAACCGTGAAACGTGAAAGTTTTGCGAAAGTCGTTACGGTCCGAATAGAGGGTTCGGACAGCCCTTCCTTTGAGCTTTGAATGTAGAAGGGCACGTTTTGCCGGATGATTTAAATGGTCTCGAAGAGACTTTGGGTGGCAATTTAGTATTTCAGCACACTCATCGATTAAATGACGCATTTTGGAGTTAAGAAATTAATGAATGAAAATTTTTTAAAAAAATTTTTTGGCTTTTATACTCGCCCAAATTTTTACTAATTCTTAATATTTAAAAATATTAATTAAAAATTATACGGTCCCTCGATTATACAAAATATTTTAAATGACAGATGTTTAAAAATTAAGACTTAAACAATTCGAATGACCTTGAGAATTCTTCATTTCATAAAATTTTATTTTAATTTTGAACGACAGATGTTTAATTTTTGAATATTATTATTCTGTAAACAATTCGAATGACCTTGAGAATTCTTCATTTCATAAAATTTTATTTTAATTTTGAACGACAGATGTTTAATTTTTGAATATTATTATTCTGTAAACAATTCGAATGACCTTGAGAATTCATTCATGGTTTTGGGGTATTTTGGTTAATAACATGGGAACCAAAAAAGATAAACAAATCCGGTTTTTTGCATCTGATAGAGTAAAGAATTCTCTAGAAAATGACCGGTCAATTTTTTAGATTAAGCCCTAGAAAAATTTTTATGACGTTTTACAAAAGTACCTTATTTTTCCAAAAATCTCAATTTTTCCTATGAAAAAAAAAGTTATGCAAAGGAAGTTAACCCCAAAATATCAACACCCCTGAGAACACCCAACCAATTACGTAACTCCGAAATAAAATTTTCTACTTACCCCTCCCCCAGACCAATTAGTCAATTAGTTCCCCTCGCCCCTTCTCGTCAGACTCGGCGGCATTTCTCTTTGATCATCAATAGGGACAGCCAAAATATGCACGGAAAATCGCCAAATATGCGCATATATATGCAGCGAAAAAGTTCAAAATATGCACCAAAATATGCAAAATTTGCCAAAATATGCACTGAAATATGCACCAAAAACTAGTTAAAATATGCTTTAAAGATCAATATTTTAAGCCAAAAACTCGAAATTAGCCTTCAAACCCGCAATTTAAGAAAATTCTTAAAAGATTTTATGGAATTAGATTATTGCATAGAAATTTAACAAAAGAAAATTTTTCCGAAAAATTTTTCGAAAAAATTTTTTTATAAAATTTTTATAATAAATTTTTTGACCAAAAAAATTCCGAAAAATTGAAAATTTTCGCCGATTTTTACTAAAATTTACCAAAAAATGCCGAAATATGGACCAAAATATGCAAAAGTTGCCAAAATATGCACAAATATGCAAATATGCACGGGAGGGCCGAAATATGCAAATATATGCATTAAGAACCGGGTCCTAAAGTGCTCGTACCAATGTAAAAACACCATTTTTGGGCTTCCCACGTTAAGGCATATCAGCATACAAAACATGCATTTGCATGTTTTGGCTGTCCCTAATCATCAATCAAAGGAGTGGCGGCTTTCTTTGATACGGTGGACCCTTCCCGCCCCCTCCCCACACCAATTAGTAAAACAAATTGGTTTCCCCCTTGCCACCTCCCCGACCAATTTGTCAAGCAATTAGCACCTCTTGGTAATAAAATTTTCATTGCACCCTCCCCCAGACCAACCAACCAACCAATCAATCAATCAACTAATTGATTTCCTCTTACACCCAACCCCTAAACCAATTAGTCAATCAATTAACACCTCTTGGTAATAAAATTTTCATTGCCCCTCCCCCAGACCAATTAATCAATCAATCAACTAATTGATTTCCTCTTACACCCAACCCCCAAAACCATTTGTAAAACAAATTGGTTTTACCTTACACCCAACCCCCAAACCAATTAGTACTAATTAATTCCCCTGACCCCCTCCCCCATCGCGCGCCAAATCCGTCAATAGGTTCGCATTAATAGGGGTTGACCCCTCCCCTTGAAATTATTTATGAGGTACAAATTGGTTCGGACCCCTCCCCCGATTAATAATTTATTACCCTGGCGGTAAGATCAAAGAGGATCATCAAAAAGATCAAAAGAAAAAGCCGACAAAACCCCCTCATACCCTTTGGTTTTTTGTCGGACCCCTCCCCCAGACCCCTCCCCCGACACCCCTCCTATAGATTGGCGGCATTTCCCTTTGATACGGTCCGGGTGGGGTAACTACTGTCTGATTAAGTGAGTATTTGGACTTTGTCCGCAAAAAAATGTCCGCAAAAATCAAAATAAAATTCAAACCTTTCGAAATTTGCTAGAAAATTTTTTTTCCATGTCTTGATCATTTTTTAATAAAATTTTTTAAAATTGTTCGCAAATAAAATTGCGGACAAATTATATTTTTTGCGGACGACTCATTTTTACGGTCAGATTATTTTTTAATTTGTCCGCAAACTAATTATAAGTAAGATCTTTTCAAACGAACTAAGAAGATGTAAAATTTCTGTGTTTGACCGCAGAAAATTTGCGGTCAATATTTGCGGATTTTTTAATCTTTTTGCGGACAAAATTAAAATTACTTTTATTGGTCCATTTTTCGTCGTAGAATTTTTTTTCTTAGACACTTGAGCCATTCTTACTCATTTTCAGTTTAGATTTGAATCTAAAAAGGTGACATGGCATGCCATTTTTTTTGTTTTATTTTACACATAAATGCATCTTCTGCATTAATATCTTTAAAAAATTTTTTTTTTAATTTTAAAATTTTATTTATTAAAAAAAGCAAAAACTAGAGATCTCTTCAAAATCGCAAAAAGAATTCTCAAAAAATGTCAACAGGAGTGCTATCTTTTGTTAAGGGCATAGATTTGTCTTCAAATGATTTTTCTGGTGATCGTTTCCCAAATGAAGTTGTTGCAATGACACAAGCAACTTGGCTAAAATTGAATAAAACACAATTGGAAAGGGTGCCTGATGTGCTGTCTAATTTAAAAAATTTGGAGCACCTTCAAATGATTAATAATAAATTACAGGTTTTTTTTAAATTTTTTGGGTTTTGGGTTGGAATTTTAGGGGCTTGATAGACTAATTTTTATTAGACGAGAAATCCGCATTTTTTTGTCCGCAGATTAATGGATGGCCCAACTTGCGGATTTTAAACGTGCGGATTTTAAATCGTTAACAGATTTTTGCTAGCTTTTGTTTGCAGTTTTGCGGTTTACTGGAATATACATAGAGTCTGCAACAGACTTGCTGACATAACTAACTTACGGATTTTTAAGGATTTTTACTTCAAACCCCCCTAAATTTACGCAATCCGCAATTGCGTGCAGCCCTGAGCAGGAACCTACTATGGATAGTCTCTTTCGGTGAACTCGAAAGCAAATTCCAAATCCCTTAACATATAAGTTTTACTAAATTCCTTTTTATCCGCAAAAAAAATTTGCGGACACAATTTGCGGACTTTTTTTTAAGCCGACCTAGGGTTTTAAGACCAGTTATATTTCCTAACTTTAACAAAAAAAAATTTTTTTGCAGAATGTCCACGGTGAATTGTCTGATCTACCTCTTTTGAGATCTGTGGTTGTACGCAAAAATCAAATAAAAACGTCGGGTGTTCCAACAGATATTTTCCGAATGAAGGATTTGACAATTATTGATTTTGGTGATAATTTATTGAGGGATGTCCCTTCCAATTTGGAATATGCAAAATGTGCAATTGTGTTAAATTTACGTGGTAACAATATTCAAAATATACCAAATCAGGTTTTTTTATTTTTTGAGAGTATTCTGAGATTTGCGGATTGTCCGCAAAAAATTTTTTTGTCCGCAAAAAATTACGGTCTGACTCGTAATACCAAAACGGCGAAATGTCAAATGCCTACCAAATAAATACCAAATTGTTAACCTTTAGCCGCTGTCTGAAACTATTTTTCTCGTCGTTGAAATAACCTCTCCCCCGTAGTTGGAACCACACATTCTACTTATGTTAGTTTGGCATTATGCCGTCATCCCTGCAATTTAGAATTTCGATGTTTTGGCATTCTACGCTACGTCCCTTTCATGACAGCTAAATTGTTTAGATTTTATCCGTAAACAATCCGTGTGCCTCCATGTCTTAAAGTTTTTTGTCCGCAAAAAACTTGCGGAAAAAATTTTTTGCGGACAGAAAATTTTGTCCGCAAAAAACTTGCGGACAAAAAATTTTTTGCGGACAACTCAAATTTTTGCGGACAACTTTTTTTAAACCTCTTATTTCAGATCTTCTCCAATCTAATTGATCTCATTTACCTCGATTTGAGCAACAACAACCTTGACAGTCTTCCCCCACAACTTCGACGCCTAACTAGTTTACAAGTATTGAAGTTATCAAATAACCCATTAACTCATTTTCAATTTAAACAAGCACCAGGGTATGATTTTTTTATTTTTTTTAAATTAATTTTGTCCGCAAATTTTTTGCGGACAAATTTTTAAATTTTTTATAATAAAATTTTATTTTTTAAAGTTCAAACAAACTACGAGTAATTGAATTAAAAAATACTCACAGAACTTTACAAAATTTGACGCTTAATTTTGAGGAAGTTCAAAACCTACAGGTTTATTCAAAAACATTTTTTTTGTTTTTACCCTTGAGAGGTTTTTTAAGAGTTTACTTGGGTTTGTAAGGAAGTTTAGCCGTTTTGCGGATTATTCTTGCTGGCTTTTATTTGCGAACTTTTCCTCATTCAGTGGAAGTTTATCCGCAAATTTTGTCTACAAATTAATTGTTGATTGTTTAAAAAATTTTTCCTTATGTCCGCAAGTTTTGTCCGCAAGTTTATATTTATTTTTGCGGACTTTTTTCATTCAATGGAATTTTGTCCGCAAATTTTTTGCGGACTGTTAAAAAAATTCTCCTTATGTCCGCAAAATTTGTCCGCAAGTTTTGTCCGCAAATTCATATTTTTATTTTTGCGGATTTTTAAAAACATCTCGGATAACTTTCGAATATTTCCGCCTTCTAAAAGTGTCAAATTTATTTGATTAATGTTCTTGACCTTTTTTTAAATTTATTTGTTAATGTAAGCAATACCCTCTTTTTTAAGCCTATTCCTTTGGGAATGAACGCCCACGCTATTTTTTAAACAAAAAAGTCTCATGTTGCTTTAGTTGATCTTTAATGTTTTGTGGGGTTTTTAAGGGAAAAGGGAAATGGCATGAATGTAATTTTGAAAAAAAAATTTTTTTTTGGGAAATGAAAGAAAAATATTGGGAAAAGGACAAAAAAGGGGGGATGTTAAAGGGCAGGAAATAAAATAAAAAAAATAAAGGACATTTTAAATATTTTTACCAAAAAAATTTTTTTTTGGTTTAAGACAATAGGAAAAAATAGTCATCTTTTTTAAATCGAAGAAAATTTTTTTGTCTGCAATTTTTGCAGTTAGAATTTGCGGACAAAACAAAAATTCATGAAATAAGGCTGAAATTTTTTTTAATTATACCGAGGGGTAAAATTAAATAGAGGTGCCGCTTATTGTTAGGTATTGATGCTCCACCCAGTTTTTGTAAAAAGTTCGCAAGTTTTGGAAAAAAAAGTCCGCAAGTTTTTTTGCGGACAAATCAAAAATTCCTGAAATCCGTTGAAATCTTTTTCTTACATTATACCGAGGGGATACCTTAAATAGAGGTGCTGCTTATTTGTTAGGTAGTTGAAAATAATTTTTGAAAATAATTCTGTTTTTGGAAAATAATTTTTGGAAAAAGTCCGCAAGTTTTGGAATAAGTCCGCAAGTTTTTTGCGGACAATTTTTTTTATTTTGTCAGCTATCTTAACTTGAGGGGTATTTAGTTTTGGAGGTATTTTATAAATTAAGTAAATTCTTGGTTGTGTCCGCAATATTTTGTCCGCAAATTTTGTCCGCAAAAATTTTGCGGACAAAAAATTCTGAAATTTTTTTTAATTTTTAAGGAATTAAATCTTGCAATGAATGAATTAACAAAAATTCCTGAATCAATTTTTTCTCTCAAAAACCTTCGAAAATTGGATCTCAGTTTTAACAAATTAACAAAATTAGATTTTGTCGAAGGAACATGGCCAAATTTGGATACTTTTAATTTGTCTGGAAATGATTTGGAAGCTTTACCTTCACAAATAATTGCTTGTGTTAAATTACAGAGATTATATGCAACATATAATAAATTAAATTTTGAAGGTTTGTGAATTTTTAAATTTTTGAAAATTTTGTCCGCAAAAAATTTTTTGTCCGCAAATTTTTTGCGGATAAAAGTTTTTTTAAACATTTCGGTTCTGAAGTGGTATGGTGATCCCTACGTTTAAACTTGATTTTTCGATTAATGATACCTATTTGAAATCACTTATAAACTTGAAGGTTAAAACTAAACATAAAAAAAAATTTTTTTTGATAATTTTTCTATTTTTCGATAATAATAATAATCATGAGAGAAAAAGAGTTTAAAAATCATTTTTTATAATATTTTTATTTGTTTTCTTCACGAAAAAATGAACAAAAAAAAAAGCCATAATAAATGATTTTGACTGAATACAGAGAATGGTGTGAATAGAAAAATAATCAATTTTTGGAGAAAAGTCCGCAAGTTACTGTCCGCAAATTTTTTTGCGGACAGTAATTTTTATAAATTTTTGATAAAATGATTTATCATTCAAAAAAGAATCAAAAATCATTTTTAAAATCCATAAGATTAATGAACTGCAAGAGTACGCAAATTTTTTGCGGACAAGACTTGCGGACAAAGATTTTTTGTCCGCAAAATTTTTTTTTAATTTTTAAAGGTCTACCCGCCGGTTTTGGTAAATTAATGCAACTTCAAGTATTATTTTTATCTCACAACAATTTGGAATTAATTCCTGAAGGTGTTGGAAGGTGTGTAAAATTGCGAAAACTTAAATTGGATAATAACCGTTTAATAACTCTACCTGAAGGAATTCATTTACTTCCAGATTTGAAAGAATTGGATCTTCGAAAGTTTGTTTTATTAACATAAAATCAATTTGGCTGTGTTATAATAAAGTCCGCAAAAATTTTGTTGGGCGAGATCTGTCCGCAATTTTTTTTGCGGACAAAATGGGATAATTAAACATTTTTAAGCGATCCTTCGAGGTAGGGTTGTCGGTTCTTGGAAAATCTTTGGATATCCGGAACCGAACTGAAAACCCGAACCGAAAAATCATCGGTTCTTCGGTTCGATCCAGAACCTCCGAGGGTCTACTGGGGTTTGAATTTTCTATTGGCCAGTTGGTTCGGAGAATGGATTGCCACAGCCTAATGGGCTTTAGGTCCAGGATTTTAAGAAAGTTTACGGAACTCAACCATAGGCTTGAAATTCAAGGGAAACAGACTTTTTGTTTAAGTAAGTAAAAAAAAGTCCGCAAAAAATTTTGCGCACTTTTTTTGTCCGCAAAAAATTTGCGGACTTTTTTGTCCGCAAAAATTTTTGCGGACTTTTTTTGTCCGCAAATTTTTTTATCTATTTAGTAATCCAGACCTTGTAATGCCACCTAAACCAAGTGATAAACAAAAAGCTTTGGCTTTCTACAATATTGACTTTTCATTACAAAATCAGGTTTTTGAGGCCGACATAAATTAATTAAAAAAAAATTTTTTTTCAAGTTGAGAATTGCTGGGCAAACAACAACTTCAGCTACCACCCTTTCTGAAAAAGATATTAGTAGTGGTGGGGGACCAAAAGATGCTGCTCAAAGAAAAAAGGAATTTATAAGGAGAAGAAGGCATCAAGCAGATCAGGATAGTGCTTCTAAAGTTATTCAGGTTTTTTTTGAAAAAATTTTTTGAGAAGGGGGGGGTGGGGTGAAAATTAGGAGTCTAGGAAATTTTTTGAAATTTTTGAGGGAGGGAGGGGGTTGAAAATTAAGGGGTTTAGGAAATTTTTTAGAAACTCTTTTTAATTTTTGAGGACGGGGGGGGGGTGGTTGAAAATTAAAAAAATTTTTCTGAAATTTGCTGATTTTAGGGAATGTCTAAAGTAGCGAAAGATGCATTTGACAAAGGCCAATCTATTGAATTAAATGATGAAAATGATGCTTCTGCACTTGGTCAGATTAGTTGGAAGGTACTTGGAATTTTTTAATAGTAGTGAAATTATCACTGGGTGGATGAGTTGCATAGCCGAATACTTCCCTATTTTGTCACGGGCATTGACCATAAAAATTTAAAAAAAAATTATGGACTCTTAAAATATTATTTAAAATGTCTATTTTATGTTTTATTTTATTTACTTAATTAAAAAATATCAATTAACCATGAAAAGGTTCGAACCCATGACCTAAATGATTTTGTAGTCAGGGCTCTTATCCACTTAACCAAAAATAAAAATTTTTCTCCTATGGTCCCTGTGTCGATCCCCTTCAATTAATAAAATTTTTTAAGGAAAAATTGGCAAAACAAAAGCCTCGCCTCGATTATTCAGACGTTTTTGATGATGAAATTGGTTCCTGTGATAATTTGTGGATGTGGGAAATTGAAAATTTTTATTCGGCATTAATTGATCCTCGAGAACATGGACAATTTTATGAAGCTGATAGTTATTTAATTTTGAAAACAACACGTGAACCCAGTGGAAGTTTAACTCATGCAATATATTATTGGATTGGGGAAAAGACGAGTTTGGACAAGGTTTTTTTATTTTTTTTGATGGAGGGGGGAGGGGGGGTGGAGGGTAAAAAATACTTGGAAATGTTTGAAGGTTCAAAAAAAGGCATATCTAAAACCGGGTTCGGTCAGTTTATCCGATACCCAAACCTGGGACCCGAAACTTGGTCCGATGAGAATTTAAAAATCCCTACTTATCCCTGATTTATAGGACATTTCAAAGTTGCTATCTTTTTATCAGCTAATTTTGGTACGAGCATCCCAGAATTGTCTTTAAGTCAGATTTTAAGGAGCACAAGAGAGTGAATGTGTTTAGGTTGAGTCGAGGTTGTGGAGAAAGTCAAGTTGAGGAGTTTCCGGGCCAGTTTTTCATATTTTTTGGATAGGGGTTTTCGGGTCGAAGAAAAGTAGAGACTTGGGTACCCGATCCATCACTAGTGTGCGTGAATGTGTCTCCCCTTGGCGCCGGAAAAAATCCTAGCTAAGGGCCTATGGGTCTGGGGTATGCCAATTTCGTCTTTACTCTTTTGCCGAATTTTGCCTTTTTGGTGTTTCGTCTTTCGTTTCATAATCGGTTTTTTCAGGCAATGTGTGCAGCTGTTCACGCAGTAAACCTAAGAAATCACCTTGGAGCATCTTGCAGGTTTCTTTAAAATAATTTTGTGTAAATTTAATTTTTTTAAAGAACAATAAGAGAAGAAATGAACGATGAATCTGATGAATTTTTGGAATTGTTTAGTGAAGAAATTGTAAGGAGGTTTTTTTTAATTTTTTGAGGATATTTATTGAAGGGTTACTTACTTCCCGGGTGACCTGAATGTAACGTTGTTTCGTATTTTTTGAGTTTCGTTTTGTTTCGTATTTTTTGAGTTTTGTGGTTTTTTTTTAATTTCGAGGTTTTCTTTCGAAACAGCTTTGTTTTGTTTCTTATGAAAAAAGTTGGAGGATCTTTAGGGCTTTTATGAATTAGGACGCCAAAAAATATAATTTATTTTTCTTTTTTAAGATTTATTTTGACGGTGCAAAAATGCAATCAGGATTTTATGTGGTTGAAAAAGCTCCTTTTGTTAAAAAGTTTGTGTAATTTATTTTAATGAGTCGACCTCAATTTTAAAGACCTCATTAAGGCCAAAAAAGGGCGCCTGCTTAAGAGGATCTCTTACAAGAGCGTAGCCAGAATGGTTTGAGGGCCCACTCTTCCCCTGAAATAAGGGGAAAGTGGAAAAAATTGAGATAAGGATGATCGAAAGAGTGTAGGGAGGATCCCTTAGATAGAAGGGTCTCTTATACTCGAGGTCGTGGTTTTTTGGGTTTATTTGTAAAGAAGCCTTTGACCGCATTTCTATTAAAAAAATTTTTTCATTTCAAGGCTTTATCGTGCATATATTAATGGGCCTTCAGTAGAAATGGAAGCTGTGCCGCTTAGCCCAGAATCTCTTGACCCTCGTTTTGTTTTTTTGTTGGATGCTGATAAAATTATTTGGATATGGAGTGGATCGCGTTCTAGGGTTTTTTTTTTTAATTTAATTTTTAATAAATAATTAGAAAATGAAAATTTTGCGGACAATTTTTGCGGACTTTTTGTTGCATCTTTTTTTGCGGACGTCCGCAAGAAAGTATGCAGAAAAGTCCGCAAAGTTTTCTGCGGACGTTTGCAAAAAATAACAGAAAAAGTTTGTAGAAAAAATCCGCATAATTTGTCCGCAAATAATCCGCAAAAAAGGTCTGTGAAAAAAAATGTCTGCAAATAATAAATCCGCAAAAAAATGTCCACAAATTTTCTTTTACGGGTAACCCTCTGTTTAAAAAATTAATTTAAAAATATTTTTTGCAGGTAACATTCTCAAATAAAGTTCGTTTGTTTGCTGTAAAAATGAATAAAAGAGATAAAAAAGGAAAAGCAGAAATTGAATCTTGTAATCAATTGAAAACACCTGACGAATTTTGGGAGGCTTTAACAGGTTTTTATTTTTTATAAATTTTAGAGAAGCCCCTCCTACCAAGGTCTGTTATTTTTTGTTTTTGTTAGCCTAAGCGAGACGAGTATTTTATAAAATTTGATTTTCGGAGTTTAGCCCGTAAAACTAGGCTCAGGTTTTGTCTGAAAAGTTCTGGCCATTTCTTTTGTCCGCAAAAAATTTGCGGACAATTCTTGCGGACAATTCTATTTTTGTCTTGCGGACAATTCTATTTCAAAATTTGCGGACAATTCTATTTTTGTCCGCAAAAAATTTGCGGACAAAAATTTTTGCGTAGTTTTGGACTACTCACTCATTTTCTTGTTTGCTCCCAAAATTGGATAAGCCACCATCTTTAATGTTTAAAAAATTTATTTAGGCTCCAAAACAAAGCCAGAAGAACCAATATTTGAACATATCCCAGAAGATCACAAGCCTGAACGTAAAAGATTGTACGAAGTACAGCTTGGAATGGGTTATGTAGAATTGCCTCAAATTGAATTGAAAAATGATATTTTATACAAAGAGATGTTGAAACCTAAATGGTTTGTTTTTATGTTTAATTTGAAGGGTTTATTGGTGCCACGGACGTGTACAAAAGTTTTGCGGACAAACTTTTGCGGATAAGTATTCTTGCAAACCAGGGATGTCACGGGTTACCCGAAACCCGACCCGACTTTTTGCTCAACCCGAAATCCGAAACCCGATCCGAGAAAAATTTTGGAAACCCGACCCGAAACCCGACCCGACATTTTTCTCAACCCGTGACATCCCTGTTGCAAACTGACGTTTTTGCGGAAAAAATTTTTTGCGGACAACACTTGCGGACAAATGTTTGCGGACAAAATTTTTAGTATACAAATTAGATATTCTATTTTTTAAGTCTGATGTGAGAAGATTACCAACAAATATGATTTTTTTTTAGTTTCATTTTTGTTCGCAATATTTTTCTGGAAATTTATTTTTTCTAGAATTAAGATTAATCATGTTTTTTCAGTGTATTTATACTTGATTGTACTTCTGAACTTTTTGTTTGGATTGGGAAAAAAGCTAGTAGATTATTAAAAATGGCTGGACAGGTTTTTATTTTTTGTGAAAATTTTTTGCGGACAAAAATTTTTGTCCGCAAATTTTTTGCGGACAAATTTTTTTCTAAAAAATTTTTCATAGAAAATGGCAACAGAATTTCATCAAATCATAGAAAGACCAGAATTTTGTACAATTTGTCGTGAAATAGAGGGAGAGGAATCGACAGTTTTTCGTTCAAAATTTTCTTCTTGGGATGATATTGTGCCTTTTGATTTTACAATGACTGCGGATACTGTTCAGAGAAGAGGGGCTGATATTAAGGTTTATAATTACTTTTTATAAAAGTATAGGGTGGTAGGTGGAGATTTCAAGGAGTAAAAAAATTTTACGGATAAATAAACAAAATTTGTCCGCAAATTTTTTGCGGACATCCGCAAATTTTTTGCGGACAAAAAATTTTCGTCAAGGGCGAGAAAGTCGGTAGACCATCTGTGACAAGGGTAGGCCGGGTGTTGAAAAATAGAATGGTCCGCATTGTCCGTACGAGATTTTTTTATGAGGAAATTTTTATTAAATATTTTTTTTTCTAAGGTGATTATGGAAAGAGACAAAATGAAGACAGACTTGGTAGCCTTATTCCTTGACCGTTTACCAACTATGCCACATGAAGAAGCTGACCAATTAATTGAAGATTTTAATTTGGATTTGGAAGTTATTGAATCCTTTGTTTTGGTATTTTTTAAATTAAAGAAATTTTTGGTTCTTGTCCGCAACTTTTGAAATGTCCGCAAATTGTGTCCGCAAATCTTGAAAATGTCTGCAAATTGTGTCCGCAACTTTTGAAATGTCCGCAAGTTTTGTCCGATACTTCAAAGAATGTCCGCAAGTTTTGTCCGCAACTTTCAAAAATGTCCGCAAATTGTGTCCGATACTTCTAAGAATGTCCGCAACTTTCAAAAATGTCCGCAAGTGTAGTCCGCAACTTCTAAAAATTGTCCTCAAATTGTGTCCGCAAATTTTAAAAATGTTTGCAATTTTTGTCCGCAACCCTCGAATTGTCCGCAACTTATGAAATTACCCACAATTTTAGGGGCAATTTTGGATTGTTGGAAGTGCAAGACATAAAAAATTTTTACAAATTCTAAAAAAAAATTTTTTTTAGGAAGGCAAAAAATTCGTTCGACTTCCAAAAGAAGAATTGGGTATTTTCTATACAATGGATTGCTATGTTTTTCTATGTCGTTATTTTGATTATAATGAAGAATTGAGTGAAAATGGAAGTAAAGGAAGTGTTGAGGTTTTTAAAATTTTACTTCAAGATAACTTCTTAAGACCCAAATGTCCGCAAATTTAAAAAAAAAGTTTGCAAAATTTGTCCGCAAGTTTAGAAATGTCCGCAGGCTTTTACCCACGTATCTAAAAATTCATCGGCACGTATTTTCCGCAAATTTGAAAAAATGTCTGCAACTTTTGTCCGCAAATTTTTTTTGTCCGCAAAATTTTTTTATTTATGGCTTGTGATCCTTATTGAGTTGTATATTTTTAGAGGGGATATCTTATAGGGAGGTCTGATTTTAAAAAATAAAAATATTTTTTTCAGGGAGGAAATGGAAGAGGAGAAGAATCGGAAGAAGAGGAAAAAGAAGTTGATTTTAAATGTGTAGTCTATTTTTGGCAAGGAAGGGAAGCAAGTAATATGGGATGGTTAAATTTTACTTTTTCTTTGAAGGTTTTTTTTAATTTTTAAGAATTTTAAGATTTCTTAAAATTTCAGAGAAAATTTGAAACCCTATTTAAAGACAAGCTTGAAGTGGTTTGTTATTTTTACTTTAATTTTTTTAATTAATTATAGTCCCTAAAATGAAAAAGTTAACTAGTTGTGGTTGTGGTGTAATGGTTAAGGTGTTAGATTTTTGAGGGGAATGGGTAAAGGTTCGATTCCTTTTGTGGTCCTTGTGGTATGATTAGGCCTGGGTGGTCGGTTAATATTTCAGAAAATTTTTTCAAATTTTTTGGACAGTAAGAAATATTTTTTTAAATTTCCCCTGACCCATCCCCTTGAAAAAAATTTTTATAAAATTTTAATTCTTTAGGTTCGAATGAATCAACAACAAGAAAATCACAAATTTCTGTCTCATTTTAAGAGAAAAATTCTTATAAGGCGTGGACGTCGAGAAGCAACACTTAAATTGAATGAACCAGAACTTTTTCATATGAGAGCAAATGGGTAAATTTATAAAAAAAATTTTGGAAAGAAATCCGCAAAAAATTTGCGGACAAAAAATTTTTGCGGACAATCCGCAAAAAATTGCGGACAACAATTTTTTCCCTGGCCCATTCCCTTGAAATCCGCAAAAAATTTGCGGACAAAAAATTTTTTGCGGACATTTTTTGCGGATAATTATCCAAATTTTTTTTTTATTAGAAGCAGTATCTGTACCAGAACAATACAAGTCGACTGCCGTGTATCTAGTCTCAACTCTGCTTTTTGTTATATTCTTAGAACGCCTTGTTCTGATGGGGATGAATCCGGTGTTATTTATGTTTGGAAAGGCTCTAAATGTGATTCTTATTTTTTCAAAATTGCTGAAGAGGTTTTTATTTTTTAAGTTGACGTTTGATATTTGCGGACAATTTTTGCGGACATACGTCTCTGATTTTTTCTGTTCTGATTTCATTTTCGCCTAGTCACCCACTCGAGTTTTTTTTGGTAACTTTGTAACTTATGTCTGCAACCGTAAAATCCGCAAAAAAATTTGCGGACAAAAAAAATTTTGCGGATAAAAAATTTTTTTGCGGACAACAAAAAGTTTTGCTTACAAAATTTTTTGCAGACAAAAAATTTTTGCAGACAGAAGAATTTTTTGCGGACAAAATTTGTTTTGACGAATAATAGAGCTTCGATTTGCGGAGAAACACTAGTCTTAGAAATTTTTGCGGACACCAGCTAGACTTTGTATTTTTCTGTTTTTCTGATTTTTTAATTCCTATATTCTGAAATTAATTCTGATTTTTTCTTTCTTTTTTTGGTTTATTGGGGGTTGTTTGTCCGCAAATTTTGTCCGCAAAAATTTTTTTTTGAGAAAATTAAATTTTATTATTTAAAAAAAGGTTGCAAATGAACTAGTAAAAAAAGATTTAAAATTGCCCATTGAAATAATTGAAGAAGGAAAAGAGCCCCAATTATTTTGGCAAACCTTGGGAGGAGGAAAGAATAGAAAATATGATAAAAATGCAGATTTTATGCAACATACAAGACTGTTTAGATGTACAAATGAAAAGGGCTATTTTTCTGTGTCTGAAAAAACTGTTGATTTTTGTCAGGTTTTATTTTTTTTTAATTCTGATTTTTAATTCTGATTTTAGAAGTCAGAAAATTCTTTATAAATTAGAATTCTGATTTATAAAATTTGTTCTGATTTTTAAAATCAGAATTAAAACCAGTTCTGATTACAATTCTGATTTCAAAAAATTATTCTGATTTTAATTCTGGTTTTATTCTGATTTTTAAAACCAGAATTCTGATTTTAGAAAATTCTGATTTTAATTCTGATTTCAAAAAAATTATTCTGATTTTAATTCTGGTTTTATTCTGATTATTCAAATCAGAATTCTGATTTTAGAAAATTCTGATTTTTTATTCTGGTTTTTAAAATTATTCTGATTATAATTCTGATTTTAAAAATTAATTCTGATTAGGATTCTGAATTAAATTCTGGTTTCTAAAATCAGAATTCTTATTTTACCGGAATTAGAATCAGAATAACAATGTCAAAATTCTGAAATTTTATGAATTAATTTTTAGGAGGATCTTGAAAATGATGACGTTATGATTGTCGATGATGGCAATTTTGTTTATATATGGCTGGGAACTGGTATAAACATTTTGTTTAATTTTTTTCTCTGATTTTTTTCTGGTTTCTTGGCCACAATCCTAGTTTTTCTGGTCCGGGTTGTTTCTGATTTTTAAATCATACGGGGTTTTTTTCTGTTCTGATTTTCTGGTCAAATTCAGATTTCTGGTATTTGAACCATAATTCTGATTTTTCTGTCCGGCCAATTCTGATTTTCTGTTCTGGTTTTCTGAAATTAATTCTGGTCCCTCTGATACTTAATTCTGATTTATATTCTCATCTTCTGAAATTATTTCTGATTTTTTTCTGTTCTGATTTTCTTATCCAATTCAGATTTTAAATCATACGGGGTTTTTTTCTGTTCTGATTTTCTGGTCAAATTCAGATTTCTGGTATTTGAACCATAATTCTGATTTTTCTGTCCGGCCAATTCTGATTTTCTGTTCTGGTTTTCTGAAATTAATTCTGGTCCCTCTGATACTTAATTCTGATTTATATTCTCATCTTCTGAAATTATTTCTGATTTTTTTCTGTTCTGATTTTCTTATCCAATTCAGATTTTGAAATCATACGGTTTTTTTCTGAATTCTGATTTTCTTATCCAAATTCAGATTTCTGGTTTTTGAACCATAATTCTGATTTTTCTGGTCCTCCCAATTCTGATTTTTTTCTGTTCTGATTTTCTAAAATTAATTCTGGTTCCCCTGGTACCTAATTCTGATTTATATTCCCATCTTCTGAAATTAATTCTGATTTTTTTCTGTTCTAATTTTATTTTTCAAATTCTGATTTCTGGTTTTTGAACCATAATTCTGATTTTTCTGGTTCGGCCAATTCTGATTTTTTTCTGGTCTGATTTTCTGGTTTTCTGAAATTAATTCTGGTTCCCTGATACATACTTCTGACTTATATTTCCATCAAATTAATTCTGATTTTTTTTCTGTTCTGATTTTCTTGTCAAAATTCTGATATTTATTCTGAATTCTGATTTTTCCCCTTGTATAAATTTAAAAAAATTAATTTATTTTAAAGGTGCCAGCGAGGTTGAAATAAAATTGGCCTATAAAGCAGCTCAAGTTTATTGTGGACATATACAAATGAAACAGCCTGAAAGGCCTAGAAAATTGGTTTTTTTTTTTAATTTTTTTAATTTAAAAATAAAAAATTTTTTTTCAAGTTATTGTCAATAAAGGATCACGAATCTAAACGATTTTCTCGACTTTTCCATGGATGGGGAAAACACAAAATTCCTGCTGGGACTGAAGGAAAATGAAGAAAAGACGAGGAAAGGATGGGTATTTTAAAAAAATTAAAGGGTACTGATTAGTTATCCTTATGATATTTTTGCGGATTTTTTTTGCGGACAAAAAATTTTTTTGCGGATTTTTTTTTGCGGACAAATAAAATTTGCGGACTTTCTGCAGATGACATTTTTAACCAAATCTAAAATATGGGAAAGAATTTGTCTGCAAAAAAAAATCTGCAAAAATTTGTCCATTAATTTTTGAGACTTTTTTAATCTACCAATAATATTCTACTAATCATCAATAATATAGCCTTAATTTTTTAATTTTCTTGCCTTTTTTAATAGAAAGATTTTTGATGAAATAAATTTAATTTTTTGTAGATGTATTTAAAAATCCTTTTAAAAATTTGCCAATTTTTGCGGACAAAAATTTGCGGATTATTAGGTATCCGCAAATGTCTACTTAAAATTTTTATCGTTATTTGCGGACAGAAATTTTTTTGCGGACAAAATTTTGCGGATTATTGATAAGTGTCTGCAAATATTTGTCCGCAAATTTCTAAAAAAAAAATAAAAATTTAGTTATGTGACCTCCACATGAATTTTACCTAGTAAATCACATTCTTTTCTCTCATTACCATTTTCCTATTAAAGGTAAAAATAATAAAAAGTTAAAAGATTATAAAAAAATATGCACAAATGCAAACACTACTAATTTATCAACCCCCTTCGTTCCTCTCTCCCTCCTTCCCAATTTATCAATACCCAAAACCTTCTCCTCCTCTCCTCCCTCCTCCTTTCCCAATTTATCAACCCTCTCGTTCCCATCTCCTCCCTCCCCTCCTTCCCAATTTATCAACCACCAAAACCTTCTCCTCCCCTCCCTCCCCCAATTTTTTGCTCACCCTCCTCCTCTCTCCTTCATTTATAGGTATTTTGTTCTTTGTGTGCTCGCTACCTTTACTACTACTATTTTTAAAAATAACCAAAGATCTTCTTTCTCTCTTTAAAAATAAATTAATAATTATTATTTTGCAGATAATTGAGCAAATAAATATTTTTTGAAGTTTTTTCCCACAACAGCGCGCCCCACCCTCAGTATTTTTGACCTATTTCTTTATCTCTTTCATTCTATTAATTTTTAAAAATTATTTCTTAATAACACCAAATTTACATTGAAATGATTTTGTTAATGCAGACCTTTCAACAAAAAATTTTTTTTGGTCTAAAAAATATTTTTTGGTCGGCAGCGACATTTCGTCCCATTATAAGAAAAAGTGACATTTCGTCCCACACTCATTTTTTTTTGTTTTTTTATTCGAGAAATCCAACAATAAGCATCTTCTAGTTTCTTTCCTAGCTGATTAAGAGAAAGCAAAGCGGCGATTTGTGTCCTCTTCTCAAGAATGTCCACCTTTCTAGTTATCTTTTTGTGTGATTTTTGTTGACCACACAGAGAGCTCCTCTGATCCTTTTTATTTTTTCCTCTAAAATAAAAAAAAAATGAATGATTTATTTATTATTCCCAAAAAATTCCCATAATTAAATACCCTCAAAAATTTTCTGAATCATTTCTAAAGAAAAGGAGATGAGGATAAATCTGTTTGGATTAATTAGAGGTAGATTTATTTTATTTAATGAGACAAACTGGTATATTTTCTTCGGTTGGACGAATTGTAAGATCTGTTAGTTTAGGTGTTTTGTTTAGACATTTTGAAATTTTGGACTTTTCTTTTTCTGTGTTGACTAGAGAAAGAGAGTTAGAGTGTGTGACAAAATGGCTTATTTTCTTCTGTTGGACGAAGTGTAGTTAGGTATTTCGTTTAGATATTTTGTAATTTTGGCGCCTTTTATTTTTCACTTTCTTTGTTGACTAGAGAAAGATAAAAATAAATAGTATAAGAAAGGCGGAGATTGTTATTTTTCGCAGTTAACAAATTTTCTTTTCTCATTTTTTTCCCATTTTTTAGATAAATTTTTTAAATTTTCTAAATTAGTTTTTTCTATTAATTCCTCTAAAATGGCACAAAAGAAGGTGACTATTATTGGATCTGGAAATTGGGGTTCAGCTATTGCACGGTTTCTTTCTGATAATATCTTTAAACCTTTAGTCTTTAGAATTATCGGAAACACCGTTGTTCAGCACAGCACCACATTCCAAACGCGAGTGCCGATGTGGGTGTTCGAAGAGGTCTGCTTTTTAGTTTATTTAAGATGTGTATTTACAAAAGATCGGGGATTTCAAAAAATCTGGGTCTTAAATTTCTAATCCGCAGTCTTGGTCAAATCTGGGTCCTGGAGTCCGCATGAACCAATGGCTCGGGAAAAACCTTGTAAACCTAATTGAAATACGCGGGTCTGTCTTTTGTGGGATCAACTTACAGTTAGACCCGAAAACTAGGAGCTGAGCCATTCTCCTGTTAAGCGCTCCCCTCCTAATTTAATAAAAAAATGTTTTCCATTGGCGGGGTTCGAACCTTTGACCCTTACTTTTGCGAATCAAAAATTCTCCGACTAAACCAAGAAGTCCTTTTTCTGTATTTTTCATTTTTCGTGTACAATCTTATTTTTTTCTCAAGTTGGTTGATGACAAAAAGCTTAGCGAAATTATCAACACTGAACATATCAACGTTAAGTATCTGCCTGGAAAGGTTTTTTTACATCGAAAAGATTTTCAAATAATTTTTTTAAATTTAGAAATTGCCAGAGAACATTGTTGCCGTTCCTGATCTTCTTGAGGCTACAAAGGTTTTTTTTGATAATTGTGGGTTACCCCAAACCAGTTTTTGAAGACGTATTATTCGAGCTGATAATGGTCACCAGTTTTTGAAATTAAGTCGAGCTGATAAAGGGCAGATATGAAAAGGAAGCAAAATCATTCCAGCTCCCCGAATGTCCACGAAAAGTGTTCCTAAGATTTCCGCAAAAACATCTCCTAGAAATGTCCGCAAAACTTATCCGCAACTTTTGTCCGCAAAATGTCGTGTCCGCAACTTTTGTCCGCAAAAACTTATCCGCAAGAAATGTCCGCAACTTTTTTTTTGAATACATTGAATATCTGCAAAGTATACTTATATGTTCTGACCATTATGAGACCTTTATGATGACAAGATTATGAGTCCGCATAAATATGTCCGGTTAAACTGGTTTGGGGTAGTCCACAAGTACCTGGTTTTTTGTATTAAATCGAGGGATTTTTTTCTAATTTTAGGATGCTGATATTCTCGTCTTTGTCGTTCCCCACCAATTTGTTGAGAAGCTTTGTAATCAATTGAAAGGAAACGTCAAAAGCAGCGCTGTAGCAGTTTCTTTAATAAAAGGACTTTCTGGCAAGTCTACAAGCTCAAAACTTCGTTTAATCTCTGAGGACATTAGTGAGACTCTGGGTATTGATGCTGCGGTTTTGATGGGGGCGAATCTGGCACCTGAAGTGGCTAATGATAATGTGAGGTTTTTTAGATATTCAAGGGGTTTTTTGAGATTTGGACGGAAAAGAGGTTTTTCTTTATTAATTTTATTTTTTTGTTAACCTCTTTTCCTTAAACTCAACCACCCTAAATACTCAAATTATGAACGGCCAAACTCGGCCCTATTTTTTAGATAAACCCGCACCACAACTCAATAGAAAGTCGATGGTCCTCTGTCGATTGGTACTAAAAAAAATTATGTACATTTTTTTCACAGTATCCGATGTTTCCTTATAAGGCCTTTCTGTCCATTATTTTCCTTTAGTCAGAATAAAAATGCCTATAAGGGATAGTTTATGAAAATGACTCATAGTGGTGAGGCTTCAAATATTTTTTGACTTTGTAGCCTCATATAATCTTTTTTAGAGTTATTTTAGGGTCTTTTCAACAAATAAAAATTGTTTCCCACTGGAGGGTTCGAACCCACAACTCTTCTTTTCGTGATTTTCCAACTTAACCAAAATGTTGATTTTTGTTTTTAAAAAAAATTTAAAAATTTATTTTGGCTATTTTTAGTTAAGTTTGAGATTATATGTCCATATAAAAAATGGTTTCCACTGGACGGGTTCGAACCTACAACCCTTCTCTTATTGGGAACCAAACATTTTCCAACTTAACCAAGGGTATGATTTTTTGTTTAATGATCTGAATTATAAGAGATTTTAGTTTTTTAAAAATTTATCTTGCCACTAGAGATAATTTATTTAAAAATTTTCAGTTCTGCGAGGCAACAATTGGGAGCAAAAATCTCGCTACAGCAATTGAACTCAAAAAACTTTTCCACACAGACAATTTCCGAATTAATATTGTTCAAGACTTTCAAACTGTGGAAATTTGTGGGGCTTTGAAGGTTTTTCTTTGAAAATTGTTTTCTCGGTGATATTTTTATTTTTTAATTAGAATGTTGTTGCGTGTGCTGCAGGTTTTTCTGATGGCTTGGGATATGGAGACAATACAAAGGTTAATTAACTTTTTTAAGTTTTTTTTTTGAGGGGTTCGGGATTAGGCTACTTGTTTACTGAAAAAGTTTAGAGAACGACGGGCCCAGATTCAGGTCATTTCTGCTCCGAAATTTCGATTTTGAGAGGTTTTCTGATTTTTGCTTTGGAACAGCTCTATTGCGCTCCGGAAAAAAACCAGAAATAAATTTATAATAGATAATAGGTAAAATTCTTTGTAGTGTTTTTTCTTCATAAAAAATTATTTTCGATGGATGGATTCGAACCCGCATCCCCCTCTTCGTATAAACCAAACATTTTCCAACTTAACCAAAGGGTACATGTTAGTTTAAATGCCCTGGAATTTGGATAGTTCTTTGGGCGTTTATTTTCCATATTTTTGTCTATTTTAGGCAGCAATAATCCGCCTTGGTTTGATGGAAATGATGCGTTTTATTGAATATTTCTATCCAAATACTCGAATCAAAACTTTCTTTGAATCTTGTGGTATTGCTGATTTGGTAACTACTTGTTATGGAGGAAGGAACCGAAAAGTTTGCGAAGCCTTTGCGAAAACTAAACGAGTATATTTTTTTATTTTTTTTGTGCGGGTGGCACTTGGGTGTTTAAATTGAAGGGTGGGATTAAATGTCATTTTTTAAAATTTCAAATTGAAATATTTAAGGAATAAAAATTTAAGTGAGTGAAATGAAAAGAGCGAACCAGTAAGTCATTAAATTCCAAAATTAGAAAGCAGGGATTTCGCGGGGAAAGAAATCTGGTTGGAGTTTCGGATATGGCCTTCAAAAATTTTTTTGAATCGAGTTCCAGGTCAAAAAAAGTCCGGATTTCGAGTATCCTTGGCACATTAGAGTTAAGTCAAAGGGACGGTAGCTAAAAGAAAACATTAAAAAAGGAGAAATATATTTCCTAAAAGGAGGGAGTGAATTAAATTTTAAAATATATCTTTTAGCCATTGTACGAGTTGGAAGCTGAACTTCTCAAAGGACAAAGCGCTCAAGGCCCGTTGACTGCTGCGGAGCTTTATGATGTTATTAAGACACGGGATTTGCTTAAAATGTTTGTTTATTCTTTAATTTTAAATTAAGTTATTTTTAAATTCCTGGTGGGACCAAATGTCATTTTTTAAAATTTCGGTTTCGGAAATTTTTTTGGGGAAAATATTTTAAAGCAGGGCCTTTATTGTGAGTTTAGAAATCTGTAAAAGGCAGAAAATTTGTAAAAAAATTTTTTCTAGGCCTCAAAAAAATTAAAAAAAAATTTTTTAAAGGTTCCCATTATTCGAAGCTGTTCACAATATTTGTATTGGACAAGTGCCTGTTGAGGAATTTATTGGAAAAATTCGAAATCATCCGGAATATGAAGACCGTTCTAATGCTGAATTTCATTAGAGAGGATAGAGGGAGAAGGGTATAATTTAGGAAAAATTTTTTAAAAAAATAGTTGAGAAAAGGATAATTTTTTTGTTTGGTTGTCTACCTCGAGACCTTATATAATATTGAATTTTTATTTAAAAATAGATTGAGAATTTATTTAAAAAATATATAAAATTGTAAAAAAAATTAAAATTAATAATTGGATTTTTAAAATGAGGATTTGGTGGTTCCCTCCTATAAGCCACGCCCCATTTATTTTTTGCTTAGTATTGGAGTTGGGGCCCGGTAATCTGGCTGTATTTTTCCTTCAGATTATTTTCCGTTTAATTTTTATTTTTTCCCCAAAGGAGGTTTTGAGGAAATTCCGACCATATAACTCACGAAGAAGGCTCCATTTTTTGTGTTCTTACTCAAGTTTTTCGGTCTTGTGTAGTTTACCCCCCTCCCCCATAAGCCACGCCCCCGTGATTTTTACTTTATATTTTATAATAAAATTTAAAATCCAATTATTCAATTTAATTTTTTAAAATATTAAATTAATTTAAATTTTGACTTGACTGGTAGAGAATTATATATTTTTATTTTAACGTGATTTGTATTAAGTACAAAAATTCAAATAATTGATAAATTTTATTGCTCATTTATTTTTTTGTTTTTTTTTATTTAAAAATGTATTAAAATGCATTAATTTATTTTTAAAAATTTTTTGGAGGTGTCAAAATTTTTTTTAAAAATTTCTAAAAAAATTTTAGGGTGCCTTAAAAATTAATTAATTTATTTTTGATTTATTTCTAATGCTACTAGTATTTATTTAATGAAGATTCTATTGTGTTGTTTGTTGGTTGAGGTGGTAGACGTTTCGACTCCCTAAATAAATGGTCTATGGTTCGAGTCCAGGTGTGGTTAAATTTTTTATTTTTGTTTATTAAATGTTTTTAAAGTATTTTTAAATAATTTCACATTGTTTTTGGGGGTTGTAAATTTTTTTGTGTGATCTATTTTTTGCTAAATTATTTTTCTCGTCTCATAATTTTGTCAAATGTTTCTTTTCTTCCTCGGAGCAAGTTCTGTTGAATCCTGGCTCTATAACTCATGAATGGTTAGCCACTTTTCAGTGTTTTCGGTACCATTTGATAGAGAATTGAATGAATCATACGATATCAAAAAATTATTATTCTCGACTTAATTCATAAAAAGGTTGTGATCAAAAAACAAAAAATTTTTTTCACCAAATGTAATTTTTCGGGACTTTATCTGTCATAACTTTTTTATGAATTAGTTGAAAATTTTGATTTTATGGTATCTTGTAGAGGGTTCAATTCTCTGTCCAATGGTACCAAGAACTTTGAAAATTGATCAACCTTTTAGGAGTTATTGGGGTCGGAACTTATCGCATTTTCAAAATAATGTGATTTTTCGGGACCTTATAAATCTGATAACTTCTTTACCGATCAGTCGAGAATTTTGATTTTTTGATATCTTGTAGAGGATTTAATTCTTTATTCCGGAGGTACCAAGAACATTAAAAAATTTTGATCCTCTTATGAGTTATGGGAGTTCAACCAAGGTGTACCTTTCCTTCCCCCTTTTTTCAAATTAATTAAAAATTCTTTAAAAATCCCCTTCACTTCTTTTTCTATTTATAAAATCATCATTTTTCTGTCCATTAAAAGCTAGTCTGGTCAGTTTTACCAAAAATATTTTTCATTCACAAAAATTTTCTTGCACACAAAGGTGTGTGTGCCAGCCACCGCGAGAGTGTGTGTTTGGTTATGTTTACCGAGTTTTTAGTCAAATAAAAAAATATTTATTTTTCTCTAATTTTATATATCGGTGTTTGTATGTGTGGGGCGCACAGTTCAGTAAAAATAAAAAAAATTTTATTAAATAAGAAAAATGTGAAAATACCATTTAAAAATAAAACTGACCGACTAGAGAAAAGAATAAAATTTCTCTCCTCTTTTATCTCTGTCTTTGCGCTTTTCTTTTGCGCTTTTTATGACAAATCAAACAACACAACAAAAATATATTTTAAACACTCTTTAATTGTTAAATGTCTCGTTGGTTAAGTTGGTTATGTTGCCAACTTAAACCTATTAAATAGGGGGCGGAGGTTCGAATCCTTCATGGAATAATAAAATTTTATTTTTTTAATTTTGCGTTTTTAACTCAAACAATAATTTTATTTTTTAAATGTCTCTTTGGTTAAGTTGGTTGTATCGCTGACCTCACCCCTATAAGGGTCTGGGGTTCGAATCTACCATGGGATATTTGATTTATTTTTTCGAATTAAACATTGTAAAAGCTAGAATAAAATTTTTTAAATTATTTTTGAGCCTTCTAAAATTTTTTCGGAGGTTTTTGGAAGGAAAAAGCGACAAAAAATATTTTTTAGAAGAATTCCCTAACAAATAAAAAGAATGGTTAAGTTGGTTGTGCTCGTGACTTCATCCCTATAACATTACATAAAGGTCTAGGGTTCGAATCCATCATGGGATACTTAATTTATTTTTTCGAATTAAAGCAATAAAATTTAAAAATTGTAATTTTAAAGTCATTTCTGAGCCTTCTAAAATTTTTTGAAGGCTTTTACAATACAAAAAGTATCAAGAAAATTGCCTTTTTAGAAGAATACCCTTATAAATAAAAAAATTCAATTGTGTATAACTGCATGTACTTATTAAAAAATATTTTTTAGTATTTTATTTTATTATTCAATAACAAAAAAAACATCCTCCCCCTCCCGCTCATATATTTTTTTAAAAAAGAATTGAGTTTTTAAATTCGATTTTCTTTTATTTTTCTCCTCATTTTGACTTATTTTTTCTCTCTCCTATTTTATTTTTGCTCATAAATTTTATTTGTAAAAAAAAATAAAAATGTTTTTGATATTGTTTTCTTTAAATATTTTCAAAAGGAAAAATAAAATTTTTAGATTAAAATCAAATTTTTTTTTATTTTGAAGACCCTTTGATGTGAATCTTCTCCTTGATATTTTCTCTTTAACTTCTTGTCCGAAATTTACCATATTTGGTATTTTGCCTATAATTTCCCCCTGTGTCATCTTGTCCAAAATTACTCAGTTTCTGTCCAAATTTTCTCATTGGCATTTTGTCTATTTTTTCTCATCGTGTCATTTTGTCCAAAATTTTTTCTGGGCATTTTGTCCAAAATTTCTCTCTGTTCCATTTTGTCCAAAAATTTCTTTTTGTTCCTTATTGTCCTAATTTTCTCTCATTTGCATTTTGTTGAAACTCTAACTTAAAGACATTTTATCTAAATTTTTCTAGGGACATTTTTGGACTTTTTTAAATTTATACCCCTAAGTTGATCTTCTGGGGTTTTTATCTATTTTTATTAATTAAAAGGTTATTCCTTCATTTATATCACAATTTTGCCTATAAAAAATAATTTTTGCCATTATAAAAAATAAAAATACAGAATGCCAAAAAATTATTATTTTATTTTTATTTGTGCCATTTTCCCTCTAAAAATAAAAATTTTTTTATTATTATTTTAGATTCATTACAATTGCTCATTTATTTATTGCTTTCTTCTCTTCTTTCTTTCCCTATGTTTCCCTCTCCCTTGGTTCCCCCCATATTGCCCACCCAAAAATAATATTTTTTATTTTCATATTTTTTCTGGTAGTAAACCCGTTCTTTTTTTTTCTTCAAGCAAATCACATACACAAAAGCGGCATTATTTAATTTATTTTTGATTAATTTATTTATATATTCTTTATTTTCTCTTTCAAACAATGATCTTCCCCTCTCTATTCTTGTCGGAAATAAAGGAACAAAAAAAAGTTTTTAAGAACAAACACTTTTATTTAAATTAATTTTTCCTTTCTTCCATTGTCTTCAACTTTTGGGCATTTTACTATAAATATTATTTTTGGACACCCTAAAGATCAACACTCGATAACAAACAATTGATCAACCCTTCAAAATATTAAATACCCAACTGATCTCGTTCTGTAATATTAAGCCGTTAAACCGATTGACTAGAGAAAATTCAATTAATGGCCCTTCACACCTAAACATAGAGCTTAGGGAACACGAGAGGATTTTCCGAGAAACTTCGACTAACGCTACCCATAGAGTCAGTCTCTTCATCCTACCTGTAATGCTTGAGGTACATTAATGGATTTCCGAGAAATTCTTATTTTTGGATGTTCCCTTCAGACTACCCATAGAGCATAAGGAACATGAATTTTTCGAATAGTTTTTATTTCTCGAATGTTCCCTTTACACTACCCATAGGGCGTAGGTAACATGAATTTCCCGAAAAATTTACCGAAAAAATTATTTTTTGAATATTCCCTTCACCTTACCCATAGGGCGTAAGGAACATGCTTTTCTGTCTGTTGATCTATTGGAAAATTTATTTATTTTAATTCATTCCCTTACCCAAAAAATTTTTTCTTTTTAATAAAAATTCTTTTTTTTCAATTGGGTTGAGCTAATAATATTATAAAACTAGCAAAAATAAGTACTTTTCTTTATATTTTATAGAAAGTGATTAATTTATGTGTGCGCACAATTTGCTTGCCCAACAACACAAAACAAAGAGAAAATAAAAGAAAAAGTTTTGATGAGCCTTTAGGCACTGAAAGAATTTTTAGTTGTTTAGAAGAGCTTCTTTTACTCTCAAATTTACTCATTCAAAGGGGGAGCTATATACTGTTTTAGAAGGAAAAAAAATTTTTTTAATTGGCTATTTGTGGGGAAGAAGAGGGATGGGGGAAGAAAGAAAATAGAAGGGGCAGGGGGGGGGGAGTACAAAGAAAATAAAAAGAAGAAAGGTAAAAATAGAAGGAGAGGGGTAACCGGTTCCAGAGAGAAAAGCATTTTTATTCTTAAAAAAATTTTTTTGAATGAGAATGATTTTCGTCAATGATACTATTCTTTCTACCACACTTGCGCGAAGAGAGGTAAAAGCACAAGGACCTAAAAAAGTTTTTTTTCGAAAAATTTCCATTTCTCGACCTTTTCATGTTCCTTACGCACTATGGGTAATGCGAAGGGAACACCCGAAAAATGCAAGTTTTCTGGAAAAATCCCTTCTTGTTCCTTACGCACTTTGGGTAGTCGGAAGGGAAATCTGAAGAATGAAAGTTTCGGAAAATTTGTTCCTGTTCCTTTCGCTCTATGAGTAATTGGAAGACAACACCCGAAAAATAAGTTTTTCGGAAAATTCATCCATGTTCCTTACGCTCTATGGGTAGTGTGAAGGGAACGTCTGAAAAATAATATTTTCGAGAAATTTATGTTCCTTTCACTCTATGAGTAGTGTGAAAGGAACATCTGAAAATCTTATGTTCTTTATGCACTGTATGAGTAGGATGACGAGAACACCGAGAAATAAGTTTTTCGAAAAATTCATGTTCCTTATGCACTATGAGTAGTATGAAGGGAACATGCCTATATACCTATTAAACAAAAAAATTGGGAAATTTTTGTATTGTTTTGGTAAAACGATATGCCGATTTATATATTTATTTTCTCTTTATTTACCCTTCCTTTTTCGGTTTTCTTCAAAAAAGCTATAATCTTTTCTGTTATCTTTTTTCTTAATAAATCTTTAAATATTTTTATTTTTCGGTATGTTTCTTGATGTTTTGACCTAAATTCCATTAGAGGAGAATATTGAGAAGAGTTATTCAATGAAATATTTTAGAAATTATTTGACTATTTTGGTTTTATTAAATTTCTTATTCATGCTCTAGAATGAGAAATCCTTACGCTCCATAGGTAGTGCGAAGGGAACATTCCTAAAGCTTCATAGATACTGTAGAAGGAAACATGTTCCTTAAGCTCCATGAATAGTCTGTAGGGGACATGTTTCACATGTTCCACGAGTAGTGTGAAGGGAACATGTTCTTTACGCTCCACGGTTATTGTTCCTTATGCTCCATGAATAGTCTGTAGGGACTTACGCTCCATGGTTAGAGTAAAGGTCCCTACGTTTCATAGGTGTTGTGAAAGGTTCCTCATGCTTCTAGGTAGTCTGTAAGGAACATGTTCGATATACTCCATGGGTAGTGCGAAGGGAACGTGTTCCCTACACTCAGTGAGTATGTCCTACTTACTCCATGACATTATGAAATTTCTGACCATCTTTCCTTTTGACATTTTGATTCTTTCAAAAAATTCATTTGTGTTTAATCTTGTATTAAAAGTCCCCTTCCCTCTCCCTTAACTTTTCTTCTATTTTACCTTTTTTAATATTTTTATTTTTAGTCTAAAAAGCCCTCAAATTCTTTATACAAACATTCTTATAACTACAAAAATTTTTTTCTTTTCAATCACATTCCCCCACCACTTGAATTGTTTGTCGGGCCAATTTTTGTTTAGGTCAACACAAACATATGACTGTCCACAACAACCAGCCTTTCTTGAGAAAGGATTAACTCTTTTTTCTTTTCTCTTTTTTCCGCGCTCTCGAACTGTCTTCCCCCCCTCAATTCCTTTACACACACGATTGTCCATTCCTTTTTATTTTTTAAAAATTTATTTTTAGACGGGGGAAGGCTCAGAAGATCAACCTTTAAAAAACACCCAACAGATCACCACAAAGTGGTCATTTGATGGTGAAAAAGCTTCAGATTCTTTAACTAATACTCGTACAATAAATTGGGTCTAGAGGCATGTTCCTTATGCACTATGGGTAGTGTGAAGGGAACATGTTCCCTACGTTCTGAAAGTAGTCTACAAGTATCGTAGAGTATTACACTACCGAATATCATCAAGATTAGGGCCTCTATGTGATCAATTTTTATTCTTGGAAATGCCCATCTACTACATAGATGCCAATGTCTAAAGGCCCATTTTCAAAATGTCGATTTTCGTAATGTCCATTTTCGAATTGGTTATAAATGTCAAAATGTCCATTTTCTAAACCTCCAATGTCTCGAAATGTCCAACGTCGAAACGTCCAATTTTCAAAATGTCCACCTCATTTCTTTGTTGACATTTTAGATTTTAAAAATTTTTTCAAAATCAGATGGCCTTGACCTGATCCCGCGCCTCTCTCCATCTCCTTCCATCTTTTTTTTCCATTTTTATTTTCAAAATATATACCTCTTTTCGTTTACGACACGATCTTTCCTTTCCAGCCTCTCTTTCTCTCTCAAAAATAAACTAAAAACACAACACAATTCCCCTTTTATTTTTTTCACATTTTTGCATCGATCGCTCTTTTTGGTTCTTCCTTTTTTAAAAATTTTTGCGAATAAAGACGACACACAACTTTTTAAAAAATTTTGGAAAAATCTGGACCCTAAAGACTTCATAACTTTTGAAAGGAAAATCGAGGGATTTAGAGGGATTTAGAGAGATTATGGGGAATAAATACACTCAGCTCTATGGAGTACCCAGCTTTACGCAGTTCTGTATTTTAGAACCTATAGTGCGCAGCATTGTGAGTCTGTGCCAACTCTTAGTAAGTCGAGACTCTCTCTTTCAATCCCTCAATATTCCCTTTCAATGATCTGTTGATATCTTCTTGGCCCTTCCAAATTTCCCAATCTTCCCCTAAAGGAGTTAATAATTGTTTTAATTAAATTTAACTAGCCTTACTTGTGTCCTATTGGATAGTGTTCTAGGCTTTCTAGGATGGTCGGAAATTCGGGTCGAAGGTTCGGATCCGCCCAGTGCCCGTTATTTTTCTTTTTAAATTTTCTGATTGAAAACCAACTTTTGCGTGTTCATTGTTCTTTCTAGAGTTTTGTGTAGCAGTGGTTAGTATTCTAAGCTTTCTAGGAAGCTTAGAAGTTAGGACGAAGGTTCGAATCCGTTCGTTCCCCGTTATTTTTCTTTTCAACTTTTTTGGTTGAAAACCAATTTTTACATGTTTCTACATTTTTAAAAAATTTTTAGAAAATTTTTCAACTTTTTCCGCACGCTTTCCGCGCGGATGGAAAGTCAGCAACACCACCACCAAAAAATTATTAAAAAAGAAATTGTTGAGAACGAAAATCAGCAGCCTTCTTTAATGGAAGGTAGACAAAAACAGACTTCGAATACTTCATCACCAACATATTCACAGCAGCAACAACAAGCCTTTTTCCAGTCTAATGGGGGAGGTTTTGTAGTTCAACAACCTCAACAACAACAAACAGAAACAATGCAGGCATTTGCTAATCTTGGTAGAAATTTAGAAAATAGTGTGTAAAAATGAGAGAGACAAGAATGAAAATTTGGGAGAGAATTAAGGGAAATTAAGGGAAAAATAGGGGGAGATTACTGTAAAATGGATGAAAGACGTCATTTTATGTTTCGTTTCGGCAATTAAGTAATGACTTGGAAAAATATTTTTTTAAAGCTGAATGACTAATAATTGAATTAATTAAAAGTAGTTAAGTTGCATTGTGTCCAAGTGGTAGTGTTTTAGGCTACACAAGAATGGTAGAAAATCGGATCGGAGGTTCGAATCCGCTCGTTGCCCGATATTTTTCTTTTTTAATTTTTTGATTGAAAACGAACTTTTACTATCTCCAAATCATTTTTAAAAAATTTATGATCTCTTTTTCACCCCTCAAATCAATTTTCCCCTCACTTTCAGGCCTTTTTTGTCACCCTAATGCTCAGCAACAATTTACATCGATGCCTTCAGCCCCCACTGGTTCTATGCCCCCACATTTGGCAGCCTCCATAGCTGCAGGATATGGTCAACGTTTAATGGGTGGTGGGCATATATTACATCCCCAATCTCAACAAAATGGCAGTTCAACACATAGGGTGAGTTTTGATACAATGCTCTAATGTCGGTTCACTCTCGAGGTCATATTTTGGGCCATAACTTTTTTGATTCTCAGCTGATTTAGATGAGCATTATATCAATTTATAGCTATTGGTGTGAGGATTATTTTACCTGACAAGATTGATGTGATCAGATCAACCTACAAAAAGTTACAGCTAAATAAATATCAAAAATCACGATTGCGCGCACTTACCCAAATGTAACTTTTTGTAGGATGCTCTGATAAAATCAACCCTATTAGACAAAATAATCCTTAAATCCAGAGCTTTTGATTGAAACAATAATCATCTAAATCGGTTAAGTATGAAAAAAGTTATGGCCTAAAATATGGCCTCAAGACCTCAACCTCGAGTTACTCTACTCTTACCCCAGACTCTAATATCTCCCATTTTTTCAGAACGGATATTCAAGTCATTTGGCATCCTCTTCCTCCTCCTCTTCACACCCATCAGGCCCTTCATCTTCCATTACTTCCACTTCTTCAATTAATCGTTCTCAACGTTGTGGTGTTTGTAGGGGGTGTCAGTGCAAACCTTGTGGGCAATGTACTTATTGTCAGGATAGCCCTCAATTTGGTGGCCCTGGAGTAAAGAAACAATCGTGTGTTGAAAGAAGGTGTTTACGTGTGTTGGAGAATAGACTACAGGTGAATTTGGAGAGATTATTGAAAGTTATACAGTCAGACCTCATTGTGAGATGCCTCTTGGGATGGGCTGAAAAGGGGCCTTATAACGAGTGTTTCTTAAATAGAGGGTACCTTATAATGGGAGTGTTAAATAGAGAATACCTCATAATGAGGTCCCCCACTTTTCTCATACTCAATTTGCTATCAGTCTAATTCTTATCCGTTCCTTCTCTATAAATTTTTTTTCTACGTATCAGTAAGTGCCAGCCACCCAATGTCACAAAGTGGAGTAAAAAATAAAGGGAACAGGGAGCAAACTAATTGACCAGCCCTCATAAAATAGGCTAAAACTGTTTAAAATTAGGAACGAAAAATGGGAAGATTAATTGATCAAATAATAGATATTTTGAAAAATCTCTTCAGAAAAATGTCAAAATCTCTAAATTACAAAATGCCCAGTAGTGGAATTTTTCTCATTTTGTCACAAAATTTTTAGAGAGACGCCCCAACCTTCAAAGCAAGAATTGGCTGTAATGCTTGTGAAGATTGTCGAGGCCCCGATTGTAGAATATGCCTTGTTTGTTTGGATAGACGCTTTTTTAATTCAAAATATATGGCTGGGGCTCTGTGCGCGAAGAAGAGATGTAATAATGCCACTGCCCTGGAATTGCCCATTTCTATTGAGCATCAACAAAGAACTGTGAGAGTTTTTAACGTTTGGGGTTACGAAATTTATGCTCTTACTATTTTGAAATTGACCATTTTTAAAATTTACCATTTTGACATTGACCGTTTTGGAATCCTTGCATTTTTTATATTTACCATTTTTAAACTTCACTTTTTAGTTTTACCATTTTGATACCCTAACATTTTAATTTTACTATTTTGAAATTTCAGTCCTTAAAACGCTCTTCTGATGGCTCCAACAACTGCAACTTTACTTCCCACCAACAGGCAAAACGTCAAGTTTTACTTCCCCCGGGAAACAACAATTCTAATGGAGCCCATAATCAAGTAAATTCGAATATTGCACGAATATTGAGTGCTGCGGGCGAACAACAACAACAAAGTCAAAAACATAATAATTGTGGAACGACCACCTACGAAAGGAATTCGGGAGGGAATAATACGTAAGTTTAGAGATTTTTAATTTTTGGCATTTTGAGTTTTTACCATTTTGACATTTTTACCATTATGACATTTTACCATTTTGACATTCGCAATGTTTATAAATATGAAAAGTTGTAAAATGGTCAAATTTCACAATGGCATGGTTTAAAATGTTCAAAACTCAAAATGGTAAAAAAGCTCAAAAATGTCAAAATGTAAAAACTCATTATGATAAATCCAGAAAATTCATTCCTAACAGTTCAAACACCAATTCTCCTTTGAGCGATAACAGTAGCAACAGTAATAATGCCACAATTCATCTAACAACAACCCCACCTTCATTAATGTCTCAACAGCAACAACAACGTTCTTTCTGGCCTTCAAATCCCCAACAAATGCTGGGTGTATTACCCCCAAATCATTACCACCATTTCGACCAAATATCACTTGCTGCTGTAGCTGCTGGATTTCCTCAACAACAGGTGAATTTTGTAAATTTTAAAATGTCAAAGACGCAAAATGGTCAAATTGCAAATCGGTCAGAACCAAAAATGCCAGAATGCAAAATGGTCAAACCCTAAATGTTAATTTTTGGACCTGCGCATTTTTGGTTTCCCGCTTTGGACGTTGACAATTTTGGTTCTGACCATTTTGCAATTTTGTAATTATAAAAGAGATCGGAAATTTTTTTACAATCATTTTCAGGTCCCTCAATACGTGAACCAGTACCCAACAAAATTTATATGTCCAAAATACGAGTGTTATTCACCCGAGGACGCGACTATAACGGTGAGGGAAAAGCCAAAGAGTGTCGAAAAAAAATATAAAAAAATTTTTAAGATGTCCAATGGTTCTGATCAAATGAGAGTTGTAGCTATTCCCCAGCAACAACAACAACAAAATTCACAACAAATTGGAGATCAAACAGCAGAAAATTTGTTGGTTCCCCCTTCATATTCTGACGTGCAAAAAGTTGTTTTGCAGCCACTTTAAAGGGGTCAACCTTCAGAAGGTCAACTCCCTAGGGGTCACTCCTTATTGATCAAAGGATTCTAAAGGTCAACTCCCAAAAGGGCAAATTCCCCTACTTTAAATATTTAGGCTGATAAGGAAGGATTTTAACGGGATATCGGTGGAGCGGAAGAATAAATTTTATGGGCTTAAAGGACATAAGACAGAATTTTCTCGTGAAATTGTGCATGTCAACGTATTCCAGGGAATTTTGACCTTCTGGATGGGCATCATTGAGTCATTTGATCAATAGGGAGCTGATCTTAAAGGTCTTCTGGTGCCCTCAAGGAGAAAATTTTTTCCAAAATTCACTTTTTTTTATTCGTGCCTTTCCCTATTTAAAAAACAAAAAAGTTTGTGTCTTTCATACTCTTAATTTTATTTTTTATTTTCCTCACTTAATAACTTTTATGGCCACTCAAAATTAATTTAAAATTTAATTAATTCTCTTAATTTTTATATAAATACTTATATATCACTAAACTGCCATTGTGATACTCTTAATAAAATTTAAAAAATAAAATTTCGTTTTTATAGTCATCCAAAATCCATAAAAACATTTTAATATGAAAAATAAAATAATTTACCGCCATTGGGACTCGAACCTTGAACCTTTATTAGTAAAAATCTCATCTTTTCCCACTACACCACAGCAGTTTATCTTTGCGCATTAAAACTTTTCAAGAAAATAAATACATAGCAGAATTTCTACTCTTCCATACAGTCTCGTGGTGTAGCGGAAAATAGACAATTTCATCCCTTATGAGACGAAGGTTCGAACCACATGAGAAAAAATTATTTTTGCACAATTTTTATAATTTAAAATGAATTTCAAAGAGTTTGTCTCTACTCCTTTCACCATAGCTCTTTTGGTGTGGTGGGATAAGCGTTTGTTTTTTAGTGTTCATAGGTCCAAGGTGGAAACAATTTTTATTTACATTTCCTTAAATTTAACTTCTTTCCCCAAGGTAATTTTGGTGCAGTGGGAAAACCAAATTTCTACAGCCTCTATAGGTCCAAGGTTCGAACCCCACATGGTGAAACAATTTTTATTTGTCATTTTTAATCCTTAAAAAGAGAGGGGATGTCTTTCTCTATACCTGACAAATCCACTACCCTCCAAATAGAGTTATCAACATCTTCTGGAGCAATTCTTTTATTGCTTTTGTCAATAATTTCTCTCTTTAATTTTGCAAAGGGTTTACTTCTTTGTTTTGATTTTTGAGCAATCATATTATCTATAAAATCTGGTGTGTGATCCAAAACTGCATCCAAAACAAGTTTATCTATTTGTTGTGAATTTGTAATGCGCCAAAGATTGCGATTTTGAATCAGCTGGAAAATTAGAAAAAATGTGAATTTTGACGAAAATATAGTAAAAAAGTGGGGTAAAATAGTTTCCTGTGATCTAATGGGAGTTATTGTTTGGTGCCTTTCGCTCCATGCATACCGCGGGGTAAATAAAGGTTTCCTGTGACCTAGTGGGAGTTATTCTTTGATGGCTTTCGCTCCCCGCGTACCAGAGGTCGGTCGAAATTCAGAGTTCCTACAGTTCAGGTTTCCGGCACCGTCGTAATTTTCGACTAACCTCTGCCGCGCACACAGGTGTCTTACTGACTAAGATACTGATGACTAAGATCTGCTACTTTCACCATCTCACCTAATAGATCTTAAAATCCTCTTCTAGTGCTAGTTAGCTGGGTTGACCTTCCCTACAATACCGAGATATTTAATTTAGGACTATTCATTTTTCTGGTGTAGTGGGAAAACCTGATGTTCTCTATATCTAAAAGTTCGGAGGTTCGAACCCCCCATTAAAAATCTGACCCTTTTGGACACTTTTTGCCCAGAATTAGTCAATTTTTACATTTTGCTACCACTGACCCTCTTGGACATTTTTTCTAAAAATATAAAAATATTAAAAACCTCTTTAATTTCATCTCCAAGTTGATTGTAATCATAGTCTTCCTCTCCTTCTCCAGCCTCTGCAAATTCTCTCATTAAATCAATTGCAATTAAATTAGTCAACTTTCCAGTATAAGTCAAATGAACTATTTGAGCAAAACAATGAAGGAGTTTAATACTAAAATTAAATTTTTAAAGATAAATTTTTGAAGGTTTGGAGTAATTGAAGAGAAAATCCGCAAGTTTAAAAAAATCCGCAAGTTTAGTCAGCAATTAGTTCAGGAATCCGCAAATTGAGAAGAGAAAAGAATGATTAAGATGAATATTTTGGCAAGGGAAAAGTCCGCAAGTTCAGGAATCCGCAAATTTTGTCCGCAAATCAAAAACTGGTTTCTATTAAAAAAAGAGAAAAGCATGGAAGTTTAGTGGAAGTTTGGAGGAATTTAACCTATCCCAAACACCTTTCTGGCAATTATTTTGAAAAATTTTCTCTATTAAAAATAAGAAAAACAAACTTTGTTGGAGGAAAATAATTAGTTTCATTAATATATATTTTTTCACATAAATATCTTAATTCGTCTAACCATTTTTTGAAGTGTTTAAATGGAACCTAAAAATGTTTTTATTAAATAAAATTTATTTTTATACTCGACTTTTTTTGATTTTGTGGAAATTTGAAGAGTTATTTAGAACAAAAAACGAATTTTAAAAATTTATTTGAAAAAAAATGTCCGCAAGTTTTGTCCGCAAAAATTTTTTTTCGATTTTATACGACTTTTTTGAATCCATGGAAGGGGAATTGAAGGGCAGGAGGGGAATTGGAGGGAGGGCAGTCCTCAAAAAAAGAGGATTAAGAAGACTTATAAAGGTCCGCATTTAGAAAAACGTCCGAAATTTTGTCCGCAAGATTTTTATTTTATTATTAACAAAGTTAAGAGAAGTAAATTTTAAAAGTCGGATATAAAAAAATTAAAATAGAAAGAAAAAAAGAATCAAAACAAACTGGAGGTCCACAGTCAAGATAAATTTGAATTAATTTTTCCAATTTTTTGCAATTCTAAAAATTAAAAAAAAATAATTAAAATTTCAAAAATAATTTAAAAAAAAACCAAAATTTCCATGGTAAAATTTGGTGGGAATTTATATTTTTCAATTAAATCCAAATATGGAAAATCCAACAAAATTGAGTCTTTTGCCTCTTTTAACATATTTTGTTCAATTTTTAAGGGAGGAATGTTTGGTTCTGGAATGAAACGATAATCCAATTCTGAGCCTTTTGAACGAGCAGAAAATGTTCTTCTTAAAAAATATATTAAAAATTATTTTCGAAATTTCAAAAAAAAATATTTTTAAAATTAAAAAAAATTAAAAATAGGCCAAAATAAAATTATTTCCCTCAAAAGGATTCGAACCTTCATATAAATTGTGGGTGTAGTCACCATCACTATCCAGTTGACCACAGACACCAGATTATTGGTTGACTGTTTTAGTCACATTTTGGGCCATAACTTTTTGATTCTTAACCGATTTAAATAAGTATTATATCAATCGAAAGCTCTGGATGTGTAGATTATTTTGTCTAAAAGGATTGATTTGATCAGATAGACCTACATAAAGTTAAAGCCGAATAAGTGCGAGAAATCGTGAATTTCGATATTTATTCGGCTCTAACTTTAAGTAGAATGATCTGATCAAATCAGTCCTGTTAGTTAAAATAATCCTCGTATCCAGAGCTTTCGATTGGTATATTAATTAACTAAATCGGATAAGAATCAAAAAAGTTATGGCCCAAAATATGGCCTGAGTCTGAAACGGCCATAAGAAAAGCTGCCTTCCCCTATTCCGACCGGCAAAAGATATTTGGAATTCATGGAAAGGGGAGGAAAAACACTCGCTAAGACACCTATTTTAAATATCTTATCAATTTATCTATTTGATAATTTTATCAACAAAAAATCAAACCCTTGTTCATCAACAGCCCTAGTCTCTTCCTCAATTAATTCTCCATTTTTCACCATTCCAAGTTGTCTTTTAATTTCATTATTTAAAGCAGAATACATATGGCCAATTCCACTCAAATTTTTTAGTTCAACTTTGGATCCTTTTTCACCATTTTTGGAAACTGAAACATTTGCATCCACTCTTAAATTGCCTTCTAAATATAGAAAAAAAATTTTTTAGAGGCTTAATAAAATTTTTAAAAAATCCAAGGAAAAATTCAGGGGGCTAAAAAATTTTTTTTTAATTTTTTTGGAGGTTGGCCTCTTGAAAAACAGGAAAAAAATGAAAATTAAATATTTCCTCAAGGCCCGTCGACTAATAGGAATCGAACCCTTACCTTCCATCCCAAAATCTAAACTACCTACCAACTTAACCACACTACTAAAAAATTATTTAAAAAATTTTTAGAGGGAAAGACACTTTGATCACAGACAGCGTGGCGCGAACTTTGCGGACCCGAAATTTGCGGAACGAAAGTCGCGGACCCGAAGGTTGCGGACACGAAGTTTGCGGACCTGATTTTTGCGGAACCAAGATTTTAGGAACGACACTTGAGTAAAAAGAAAAAATTAAAAATTTTATTCTTCGATGATTCCGGCAGAGTTTACCATGATCCGTACTAGATCAAGATTTTTTCTTGATTTTTCAACATTTTTATCAGTTTTTTATCTTAAAATTATTTCATAATTTAAATAATCGTGAAAATTCCTTGAAGAAATCATTTATATGTCCATTTCATAAGGTCATGATGCCTGAATTCATCCTAATTAACGCCGCAGGCTAAAATTTTTGAAATTTCCGAGGTTCAGTAGACTCTATTGTCGGTCCGCAAATTTTTGGTCCGCAAATCTCAGATCCGCAAAATTCGTGTCCGCATAGTTCGGGTCCGCAAAATTCGTGTCCGCAAAGTTCGGGTCCGCAAATTTCGGGTCCGCAAATTAAAATCCGCAAATTTCGGCGCGCCCACAGACAGAGAAAAATATTTCTCACCCCAAGGTCCTTGCCACAAATAGAACCCGAACCCCCAAAACTCCCAGCCAAAAGACTAAAACACTATCAACTAGGCCACACCCAACGTTAACTCATTTCACAAATTAATATTCAAAAATAAAAAAAACCATGAAATTGTCCCAAGCAAATTCCATTATGAGAAAGCGCCATTTTAAGCTGTTCAACAAAGCAAATAACCTCATTTGTATTGTAAAAATCTGGAGCTGTTACAATTTCAATTAAAGCAATCCCCGCTCTATTTAAATCTATCAAGTCCAAATTTCCATGTCTTATAGATTTTCCACTGTCCATTTCTAATTGAATTTGTTCTATTCCAACAGATTTTTGGTAGTAAACCGAGTCGTCTTCTTCATCCGTTGAATTTACATAAAAATTAAAATAACCATTTTTAGCTATTGGATTAGCTTTTTGAGTGATTTGGTAGCCTTAAAAATTATTTTTTAATTTGCGGACAAAAAAAGTCCGCAAAAAAATTTGCGGACAAAAAAAGTCCGCAAGTTTTGTCCGCAAATTTTAAAACTTAATTTTTATTATTTTGAAAAATTTGCGGACAAAATAAAAGTCCGCAAAAATTTCGTGGACAAAATAAAAGTCCGCAAAAAAATTTGCAGACAAAAAAAGTCCGCAAGTTTTGTCCGCAAGTTTTAAAATTGTTAATTTTGAGCCCATAAAACTCATTATTCTTTTCTTCCTCTTTCCCCTAGATATAATTCCTCATTGAAAAAATTAAAATTATTTGCGGACGAAACTTGCGGACATTGACAAAGCAAAGGAAAAAGACGCTTTTTAACTTTTAAAAAAACCTAAAGGCAAGTCTGGATAGAGGTAATGCTTTCTGTCAAATCTGAAAATGAAAGGAATAATCCAGCAAATATTTAAAATAAAAAAAACCTGCAAAACTCGGCAACCTGACAATTTAGGAGGACGGCTGCCAAAAGGGATTTCTTTAAAAAATTAAAAAAATTAACTCAGCAAAAAAAGGTAAAAAAATACATGAATACAAGAGCTGTTTAAACGAGGAAGTGTGCCGGGTATTGCTGAATCCTAAACACAAAAGGAAATTTAAATGGGTTTAGTCAGTGTATTGCGACAAGGGCTGTCAAGGAGTACCCGAAAACCAGCCCATTTTCGACCGATACCCGATTCGAAATATTTTCCAATACCAGACCTGACTCTTTTCCCTCTTACAATTAACCCTCCTAACTAGGGTTGCCGTTTTCGAGTCGGGCCGACGTTCGAGTTATTTTTTTCGGGCCGGCCTGACCGAGTCTTTTACGATGCCCGACTCGATCTTTCGGACCGGGCCGGTAACTCTACTCCTAACTGACCCGATGATAGACCCAGAATTTTTTCAACCGAACCCAGATCTAAAGAAAATTTTGAAAAGCCGCAAAAATTCAAAAATAAACCTTACAAAAATGGAAACATGGCAGTTAGACTCAACAGAGGCATTGTGTGCTGAAGAACTTGCTGAAAAAAGTTTGGTATTTGAAGCGATTTGTGCATGCAACTGAAAAAATAGTACTTATTTTTCAGTCACACAACCCGGTTTTTGCGGACATTTTTATGCAGACTCATAAAGGTCAAATACAAAAAAGACTCATATGGGTCAAAGCAAGAAAAGGCCAATAAGGGCAGATATAACCTACTTGAACACAATGGATAGATAAATGGGTAGTATGGATGCTCTGACCATTATGAGACCAAAATGCTCTGACCTTTTTGAGACCAAAATGCTCTGACCTTTTTAAAACCAAATGATTTAATCCGCATAAATGTCAGCAAGAACTAGGATTAGGATAACCCAAAGCACGTAAATATTCAATAAAAATAAAATATTAAAAAACCTCAAGTCCAATAATTGGTTGAAATTGGGGAGAAAAATGTTCTTCTTCTGCTTGTTGAGACAGGGTAGAATAGAAACATTTCAAATTTACTCGTCCAAAACAAAGTGAAAAAGTAGAAGCATAATTTTTACAAGAATGCGGAACATTAAATCGAAGCATTAAATAAACTCAAAAATTTTTATAAAAATTTTAAAGGACTAAATAAAATTTAAAAAAAATTAAAGACGCTATTAAAGCGTGTAATGTAGCCAAAAAAAATTTTTTTTAATTTTTTATTCAAAAATTTAAAAAAAAATAAAATGTTTAGGCACTTTAGTAAAGTCCGTAAAACTTCCCCGAACTATCCGCAATTTTTAATGCGCAAGTTTTTTCAAAATAAGCTTATTTTGTGAGCATGTCACTTCCTAATTTACTTAAAATCATCGAAAAAAATTAAAATAAGCTTTTTGACCATTTTGAGCCTTTCTGAAAAAAATTTTAATTTGCGGACAGAAAACTTGCGGACCTTTTAGGGAGATAAAAAAGAACTATTTCCCTCTTCATATTTAGCATTTTATAAAAAAAATAAAGGAGAAAAATAAAAGGATTTTTTGTGTCTAATATACAAAACAATTTTTCTGGGGGTTCAATTTTAAAATTACATATCACAATTAACCGTTTTTTGTTTGCTTCTAATTTTACAAAAAAAATCAATTTAAACCCTGGTCAAGTTTGGTCAGATTTAATTTGTCAATAGTTGTAGGATTGTTTGATGAGTTGAAAGGGACATCAATTGACTTTAAAAAAAATTTTTAAGAAGGTGAAGATATCTGAAATGTTCCCTTCACACTATATGTAGTGCGAAGGGAACATGATTTAACTTTGATGTTCCTTTCGCTTTACATGTAGTGTGAAGGGAACATAGGCTTTGGTCCCCTATAATGTTCCCTTCACCCTATATCTAGTGTGAAGGGCCCATGGATTTAACTTTGATGTTCCCTTCACTCTACATGTAATGTGAAGAAAACATAGACTTTATCCCCTATAATGTTCCCTTCACTCTATATATAGTGTGAAAGGAACATAGTCCTTCACACTATATCCAATGTGAAGGAGATCTGGATTAACTTCAATGTTCCCTTCACTCTACATGTAGTGTGAAAGGAACAGCTATAACACGATCCTTAAACTATTCAGTGCGAAGGGAACCTGGACTAACGTTATTGTCCCAGTCACCTCGTGTGAAGGGAACAAACTTTTCATGTTCCCTTCACCCTATTTATAGAAAAAGACAAAAGACCATTGCCCTAATTTCAAAAACCAAGAAAAACTTACATAAAATAAACCTTCTGAAGAAAGAAAAATCACATTTGATGACTTTGAAGAATTAGCCTTATTCCCCTGCAAAATTTCATCATTTCCACACAAAATTCCACAATTAATTGAAATTAATCTTCCATCATCCACCTCAAAAGCAGATATTCTTGGACCATTTTGCATTGACCAAACTTCAAGTAAACCTCTACGAGGAACATAAATGATGAGAAAAAGGGCTTTGGATGAGCTAGATGTTCGAGAAGGAGCTAAACTTCTTTGTTGTTTTTCTATCCAACCACAACGAGCTTGGCGATAACTTAAAAAACAAACACTGAATTATACCCTCAGAACTGGAAAATTTTTTAACAAGAAACGCAGTTTTAACAAAAAACAGCTTCCCCATGCCAATGGACAAGCTCTTAAATTGAGAGTGACCTAGAAGATATAATGCCAAAAAGTCGAAATGCGACATCGAAATGACGAACGCCTATTTGTTTGACATTTCGAGTGCTTTTAGAGGTTTGGCATCTAAAGTTTGGGCATTTAGACACTCTACATAGGGAGTGTAAATCGAAGGGCATCTTAAATACAAGACATTGTGTGGGCAAATTTCCCCACACAATGAACTTCTAAAAAATCTCTTATATTGAAAGACATCTTATAGAGAAATCTGCCCTAACTCCAAAAAAAATTAAAAAAATCTCCAAACCCTTTCCAAATCCTCAAAATTCTTCTCATTCTTGTATTTACAAGCAAAATCCTTCCAATATTATCAACTATAACCATTAAATTCCACCCATTTGGAGCAACAAAAGTTCGTTCAGATTTTCTTTTTCCATCTTTTAAAAAACTTTTTGAATAAATTTGGGTTGTAGGTGAATCAGAAAGTTGCTGTTTTTGTCGTGGTTGGTCAATACGTGATGTGCCTACACCCAAAAATGAACGAAAACCAAATGATGGAATGTTGTTAGAAATCTTTAAAAAATTTTTTAATGAGTAAAAAGTTATTTAAAAATATGTTTCATGACCAGGGCTGCACGCATTTGCGGATTTTTTAAAAAATTGCGAGTTGCGGAATCTTTTTTTTTCGATTGCGTGCAGTCTTGTTCATGGCCCCATTTTAAACAAAAAAAGTTAGAAAATGGGAACAGCGTTTGCCCTCTATGTTTAAATCAGAAAACATGTCGATCGGGGTTTCTGGTCGAGTTTCCAAATTTTACTCGGGCCAGATCTCGGGGTCAATAAAAAGTACGAATTTCGAGTAACCAGAACAACTACTTGAATCTAGTTCAATAATAAATCATGTGCCAAAGCAAGGACTGTATCAGGGATAGGATTTCGAGGGTATCATGAGTCTATTTAAAAGTAATCCGGGATCTAAAATAGATAACCTAGGAGTACCAGCAAAATTAAAAAAACCCCCAAAGTTCCAAAAATATATTTTTAAAAAAATTCTCAACCAAAAAACCCCCCAAAACCTAGATAGCTAAAGAAAAAATAATATTTAAAAAAATTTTTAAAACCTTTGAAGTCAATGAAAACAAAGCATCAGTTAAAGTTCCAGGCAAAGGTTGTGTACTTCTCCAAACAAAATTTACAAATTCTCTTTGTCTTTTACTTGAAGAATCATAACTCGACGCTCCTTCTTCTCCTTTTCCTCTTGAGCCAACAGTGCAAATATATTGAAGATATGAAGGGGATTGTTCACGTGTTACTGGCTCCTTAAAAATAATTTTTCTGACTCTAGTTTATGAGTCCAATGAAAATCCGATCTAATCCAGAGCCTGGTACAACTAAAACCTCTCCAAAACCCATGAAAAAACATCCAAAGGATCACAAAACTCCGATGGACCCATAACTATATCCCCTAATTAATGAGTCTAATAAAAACAATCCAAAGAGTCTGATGCATCTACAGATCTCACGAACCTTTTAAAGTTATAAAAATCAACACTAAAGATAACAGACCTCCGCTGGACTCGTAAATTATAAGAGCCAATATGGTCTACTACGAAGAGTCTGGTAACCGAGACCTCACAATCAGTGATGCGGGGGTTCCAGTTCTAGAACAGGCATGGTTCCAGTTCTGGAACTGTAGAGCCGGTAGATGTCTGAACCCGGTTTGGAACCGGCAAAATTTAAAAAATGGTGTTCCAGAACTGAAACTGGAGCCGGCAAAATTTTGGAAATTCCGCATCACTGCTCACGATCCCCCTAAGATTCATAAAAATACCCCCAAAAAGATTTTAAACCCTCATTAAACTCTCAAGGCTTTGTAGGACTCATAAACTAGACCAACCCCACTATTTTTAAAATTCAAAAAATCCCACAAACCGAACGTCCACCAGCCATAAAAGCACCAATGTATTGATCAAAAGCACAAACTTGAGTTATTCCCGTAGACAAAACATCGTTTACCCCGTTAATATTGTACAAATTAAATTGTTGAGCATTTAATTGTAAAACTGAAGATAATTCTTTTGCTGTTCTTTCACCAGTAGAAATATATACACAAGCTGCTCTAAGGGCTACACATAAAGATAAACCTTCTATTGCTATTAGTCTTGAATCAGCGGTTAATAAAACGAGCTCTAAAAAATATAAAAAGAAAGATTAAAGGGGAAATCGACAAATTTAATAATCAATTCCCTTATCAAGAAAATAAAAATTATACTGACATCCTAGAATCTCCTTAAATTTCATAATTACGTAAAGCGTTAGAAAAAATAGAAAACCCTAGGACACCAAAACGCCTGAATCCTAATACCCTAAAGATTAACAGATAGTTGGAAATCTTCAAATATCCAGCTTTTTCCGGATCCGCAACCTTACCTAACACCCTCAAGGTAGAGTCCCCAACACTACCACTAAAACATCATGACAAATACACCTTGACAACATTCACTTCTAATCATACTATCTCTAAAAAAATCCAAAAAATAATATCACAGCAAGAGGCCTTAACTCAAGTGACAACTAAAAGTCCACACTACTACCACTACACCACAACTTAAACCCATTAATTTCCCCAATTTCTTCCCTAAATAACCCAAATAAAACTAAAAACCTTGATTTCCAGGACAAAAAGACGGGCATAATTTGACCGACACAATGGAAGTAGACGCACACTTTTCAGTAAACAACAGCTTTCCCTCTTGTGAATAAAATAGCAAATTGCCATTGCTTAAACACTAAAATTAAAATTAAAAATTTTTTTAAAGACTCGACTGCCACATATAAAAAAAGAGAGAAGAGGGGCGGACCATATGGGACGTAAACTACACAAGTCCCATAACTGGACGAGTTGGGCACCTTTCGGATTCTTTGGTTCCTGGCTAAATGTAAAAGCTAGTAAGTCACGAGATAGACCCATAGCCTGACCATTATTTGTCTTTGACCAATTTAAAGGAGAAAAACAAGAAAGGAGAAAAAGGAAAATGAGGGGAGGGGAAGGGGGTAACCAAAAATTAACAAAAAAAAATTTAAAAAAAACCACGCAAATACACGTCCAGTTATCTTCCGAGTTCTTCGAAGAGTTTAACGAGGAAATTCCAAAAGCATTTAAGGCACTAATATAAACAAAATCTTCTTTTGTGGCATCCACTCGAGTTGAAATTTCCATTGTTTTCGACTCCGAATTCTCCAAAATTACAAATCTTTGGGCAGAGGCAATTACTACAATTGATAAATTTGGCCTGGCAACGATTAAAGTGTGACGAAGCCATTTGGTTTGTTGGACTTGTTGTGAGGTGTCTGAGTCGTCACTCTTAAATTTTTAGAGAAATTATTCGGACTTCAGTATAAAATACACACTTGGATTGGAAAATGTTCCACAATGAGAGACAGCTCCCCAGACCCGTGGAAGGATCTCACGGGGAGAGACTGCTGTCCTGCTATTTTTAAAAAATAAATAGAGGGTAAGGTCCTATTTTTTAATAGAATGCCTTTCCAAAAAGATAACTTACCGACGTATCTAGATTTGACGATTGTAATTTAAAAGTCACCCCGTTTCTTCCTTCGCATTAACCTGACCATTTTTAGCTTTACTTTTGATCCCAATATTAAACTCAAATTGAACATGAGAAAGGGAGCAACAGAGGAAGGAAAAAAGTTCAAAAATTGTCAGGGCAATAGAAAGGGAAAAAAGGGGGACTTCCAAAAGTAAAATTCCAGTCGAATAAAAATTTAGCCCACACCTAAAGGAATGAAGACTGGACCAGACCTGGGCGAAACTCAAAATTTTTTTCTGACGAAACGAAACGAAACAAAATTTTTTTAAAATCGTTTCGTTAACGAAACGAAACGAAACAACCTAAATCTTACGAAACGAAACGAAACAAAACGAAACATTTTAATATTCAAAAAATTTTCAAAACTTCATTTATTTCGCAATTATTCGACCTCAAATACTTTATTAGTCGCCTACGATTTATAAATGATTTAGTTTTTGGTTTATTTACAACAATTTGTCCCATAAGCCAGGCCCGTAGCAAGGAAAATTTTCGGGGAAGGGGGGGGGGGGGTCAATCATTTTCGAAGCCGAATTTTTGGCGACGCTTTTTTTCAAATAAAATTTAATATTTTTCAAGTAAAATTTTATTTTAAGCGCCGCAGACGAAAAATTTTAAAATTTTGAAAGGCCGTAGGCCAAAAAATTCACTATCTTGCTCCATTGCCTACCCAAATTGTCTCCATATCTCCATTTCGAGAGGAGAGCGATATAAGCTAATGCTTCGCCGGAAGTTCCGGTTCCAGTATTTCCGCAACTCGCAATCCGCAATTTTTAAATTATGATGCGAGTCCGGTAATAGAATTTGTCGTCGATTAAGTAATATGTATATGCGGATTAGGGAGTGGAGTATAAACGGATTTGTAGTATATAAGTAATTGATATCTTCCTTTTTCAGCGCCGCAGGCGAAAATTTTTTTAATTTTCAATAAAAGATGGTTAATTTTATAGATTTTGGCCTTAGTTTAGGCTTAAAAAATTGTTTCGTTTCGTTGAAAAATCACAGGTGTTTCGTAACGAAACGAAACGAAACAAATTTAAAAGTGTTTCGTAACGAAACGAGACGAAACAGTAAAAATCATACGAAACATACGAAACAACGAAACGAAACGAAACGTTTCGCCCACGTCTGGACTGGACCCGTTAATCCAAGGAAACCCCCTCCCCCTTTAAAAATAAAATAGAAAAGCAAACCGTTTCAAATCCATTAGTAAAATCAACAGGTTTTTCGCAATCCTTTTCCAAAGATTTTGAACAATTCCTTTCTTCAAGTTTCTTGTCTGACAAAAGAAAATTACTTATTGAACAAATTGCTGATTGAGGGATTTTTGCTATTACATTTAATGAACTTGATGTAGACATTTCTTTAAAAAAATATTTAGAAAATAATTAAAAATTAAATAATTTTAAAGAAAAAGTTACCCATAATAATTTGGTGTTTTGAAATTAAACAAAGAAAATAAAATCAATTCATCTATAGACATAATGGTCAGAGGGCAAAAAATGACAAAATGTTGAACGGAGACAAAATGGAACTATAGGTAAAAAGAGACAAAATGGAACTAAGGATAAAATCGACAAAATAGTACAACGACAAAATGGTTCACAGTTAAGAAATTGACAAAATGGTACAACTGCTAAACAGCGACAAAATAGTACAACCGCTAAAGAAGACAAAAAAGTACCCAGGGTAAAAAAGACAAAATGGTACGTACTATATGTAAACTTGGATAGTAAACATCAGTAACATTGATTAAATGTAAAAAAATAATTTTTAAAATATACAAGACTAATGAAAAAAATATTTAAAAATAAATACAAATTTTCTCTTCCTTACAAAATCACCCGCGTTAAAATCAAACAACTTCAATCTTTCCTTTTCCCTCTAGGGTACTTCTCTTATCCAAGAAAATTGTTTAAAATTCCTTGTGCCATTTCACCATTAATTAGACCATTCATTTGGCTCAGCACAGTTGAAGGATTCTTTAAAAAATTTAAAAAATTATCTCCCACAACCCCCTCATTTTGGGTCCAACCCAGAGAAGTTTGACTCCCAGAAGCATATCTCCGTTGGTGGTCAACTCCAAATATAAAGGGGATCAAAGGACAAAAAATGATATGGTGTAAAGCATATAGCTATTTAATTCCTAAGGCTATACAGTAGGCGCGTGGTGTAATGGCCAACACATCAGTCCGGTCTACTGAAGATGCTGGTTCGCTCCCAGCCGCCGAATAACCTTTTGCACTAGCTAAAGGAGAGAAATAGCTATAGCCCAGTTGCTTTACTATGGCAGGAAGGCCAACATATTCATGATACGAGGGAGTGACCACTAAGAGGGGGTGACCATTAGGGAAGTTAAAACCTTCTGGATTGTTCCTTCCAAACTTACTCGATCAATTAATCCAGTTACTTGATCACAACGAGAAACAGAGCTTTTTTGTTAAAAAATTTGTAAAAATTAAAAGAAAATTTTTTCTTTTTTATTTTACCGATTTACTCACCGTTGCATATTTGTAGCCAAATTTATTGAGCCTTTAAAGAAAAAAAATTTTTAAAGGAGGGATGACAATTGGAGAGGGAGACAATAGGGTAATGACTTATGGAGGGGACTGGACAGTCTAGAGGCTGTGGACTATCAACATTAGGAATTCGGAATCGGGGCTGTGCGCCAAAAAAAACGCCAAATTTTTAAATGTAAGCCAAGTGCAAAATGGATGCCAAAAGCCATGGCGCACAGCCATGTTCGGAATCTTACTAATGCGAGGGAGGGCATTTTGACGATTTGCGGTAAAAATTTGAAATTGGCCTTTGACGTACTCGCGAAAATTTTGACGCACATCCTAGACCCGGCCCCGATCGGAATTCTGTTTTGGACTCCCTCTCGAGATCCAACGGTCTTTTGTCTTCAATTTTCTCTCAATTCCTTGTCTGATTACCACAAAAAATACCCTCTCACCCCCCCCCCCTCCCCACACCTTTCCCCTACCAACCAAGAATGTCACATCCACTAATTGCCCTCCTCAATTGTCCACAATGTTCCCTTTCTGCGCCCATTTTACATGTTTCTTTGCTTGCCCTCAAAAGGTCTATTTTGCCTGTAAAATGATTCTGATTTTTTCAGAATTATTGAAAAAACTTGCCTCCAGTTAATGCGTTGTTTATTTCCTTTCCCCAAGTATCCCATGTCTGTACAAAATTTTTATTGGTATATGAATCAGAATTCTGATTAATAATTTTAAATCAGAATTTTTAAAGGTCAAAATTCTGATTGTATAAAATCAGAATTAATTTTTGAAAAAATTCTGATTGTATAAAATTGAATTATGATTTTCAAAAATTCTGATTGGTATAAATTCTGATTTTAGAAATTCTGATTCTAAAAATTCTGGTTTTAAAAGTTCTGATTTTTAAAAATTCTGATTTTAAAAATTCTGATTTTTAAAACAGAATTCTGATTCTAAAAATTCTGATTTTAAAAGTTCTGATTTTTAAAAATTCTGATTTTAAAAATTCTGATTTTTAAAACAGAATTCTGATTCTAAAAATTCTGATTTTAAAAGTTCTGATTTTACAGTCAGAATTCTGATTTTAACTCTTTAAAAATAACCAACTTTTTCATCCGCCTGCTTAACACAATTTCCATAGGCTATTTTCTGACAAAAAATATTTTTCAGAAAAAAATCTTTATAAATTAATTACCATAAATTCCCCCAGAAAAGGGACACAACCTTCTCCCTGTTTAAATCCAAAATTTTTTTGAGCACCCGGAAATAGTTGATCCAACTTTGGAAAAACACCAACAGATTTTGAAGACGAGGAGGATGAGTAAGAATTTCGCCTATCATCAGAAGGAGTGATTAAATTATTTTTATTTCCATTGTCTACAGAGAAGAGACGCATTGCCTTAAGGGGTAGAAAAAATGATTGAAAGATGAGCAAAACCCTGAGGGTTTTGGTTAATGACCAGCGGTCAACCTCGGTGATGTAAGAGAATATTTGGTTAGGTGTGCGCCAAAATTGCAAACGCAAAAAATATGAATGGATTCCGATTTATAGTAGAATCAGAATTAAATTTTTGAGAGAATTCTGATGGGAAATCAGAATCCTGATTTTAAAAATTCTGAAAAATCAGAATTAATTTTTCAGAAGAATTCTGATTTTTTTAAAACTTGAATGCTGATTTTTAAAAATCTGAAAAATCAGAATTCCGATTTCTCAAAATTCTGAAAAAAACAGAATTCTGATTTTTAAACATTCTGATTTTTTTGAAAATCAGAATTAATTTTTCAGAAGAGTTCTGATTTTTTAAAACCACAATTCCGATTTTTAAAAATTCTGATTATCTTAGGGTAAGTGTGCGCCATAAAAAATAGAAACGCCAAAATATGGATTACGAGCCCCCTTCCTTCCCTCACATTTTTCTCCTATTTTTGGCCTATTTTCTTCACTTATTAATTTATTCACCTGTCCAACCATTCCATCCAAATTATTTCCTCCTCTACTATTTTCTGCTGACCCAAATGTAGAGATTCCTCTATTAGAGCGAAAATTTCCTCCACTTCTTGTATCTTCATCATCCCTTCTAGCAGAAGAAGTTCCAAGAAATTGACCAGCCAATTGTTCAATTAATGAACGACCGCCTTTGTGGTTAAATATATTTTTTTCTGAATTTAGGGATGGGGCCAAGAGAGGAGATTCTGATAGGGATCTTACAAGATCTCGATTCTTGTGTGACCCGTCTGGTCTGGTTTCTGGTTGCGGGTTTGGGCCAAGCGATATCCGAAGGTGGGTGTGCGCCATAAAATAGACAGCTTGGACCTATATCAAAACCAGAAGCGAGGGCATTCCGCTTCTTGAAGTCGTCTCTTGCGCTCAACCTCATTCGGATACTGAACTCGGAGCCCAAACAAAAACTTTTTTGATACCCTAACTTTTTCGGATCCAAAGGAGCTAACCTGATTTCAAAGGAGCTGAAAGGCTCCCCTAACCCAAAAATCTTTTCCCCAATTTCAAAAGAATTTTTCTTCTCACCCCCATTAGTACTGCTATCCTCCCCAGATGTAGTTCCTTGTAAAGGTTGTGGATTACTTAAAGACGCTCTTGTTTCAGGTTGTTGTTGTTGTACCCGTTGTCCAGTTAAAGCACTAGCAATGCTTTGTCTGACTGGGCCCATTAAATTCGTCAAGCCTTGGCCGAACATCTAAAAATTAATTTTAAAAAAATTCCAGAGGCTCGAGTACCTCAGATGGCTGAGAATCAAGAGAGACAGGGCGAACTTCTGGTCCAGAATTTGAACTGAAATTTCACAAAAATTTGTCTTTTTGTCGCAAGACCATTTTGTCGCAGACCTATACCCTTTGAAAGAATGGACTTTTACCTCTTAGTAAGAGACAGGTAAAAGTTTAGCTTCGGGCAGGCAACGAGTCTGAAGACCCCTGGTAGTTACTACATAAAAGATGAATGTTCCCTTCACTCTATTCGTAGTGTGAAGGGAACAGAAATTTGGTTAACTATGTACTTGGAGCTTTACTGACTGATTGTGAGATACCGAGGATCTTTCTCTTCACTCCCTCAATTCTTCCTTACAAAAGGCTAATTGACTGTTATCAGTTTGCGACAATGTGGCCTTCAAGGTCGGTCTTCAGAATTTTTAAAAAAAATTTTACATTAATTCCCCATTACTCCTAAAGGTTTGGGCTGCAATTTGAGTTGCTGCTTGTGTAAGCTCTGCTATATCCTTTGGAGTTATTAAATTCATAAAAGAGCCAACCCCGCCTTTATCCAATTCCTTAACGATAAAATTTTTTGAAAATTTTTAAATTAAAAAATACCTGAGATTGAATGCATTTAAAGTTGAGAATATTTATTAAAATAAACGGAAAAATGGAAAAAATAATAAATAGATCAGTCAAAGCCATATTTCAAAAATAAAACTTAAAATTTGTTTATAGTGCTCCTGTTTTTCAGAATCTATGGAAGGGGATTTTCCGTGAAGACGGGGACGGGACCCACTACCCAAAACGCCGCTAAAATACTGGAGGATCAGGGAAGCTTTACCTCTGTAATGTTCCCTTCACTCTATAAGTAGTGTGAAAGGAATCTGGATGTTCGATTTATGTAAATGTTCCCTTCGCCCCATATGTAGTGCGAATAGAACATGGCCCTTTGAAGAGAACATAGCCATGCCTACTTTTATAATGTTCCCTTCACTCTATATGTAGTGTGAAGAGAACATGCCCCCTTTGAATTGCCCCCACCTTATAATTAGGATTTGGGGCCCGATCCGGTCGGTCCGAAAGATCGAGTCGGGCATTGAATTTTGGCACAAAAAATGGGACCCATATAATGTCCCCCTTCACTCTATAAGTAGTGTGAAGAGAACATGTCCCCTTGAAGATAATCACCCTCTTTCAATAATTGCCCCCACCGTACAATGTTCCCTTCACTCCATAAGTAGTGTGAAGAGAACACAACTTTGTACCTCCAAGAATTTTACAAAAATCCAATTTAAAATGGCGTAATTTTATGGATCAGGGAATTTTTTCTTTAAAAGAAATTGCTTTCATTTTTCCAATTTCTCTTTTTATTTGAACCGCGCAGGAAAATTCCACAAACAAAAAAGCATTTCCGTATTCCTCCCTCTCTCAAACCTCTTCTCTAATTTAATTTTACAGGAATAAAAAAAAATTTTTATCCTGTCGATACTTCTTTTAATTTTCTTCAATTTTTGAAACTCAACAACAAAAATTACGATTTAATTTTATTGATGAGATATAAATCGCCCAAAAAGCGCTTGACGGAAAATTATGCATCCACTCTTTATGAGAGATTTTCTAAATAAATTTTGGGGGGAGAGAGATCTCTTCTCTCTCTCTCTTTAATTCGATAATCGCCCACAAAAAGCACCATTTTTCCGCCATTTTTATTCAGTGATTGACCATCATCATCATCATCAACATATAAAAAAAACTAGAGTATTTTTATATGTGAAAAAAAGATGAATTAAAAAAGAATTTTTGATGAAAAATAAACAAGTTTGTAGTATTTGTAGAATCTCCCCCTCACAAATAATGATAACCAGTGCCTCAAAAAATCAGTTACTGTGCGCCATAAAATATTTCCAAATCCATGGCGCAAACTAGTGTACGCCAGAGATGGAACGGGTTAAAAAAACCGAGACGGGTTTCGGGTAATCCGACCCATCCCTGGTGTGCTCCCTTAAAGCACTACTTCCTAAAAAAATTTTTTTTCCGGTTCGTGTCCGGATATTCGAAAGTCCCCTGATTTGGTTCTATAGATATTCGAATACCGTATTTTTTGTATTAGAGCCCCACGCTGTATTAGAGCCCCACGCTGTAATAAAGCCCCACTTTGGAGGATAGTTGAAAAATAGAGCCCCACGCTGTATTAGAGCCCCACGCTGTAATAAAGCCCCACTTTATGAAATTTTCACATACCTAAGTTAATAAATTTATTTTTAATACTGTACAGCCTTTTCTATCATTTCCAGTCAAATCAAAGCAGTTCATTCCAGTTAGGTTCTGTCACTGGAGGCATAGATTGATTAGAGTTCAGCGGGATCGGGATCTTGGTCGGGATCGGGCGGGAGTAAGCCGGGTTTTTCAAATCCTGATCCCGATCACGGCCAATCCCGAGGCCGAGATCGGGATTGTTATGTGCATCAGATCCAGATGCAAATCCCGATTTTATAAATTGACTCGTCTGTGAAATAAAGTAGAGTAAGTCGAGTTTGAGCATTTTCGAGTTACTCTATCTGCCCAAAAAACTATAATCTGCCCAAATCCCGCTTAATACCTTGATATCCTTCTCACTCCTCTTATCACTCGATATCCCTTTAATCTGCACGAATCAACGAAATAATATTATCCATTGATTTTCCACCCGGAGCCCGGAGTCAACATGGAAATACCTTCTTAATCACATCTATATCCTTTCATGGGACTGAACCGGAATATATTCACGAGAGATTGAAACGTACGGACTGAAGAAAAATAGAATCGAACCTTCAAAGGCTCGATAGGATTCGAACCTTCCACAAATTAAAATTCCAATTCGGCCTTAAATCTAACTCAGATGCACTTAACCGCGCCTTAGTGTACACGCGTGACTATCATATTTGGAAATATCTCAATGTTGAAATTTGCTTTTGTGATTAAACTTTAATTGATTGGATAAATATAGTTAACCGTATAATTGAAAATCCTATTACTTATTTTCAAGAATAGGTTGAAAAATAGAGCCCCACGCTCTATTAGAGCCCCACGCTGTAATATAGCCCCACTTTGGAGGATAGTTGAAAAATAGAGCCCCATGGGGCTCTAATACAAAAAATACGGTATTTTCCAAAAAACCAAGAAAAGACTCGTCATATTCAAGATCTAAGTTAAAGTTCAAAAATGGTTCATGGCGTGGCCAACGTGCTTTCGCCATGTTCAACAGGTTCAAACATGTTCAACACGTTACATACTTTGTTAACCTCACAAAGAGGGGAACAGGCTACGGAAACAAGCCACGAAAACAGGCCAAGCTAAGATACCATCGAGCTATATGGGCAGAATTATTCAATCAGGGACACCTTGGTATAGAGCTCGATTCAGCTCGTCAAGGAGCATCGAATCATATCAGGATATCCCAGATTCGATAATTTTGCACGAAGTTATAGCTCTGCAGTACCTTAGCCTCGCAGCACCTTAGAAAGTACCCCACAATGAGGTTAATGTGAATAAATGCTTAACTACCCCCAATGTCTTCTACGCAATCTCACGGAAAAACATTATTTTCGATTAAATATTTTCTTAATCAAAAAAATTCTTTGTTAATTTTTTGGCCTATAAAATTTATTTTTGATAATTTTTAATAAAAAAATATATAAATTAAATTTTTTTATTTTTTTAACTACCCGAATTTTCTTCCTCCTCTTCTTCTTTAGCTGCTTTTTTATTATTTTCAATTATTTTCTTAATTTCGTCTGAATAGTCTTGGTTAATAAATTCATTTACTTGACGCTTGAATTGTTCAGAATCTCTGAAAAAATTTTTTCAGGCCTAGAAAAAAATTTTTTAAGGCCTAGAAAAAAATTTTTAAGCCAAAAATAACGATATAAATTCGAAAAAAAAGAAAATTAAAAAATCCGGCAAGGAGAGGACTCGAACCTTTATGAGAAAACAAGTGTAGCCAGAAACATTACCACTACACCACAACTGACAATATCTACCAATTCTCATTAAAATAATGGGTAAACCTCAAATAAGTCCAGGCCCTATAACTAATGAAAGAATGAACAGTTTTTAGCATTCTTGGCAACATCGGATAGAGAATTGAATAAACTACAAGTTGACAAAAAATCAAAATTCTTAATTGGCCGACAAAAACGTTATGATCGATAAACTACCAAAAAATCACCTATTTTTTAAAAAATTTTTTAGTTTTTAGATCATAACTTTTTCATAAATCAATCGATAATTTTGATATTTTGCTTTCCTGTAGTGTGTTCAATTCTCTATTTAGCAGTACCAAGAATATTAAGAAGTGACCACACCATGATGAGTTATAGGGCTAGAACTCAACTGAACAAGAGACTCATTGTCAACTTACTCAACTGATCCGTAACCTTAAAAATACTTTTTTTCTGAAAAATAAGATTGTTGCTCTCTTATAGCAAATTTCAAGAGCTTTAGAATGAGCCCAAAATAAAAATTTTACAAAATCCGTAACGGGTCGAAAATATTTTTTAAAACAGCCTACCCCTATTTTACACCAAAATTAATTAACCTTTCAATGCCTGCTTCCAATTGTTCCACTTTTCCAACTAATTCTGCTTGTTTACTCAACAATCCATCAATTCTTTTTATTGAGTTGCCAATTGATCTCATTACCTTTAAAAAAAATTTTTTTTCGAAAAATTTTATTAAATTTTGAAATCAAACGTAGGTGCTTATTGAATTTTTAAATGATGTTGGAATACGCTTTCCACTCGTATAATCCTCAAATTCTTCATCGGTTAATTGTAAACTGGATGCTCTCATGTCTTGAATGAAATATATTGCACTAAAGAAAAAACTTTATTAAAATAGAAAAAAAATTTTTTTTGGGGATTTGCTAGGTAAAGAAATAACGATATCACCCTTCTCCTAGGCTCCACCAATTTTTTATAATATTCCGAGAAAACGTAAAAACAAACAGAGACGTATTCAGAGCAGGGGTGTTCGCAAACGAAAAAAATTTTCAACATCCGCAATTTTAATTTAAGCAATCCGCAGTCCACAATCGCGGAAACCCCTCATGTCAGAAGGAATGGAAAGGTTCCCCGAAATATGGGTAAACGATGCGCCGAAAAAAATGGCGCCTATTCGTCCGCACCTATTCGTCCTGCTCCGGAAATTTTAATTTAAAAATCCGCAGCCTTAATCCGCAATTGTGGATACCCTTTATCCAGAGGAGTGGAAAGGTCCCCCGAAAAATATGTATAAAAAATTAATTTCGGAACGCCAAATGTTGGCGCACACCCTGACATTATCGGAAAAACCTTTTTAAAAAATTAAAAAAATTTCCAAACCTGCTCAAATTTGTAAAATAATAGCCTTAAAAACAAAAAAAATTTAATAAAAATTAAAATTTAAAAAAACCATATTCTCCACGCATATGTCTTGAAGGTAATCCAAATCGACAAATAAATTTTAAATTTGACTGAATTAATGGAGGGTTTGCTTTCAACACAATTAAAATTAGAACTGGCAAAAATTCGTCTGCACTTGCTGGGGCGCCAAAACGGCTTTCTTTGAGAGCATTGAAAATGTTTTTTGAACATCGAACGAGGCATTCCCTTTAAATTTAAAAATTTTTTTAATCAACTCCTGTCAAGCTAAAATAGCCAGGACAGAACCACAGTCCGATAAAATTTCGTCCGACCAAAATAATCAAGGGATCAATGAATTATAATAAAAGGATTTGGAGCGATAGGGGATTTAGATTTACTGCTTAAAAGGCCACTTTAATCAACCCGCTTCCCTCTAATCCATTTTAATACTTCAAAAATACTCAACATTTTCGTTGAGCGCAAAAAGTGAATTTTTTGGTGCCAAAAAATTTGTGCGGATTTTTGTTAAAAATGCGGATTTTTTTACAAAAATTGCGGCTTTTAAAAATTCGAGATCGAGCCCTGTATAAAGGGTATAGGAAGACATGAGTTTTTCCCCACTATAAAAATAATCGTCTCTTAAATAGAGCGGATCATTTATTTGGAAAACAATTTTAAATTTAAAAACCAATCCTAAATTTTAAAAATAAAATTCAAAAAAAAATTTTTTTGCGGACAATTCTTGCGGATTTCGCAAAAATTTTTCTACGGAAAGTTAAATAATTTCTATGGGCAGTTCAATAAAAACAGAAAAAAAAATTTTTAAATTTAAACAAACAAACATTTTTTTAACAACAGAACGTTGGCTGTTCAAATCCACAATTTCAGTTATTGCCTCATCCATATATTCCTGAACCTGTGCAGAAGACTCATCCAAAGCAGTTTCCAAAAATCCATTTGTTACCCAATTTAATGAACGTATTCTTGTTTGTAAACTTAAATCTTCTGTTTCCTCCTCGGTTCTATAAAAAAATTTTGTTTTAATTTTTGTTAAAATTTAAGGCTGAATTAGGTAAAAACGATTTTCAAAGAAATTTCCAAAAATTTTAATTGCGGACAATTTTTGCAGATTGCGGACAAAAATATTTTATTGCGGACATTTTGTGCAATTGCGGAAAAACATTTTTTCATATTGCGGACAATATTTCTTAGGTAAAAAAAGTTTTGCGGACACCTTTTTACAAATTGCGGACAAAAAATTTAATTGCGGACAATTTTTTGCAGATTGCGGACAAAACATTTTTGTGGACAAATTTTTTATTATGGATATTTTGCGCTACGGACAATATTTCTGGAGTAAAAAAACTTTTTCGGACACTTTTCTAATGTTGCGGACAAAAATATTTTTTGCGGACAAATAAATACTTCCCAAAAATAAAAAAACCCAAATCATCCCCATTTTTACAATTAAAACCCACAAACCTCGAACCAAAAAGTATATGATAACCAGTTACACAAACAAAAGTTTCAATTTCAGTCATAAATTTTGCAAAATTAAGGTCTTGAGGTAGCGATTTTATTTTATTTATTTCATCTCTCATTGTTTGGTAAAATGATTGGACAGAATTCGACAAGTCATCGATTGGAGCTAATTCATCCTGAAAATTCATTTTAAGTTTTATGGGAGGAAAAACGTAAAAGTTGGGTGGTTGGATGGCCCAACGGATTAGGCCGCAGTTTGGTGAGTAGAGGCTCTGGATCGAAGAACAGCAGTTCAACCCAATTTTACAACCGGCACTTTTTCCAAAGTTTGGCATTTCGCCGGTTTTTATGGAGTTTGGTGTTCAGCACGAGAAGATGACTAGAGTCCCAAAGGAGGGATCCCGTACACGATTTTATTGAATGCCCTTCTGAATTCCTAGGTTCCTGTCCCGAAGTCCCAATGCGATTTTGCTTATCTCTAAAAAGATCAATGTGGGAGTTGATCTACTATCATATCTACAAAGTTAGAAATTTTTTTCAAAATTTCAAGAAAATGAACAATTCACTCAAAAATTTCCAAAATTAGTCAAAAATAAGAATTCAAAATAAAAAAACCTTTGCCAATTTTTCAATAAATATACGGCATTGTTTTTCCAACTCTTTTGCATCGGCAAAGGAAAAGGTTGAAGACAAATATTTTTGAAAATCGGCTAATGCTGTGCTAGAGTCTGGACTTGAGGACCTAAAAAATTGTTTTTTAAATTTCTGAAGAATCAAAAAAACCTTTCATCCAAAATTGTAGGAGCCATATTGAGAGAAGATGATTGTTGTTGTTGAGAAGTTAATTGGTCGTCTGAAAAACAAAATTGTTAATGAGACTGGAAGGTTATTCTGAAAAGTTACACACTCTGCCATAATTTAAAATTTTAACTTATTTTTCCGTGTGATTTCCTTATATCCGTAAAATCCGCAAATATTGTCCGCAATAAAATGTAACTTTTACCGAAATGCCGAAATACAAACCCCAAAAAACTGCCAAAATACCAAATTGTGGACAAAGGTGGACGTTGTTTCGTCAACTTGTAAGGCTTTTACAATCAACATTTTGGTATTTCGGCGTGACTTTGAGGAAGATTTGGTATTTTGAGAGGTTTGGTATTTGAGGGCGGGGGGGGGGGGGCTTGGTATTTTTAAGAGGTTTTGCATTAGACACTCGACTGTGTGCCAGCAAAATTTTAAATGAATTTGAGGTAAATTTTTTTGATAAATTTTTCCTTTGGACTCTGACTATAAATAAGTTTGAGTTCACTTCAAATGCTTATTAATGTTTCTAGGCTATTTTAAGTAGACAAATAATAATGGACCCCTAGGCAAAATTTTTAAAATTATGAGAAAAATCTTTTGCACTTTTTAAAGCAGGTCAACAAACATTAAAAGAAAAAATTATTAGTATACACTTCCTTTATACTCACAAAAATCCGCAAAACCTGTCCGCAACTCATTAATAGATTTTGCGGACAACCTTTGCAGATTTTAAGGACAAAAGGAAAAATGCCTATACTCTTCCTTTATGCTCACAAAAATCCGCAAAAAAATGTCCGCAAATTCCAAAATTCTTCCAAAACCCAAAACAAATCCGCAAATTTTTGCGGACAATATTTGCGGATTTTAATGACGAACCCCCCAAAAATGATTCCAAAAATATGGTTGAGGCGTGAAGCTAGGTCCTTCAAAAAAATTAAAAAAACAAACTTGAAAAAACTGAAGGGGACTTCTTCAAAAGCGTTCGAAAAGTTTGCCTAACATCAGAAGTCTTGCTACTAATATTTCTTTCAGTCGTTTCCTTCCTCAACAATTCTTTGTTTTTGTTGTAGTCATACAGACGTTTATTTTCGAGTTGATAATTCTTCCAGCATTGAGAACAAAGTCCTTTACATTGCGGGGTGCCGTAAAAACCACATTGGTTTTTGCACAACTAAAAATTATTTTTCTAAAAAAAGTCCGCAAGTTTTGTCCGCAATTATTTTAGTCGTAAAAATATCCCTGAAATACCAAAACGCCCAAATACCAAAATGCCAACAAGAAAGCTAATTTAAACTTCGAAAGACGACGTGCGAAACACAAAAAATGCGAAACACTTTGTTAGAGGACGAAACGACGCATTTCTGGTATTTAAGGTAAAAAGTCAAATTAGGCGCATGTATGGTTTGCAGCCAAAACTTGCGGACTTTTGATAGCATAAAAGTAAACTAAAAACGAGATCTCATGTTAGTTTCGTTGGGAACCTAGGAAGTTTTAACTAGGGATGCCACGGGTCACCCGAAATCCGAAACTCAGACAAATTTTCAATCCAAAATCGTATCCGAGAAATCCACGAAAACTCGTTCCAAAATCCTTTGTTTCTCTGTACCCGTGACCAGGCCCGTAACCAGGATTTTTTTTCGGGGGGGGGGGCCAAGGGGGGAAAATTTTTTCTGCGCCAAATTTTTGGCGCCGAAGGCGCCAAAAATTTTTATTTTCAGCGCCGCAGGCGAAAATTTTGAGAATTATTGAAGGCCGTAGGCCAAAAAAATTCACTTTTTCAGCGCCGCAGGCGAAAATTTTTTAAATTTCAGAGGCCGTAGGCCAAAAAAATTCACTTTTTTTGCCCCAGCCCTTCCCCAAATTTTTTCCTTTTTCCCATTTCGGGGGGGGGGGGGGGGAATTCCCCCCCCCCTGGTTACGGGCCTACCCGTGACGCCCCTAGCACCCAAGTAATTAAAAACAATAGAAAATAGCGGCCCAAAAATAACCAATTGCCCAAAACAAACAAACCTTTTTCTACCAAATATTTACTCAAAAAATATACCACAATCAACTAACCAATTCATTATCAGTCAAACAAAAAGGAAGACGTCTCTCATCCTGTTGTTGAAGAGATTCATGAACAATACCACGATGTGACATTTTTCTCTTAAAAATGATTTTAAAAAACTTGCGGATTTTGTCCGCAAAAAACTTGCGGACTAAAAAAAATAAAATATTTGAAGTAAAAAACTTGAAAAAAAATAAAATTTAAAAGAAATTTTATTCAAAAAATTTAATTGATATGCTAATAAAACTAGATTTAATAACAAATGGTTTAATCACGAGCCCGTTTCCAGTCAACCAAGGAATAGGCCAAGTTGAATGAGAAAAAATAGGGTCAGATTTCGAGATTCAAAATCGTTTTAGGATAAGTTTTAGGTCAAAAAACGTTCAGGTTTCGAGTTTTGAGTAACTCTCTGCCCATCCCTTCACATTCAACTTTTTAACTGCACAGAAGAATTTAAGTAGAAAAAATTTTTAAAGTGAAATTTTTAAAAATTCAAAGGCACAAAAGAAGGAATACCGTAAATGTTTTGATTAAAGCCCGGATCTATTAGAAGCCTATATCTAATACACCTCAAGCCTCCCAGGGAGGCCCATCGAAAAAAATCATACACAATAGAGACCCTCTCTAATAACAACCCACTTTCTAATTAAACACCCACACTCTAATAGAAGACCATAATACAAATCCACTTAAAAGTAATCTAAAAATGGACAAGAGCTTTAATTAGAACATTTACGTAGATGAGAAAAATTGAGCAAAAATAAATTTAAATTAATAAAAATCACAAACTATGAAGAAAAGTTTTAATATTTTCAAAAGTTATAAATAAAGCTGCACTAGCAATACAAGTTCGAATTAATGTTGGTGACAATCCTTTATATAAAGCAGAAATTCCTTGAAAAAAAATTTTTATTTTTAAAAAATTAATTTAAAAAAATAAACCTTCATTTTTAATAATTTTCATTAAAATGGTTGAAAATCGTCCAGTTTCACCTATTTGCATTCGACTCTTTACTAAAAAATAATTAAATAATTTTCAAAGTATTTTGGCAAAATCAGTGAAACCACAAGTATTGCTAAGACACTCGTACCCAACTTTCGTACTCGTACCAAGCAGAGGTCGATCGGAACTGACGAAGGTGCCGGAAATCGGAACCGTCAGAAATCGCTCAAAAATCGGAAATCGAAAATCAGCATAACTTTTCGGAAATCGGAAAGAAAAAACGTCGGAAATCGGAATTACGATCAACCACGGGTACCAAGCAGCAAGGGGGAAGCCTGGGGATAATTCATCCAATTTTCGAGAATTAGTAGTACAAAGAAGTGCCAAAATTTTGAAACCATTTCGACCCGTGAAACATTCAATTTTTAAACCAAAAAACATAGGCATATTGCCAAGTTCCAGAGAATTTTTAATAGAGGTCGTCGTGGGACGGGGTCCTGATCCCGAAAAAATTTCCGGGATCCCGAACTCCCAATTTTTTTGATTTTCGTGATTTTTTGGGGATTTATCCTTCGAAATCCCGACCCGGCATAGGTTAAGAAAAGAAATCACGACTCGGGATCCCGGAAGTGCGATTTTACAACGAAAAATTTTTAAAGAAAAATAAACAGGAAAAAATACCCACCAACATCTGCAGGGAAAATAGCTGTCCACAGTGCCATTCCACCAATACCACCAGAAATAGCTGTTCTTAATACTCCTTTAAAAAGAAGCTTGCATCAAAAAATTTCACAAAACTAAGTTCCCTTTTGGATAGCCTTCCCCTCTTCCAGCCTTATATCAGTTACTCCCTCCATCTTCATGCCTATATTTTATTAAAGCAATTTAGATAAAATGAGAGGGGGGGGGGTGACACGACATTCGTGAATCAAAACTTGCGGACTAACATTTGCGGACAAACACAGAAACTGAAACTAATTGTAAGGGAGGGAGAGGGTGGCAGGGATATCCAAAAAAAATATTTAAAAAATTCCAAACCAATTTCTTCTTTTGTTTTTCCACTTGGAGTTAAAAATTTTCTTGACATTTCATACTAAAAATGAATTTTAAAATAAAAAAAATTTTTTTGAACCGCTCCAAAAAAGCAAAAATATCCAGGAACTTCACGTATTAGTGTAGCAACAAATCCTGTATAAAACGACCGAATTCCTCCCTCTTGAAACATTTCACGACAAATTGAGGCTGGTGTTCTGTAAAAAATGTGAGGAAATAGAATTAATAAGAGCTGTATTAGGATGTCAAAGCGCCGAAATGCCAAACTGAACGGCCTTAGCTTTATAAAAAACTTGCAGAATACAAGAATTCGAAAAGAGGATCCAGGAGAGGGTAACAGAGGAGAAATGGGCCCTTAAAAATTTTAAAAGCGAAAGACTTAAAAATGGTAGAAAAAACATAGAAGGGAAAATCGGAAGGGTCAAAAAGTCGGAAAAGGGGGAAAGATTCAGACGCTGAGATTCTGTCCCTAATACACTAAACAAGTATCGACAAATATGAAAAATTGAAACACAAACTTGACAAGCCTAGAATTAACTTCCGATTGAGCTTGTAATTTGCACTTGACCAATTCTAAAAATAACAGCTTTCAACAGGCATAAATCTCAATAAAAATACCAGTTGGGCATAATACAATTGCAGCAAAGAAAGCAGCCAACGCTCCCGCTTAAAAAATTTTTTTAATTGACCATAAGGCAAACACTAATCTTCCCTCAAAACCAACGAGCCGCATAAAGACGCCCACAACTTTCGTTTTGAGCCTTAAAGTTTAGGGTCTTTCGTCTTAGTTTTGGGTGAAATCTTGAGTCTTGGGATAAAATCTTGGTTTTGGGGCCACTCCTGGGTCGTGGGCCCAATCTTGATTTTAAGGCAAAGTCTTGGTCTTGACTGGAAAAATTTTCGTTTCTAAACATTTGACATTCCCAGCCAAAAAATATAAACAAAAAACCTGTAGCATTCCCCAACGGCCCAGTTGTACTGGATCCACTCGCATACCCAACAGCTTTTTGGCAAAACCCATAGGAAGTGAACAGGACCGCGTTTTCGGAGACATTGGCCACTAAGGATGGTATTGAACCTTTAAAATTGATTTAAAAAATTAAAAAGGACATAATGTCCCAAACCTGCATACAATCCTTTTATGCCCCCGGTCCTCATAATATTGCCAAAGCAACTGAGCCAATTGCGATTTAATGTTGGGAATGCTTGCATCTATAGAAAATGGTCAGATATCAATTTAAAATAACCCCGACCCAAAAATGTTAACTTATAGAGGTGTAGCTTAAATAAATGACTCAAGATTTACTCAAGACTTTCTTAGAGTCTTTTTGTCTTGATCATGAGGCGAAGGCTCGGGCCTTGGTCGAGTAAAGGGCTTGTCTCTATGAAGGGATCGCTTGAATACTCATCCTCCTAATGGCGTTAATGTTATCGTTTACTGGGTTACTTACATATTTCCCTATTCAAGCCTTTTTAACTTAAAAGGCTCATAATGGTCAAACTTCTTTTTCTTTCCTTCCACATTCCCAAATGAAGCTCTCCTTCCTAAAAACTAACACATTTTGAGTGTAGGGGAATTTGGAAAAGAAAGATAAGAATTCTGACCATTATGTACTCTTTACTGAAAAACTTTAGAAGGAAAAAAACTTCCTAACCTACTTACCCCCCTCTACTCCCCAGACGAAAATTACCTTAATTAGAAAGTAAAACACAAACCTTTACTTTCACTGTATCAAGTGGTTGACCAGAATAAACAATTGCAACACCACCAGCCGTTCCAGCAACAAAGTCAATGGCTCCATCTTTGAGGTGTGCAAGGGGATTAACATCAACTACGAGACTATTATCAATCATCTACTTAAATTGAAAAAATTTTTTAATTTTGGGCATTTTGAGTATTTGACATTTTGAAATTTTTTCAAAAATTTTTTTCAAAATGCCAAAAATCAAAAATGCCATATTTCTGCAATTTTGTCCTTTAATCGCGTCTTATTTTTGTCAGTTCAGGAAACAGAAAGAATCGGAAATGACCTTTTTTTTAATGATAAGAAAAAAAATTTGGGAATGTGTTCTGAGCGGTATGATTTTTTTCTCGAGTGTGTACACCACGTGTACTCACATGTTTTTAATGCATGATTAAATAGCAACACAAAAATGCCAATGGAGGTGGAATAAAGGTGAAAGGTGGAGGGGAACGATAAAAAAAATGAAAATTTCGGCAGAATGTACTTTCGGTAAACTATCTTAACTAATTATAGTTGATTAAGCTAGGACAAATTACTGAATAGACATTTTGCCGTCCACTAATCCCGGGGGTTTCTTTTCAATTTTTGGGATTTTCGGGATCCTTGTACATTTAAATAGAAAAAAAGAACAGAAAAATGATCAAATATAAAAATATAAAATTAATATGTAAATGAATCATTAAAAAAAGATTTTTTTCTCTCAATTTATTTTTCAAAAACACAAAATAAATGTAATTTTAAAAAATAAAAAAAAACCAAAAAATAATAATAATGTAAAAAAAATTTAGGGTTGGTCCTCGACCTCGATTCCCCGCTCGACAATGATTTTTAGGCGACATTCCTCGACCCCGATTCCCTAGCCTAACCCATTTCCCGACATCCACCTCCCGCTCCTCAGTCCATTCCCTGACCCCAAGACCATTCCCCGACCGCTCTTACAGTAAGGATGGCGGTTCCTGGGAAATTTCCGGATATCCGGAACCGATATCCGAACCGAAGATTTCCAGATATCCTGAGTTTTTTCGGTTCCGGGTACCCGGAACCGCCAACCTTATCCTACAGTCCACAATCCCTGACAGCAATCCCCAAACCATTTCCCGATGCCCTCATTCCCCGAAAAAATTTGTCCCTTGACGGGGCAGGGGACCAACCCCTAAACAAATATCCATCAATCAAAATTTTTAATTTTTTAATTTCAACTTAACCCAAAAATACGAACAGTCTTATCCAAACTACTCGAAGCAACAAATTTTGCATTTTCTCCAAAATTAATTCCAGTAACTACTTGGGTATGTCCATCAAATTGATAAATTTTATTCCATGATTTTACTTGAAATATTTGAACATTTGCCCCACCAATTGCTAAATAAGCGCCAGATTGGTCAAATGTGAGTGCATTTACCTTAAAAAAATATTTAAAAGTAATTTCAAATTAAAAATTCATTTTAGGTGGGCCATGGATAGGACGAGTTACCCACAACCCGAGAGCCAAAATCTGGACATTTTTCGACACAAAATTCGAACCCCGATCCAAAATCCGACGCAACTTCTATTTTAAATTGAAAAAAATCCTTTCAAAAAACCTTCCCCAAAAATCCTCTCCACAAACCCTCCAGAAAAATCTTGCCCCAAAAACCCTTCCCAATAACCTAGCCCCAAAAATCCTCCCCAAAAATCTCCAGAAAAGTACTCCCCAATAACTTATTGTTAGCCAGAAAAATCCAACCTCAAAAAAACCTTCCCAAAAAACCTCTAGAAAAATCTTTCCCCAAAAACCCTTCCCAATAACCTAGCCCCAAAAATCCTCCCCAAAAATCTCCAGAAAAGTACTCCCCAATAACTTAGCCAGAAAAATCCAACCTCAAAAAAACCTTCCCAAAAAACCTCTAGAAAAATCTTTCCCCAAAAACCCTCCCCAAAAATCCTCCTCTCGCAAAAGTCCTAGCCTGAAAAATCTCTCCCCCAAAAAACCTACCCAAACCCCTCAAAAAATCTCCAAACTACGAAAAAAAAAATAAAAATAAAAAAACCGCTTGTTTAGCATTATAAGGACAAATAGTTTTCAAATTCTTCAATTTTCTCAAATCCCAAATTTTAACTTCTCCATCCAAAGAACCAGTAGCCAAATAATAACCATTCTCCGAAAATGATATTGCACAAACAGAATCTGAATGTCCAGGAAATTGTGCAACATTATTTTGTTCTTTAATATCCCAAATTTTAACTATTGAACTTTTTGCTCCAGTTCCAAAAATTAAACCATCAGGGTGAAATTGTCCACAACGTAAAGAGACATCATCATCACCAGATTTGACCTTAGAATTAATTATTAGAATTTTTTAGTTAACACAAACCTCAATATAAGATGGACTCTTGCAAGGGCATATCCAGAAAAAATCCGAACAAGGGGTCAAATTTCAAGGGGGCGAAATGGAGTGTACACGCCAAAATTCTGACGTTGCGAAAACACCAGAATTTTGGTTTGCAAGTATACACACATGCGACCCATGGTGTAAGAGAAAGTAAAGCAGCTGGGCTATAGCTATTTCTCTCCTTTAGCTAGAGCAAAAGGTTATTCGGCGGCTGGGAGCGAACCAGCATCTTCAGTAGACCGGACTGATGTGTTAGCCATTACACCACGCCGCCTACTGCTCAGCCTTAGAAAATTAATAGCTATATGCTTTACAAGAAGTATCTTATGATATCGGTGCGAATTATTTTTTGATATCATTCGATAAAAGACCCACAATTTTCTATTGCAAATCGAATCCTTGCAACATGACTTTGGGTCGACTTATGGCCGTTCAAAGTTGGACGTTAGAATCAGGAATAGAGATAAGGATTTTCCTCACATCCCCCCTTTTTGAAAAAAAAAGACGAAAAAAAAAACCTTAATTAACGGGCTGCCAGTATTTAAATCAGTTAATGACCAATACGAGTCGTCTGAAGTACAAAGAAAGTGATCTCCAGTTGGGTGAAGAGAGACATCAGTAATTGCCTGGTCGTGAATATTAATTACGTTACGAGCATCTGGATCGTTAGCCAACCAAATTCGAATCTAAAAAGATCATTTTAAGAATTTTTGAAAAATTTTTCGAAAATTTTTTTAGAAAATTTTTTGAAAAAATTTTTGAAATTTCAAAAAAAATTCATAAAATTTCCAAAAAAAAATTTCCAAACCTTTGAATCCTGCCCTCCAGAAACTATAGTTTCCAAATTTGGATGTAAACGAATTGCATTAACACGTTTCTGATTTCCTTTGAAAACGTTTTCAACGGTCTCCGTTTGAGAATTGAATAGAACGACAGTTTTGTCAATACCACCAGTTAATATCATATTTTGCTAAAAAAATTTATTTGGTACTCGTCCGTTATCCCTACAGGCCTATTTTAAGTGATTGACCACACCAAACCCTATTCCGAGTTTTTGACCTTTCCTAGCCCTATTTAGAGTTTTTGATTATTTCGAGCCCTTTCTGATTTTTTGACCATTTCGAGCCCCTATTTTAAGTTCTTGACCACTTCGAACACTATTTCAGTTTTTACCATCTCGAACCCTGTTTTAAATTTTTGACGATTTCGAACCCAATTTCTACTTTTGACCATTTCAAGCCTTATTTTTAATTTTTGACCATTCCGAGTCCTTTTACTAAATTTTGACCATTTCGACTCTTATAATTTTTGAATATCTAGAGTCCTCGCCGAGTCTCCGAATCTCTTGTTCTAGTTAAGCGTAGTCCTTATTAAAATTATTCCCCGTCGGGATAACGGAAAAATACCTTTTATTTTTACTGAAAGGAAAACATTAAAAAAAAACCTGCAAATCCAAAGCAGTAATTCCCGGAACACTTGCACTATGCAAAGCATCGTGGCATTTAATTTCTTCATATCGTTTAACATCTTCAACAGATGCCAAGTCTTCAGGCAAATTTTTTCCTTTTTGTTTACGCGAAGATGAGAATTCTTGGCTTTTTAATGTGAAGAACTGGAAAAAAATAATTGGGGAATTATTGAAAATAAAATTTGAGCAAATTCTAAAGGCGTATCCAGAATGTTCAGAGGAGGCTAAAAAAAGAAAGGCCCTTCGAGATATTTTTAGTCTTTCAAAAATCGAAAAATCATCTTCAGGCGGGTCATTTCTGTTGGAAAAACAGGATTTTATCAAAATAACGGGTTTTGGGCTAAGAGGTCTGGAAACACGGTCCTGGGTCCAGCATCGAGCGTTTTCCTCGCGGCTGACCATGGCCACGTTTTCCACTCAGAAAAGATTTTATCGAAAATACCCGGTTTCCGGGCTACAGACTGAAAATCAAGTTTCTGGTTACCACAACTATGAGATGCCGGGTCCGAAAACTCAAGTTTCTAGAACACCGAGCTTGCGAAATCAGACATGAGCCGATGCCAAACTCTAATAATTTAACCCCCCCCCCCTCAAAAAAACAAACCTCAATCAAATCCGTATCAATTCCAGGAAGCCCTTCTCCATCTTGATGCATCTCAACATCAGTAACTTCAACTTCACTTTCAACATTTTTGCCTCGTCCATGAGGTAATGTAGCAATAATATGACGAGTTTGTTGTAATTCACTACTCAGACGGTTGATAACACGACAGGCTGCATCATTCTAAAAATATTGAAATTTTGTTAAGAAAGACCTTTATATCCCACAATGTCTGTCTTAATTCACCGATACGCCTCTTACTCTACCAAATTCCTCAATATACCCTAGAATATCTCCGACTACACCGATATCCCCTCAAATCCCTTATATCTCTCCAAATCTCCAATACCCTTTTTAATCCCCCAATATCCCTCTTACTCCCCCAAATAACTCAATATACCCCCCAAATCCCACAATATCCCTTCAAATCCCTGATATCTTGCCAAATCCACCAATACCCTTTAATCTCTCATAAAAGAATAATTTTGGGCGGCGCAGGCCTGCACTCAAATCTTTCTGCGGTCATTTTTTGCGGACAATTAATTCCAATTATAAGGACAATTATTTTTCGGACAAATATATTTTTGCGGACATTTCTCGTGGACAAAAAATTTTCTGGAGATATTTTCAGAACAAAATTGAGACGAAAGAGACACCACCCCCGAATATGAACAAATCAAACATCTCAAAATTAAACTTTAAAAAACCTGAAATAGAGCATGCGTCAATTCTTCTCGAACAGATTTGAGTTCTTGACGTAAAGTAAAAGTATTCAGCATCGTCGCGTCCCACTCGTCCTGCAATTGTTTAAGAAGAGATGGCAAAGATGCCGTGCCAAGCGAACTTAAAAACAAAAATTCAATTAAAAAATAAAAGCAAAAACAAACAGTTGAATAGATTTAGTGTCCTGATCTTGACTTAATTCGACGAGCTAAAATTAAAGTTTAAGAAAAATTTTTTTTTTATCTATGCGTTTATCCGCCGGCATTTTAATCGACTACATTTCACAGACAATTTTTGTGGACTAATTTTTCCGTGTACATTTTTGCGGACAAATGATTCACACAAATTTGTATCAAAACAGAAATGTACTACTATTGCGCATTAATCCACCATACGTCCACAAATGGAGGTGAGGAAAATTTACGTGTTTGGTATTTTATTTGCCTGACTTTTATTAATCTTTGAACATTTTTTGACCCTTATGAAAGGAGAAAAGATGGAGAAGGCAAGATAAACATTTGCGGACGAAAAAAAATGGCTCTACTCCAGTTTATGCGTCCAATAAAAAAATTGGATTTTTCTTGGTATTGTAAAGTTGGGGTATGGCTCCAAACCATTTCTTCATGTTCGGGACCTAAATCCACTGGGTCTGGGACCATTCCTTACCCTACACCTCGAAATTTTTTAAAGTTACAGCCAATTTTGTAAAATTTCAGAAAAACAATTATAACTTTCAGAAATTTTAAGGGGTCGGGTAGGGAATGGTCCCAGACCCAGTGGACGTAGGTCCCGAACATGAAGAAATGTTGTGGACCCATACCCCAACTGTGCAATACCAAGAAAAATCCAATTTTCTTTTTATTGGACGCATAAACTTTCATTGGACGCATAAAAGTCGATTGGACGCATAAACTGAAGTAGAGCCAAAAAATTTTAGGTACTATTTGAGGAATAACATTTTTTAATCATGATGAGAGGAAGGAAAGATAGAGGAAAGACAAACATTTGCGGAAGGATATTTGCGGAGAAAACATTTGTAGACAAAACATTTTTGCGGAGGCAAGATTTGCGGATAAGTATTGGTATAATGCGATAGTACCATAAAAAGACAAGGTGTCCATATCCATATTTGACCATTTTGTAATTTTATAAAAGAAAGGAAAATGAGGTACTTTTCCGTTTTGTTACACCCCCATATATTAGTGCTCAAAATGTCACATATAAGGTAATAAAAGGTGCTGAGTCGAACGGTACCTTTCTTTTTCCCAGGAGATGTCTGTGGACCGAGATATAGGGCTCGAAATAGTCAAAAACCATAGGGGGATTTCGAGCCATTTATCTCGGTTCACAGACATCTCCTGAAAAAAAAGGGTACCGTTCGACTCAGCACCTTTAATTACCCTATATGTGCCATTTTGAGCGTTAATATAGGGGGGTGTAACAAAACAGAAAAGTACCGAAAATGAAACTGCGGGCGGATAAACAAATAGAACCAATTAAAAAACCCAAAAAAATTAAAAAAAAACCTGAGAAACTTCCAACTTTCCTCCATTAATTGGATCAGTACCATTTTCTTCAATATATTTCACAATCAAACGCTTTTCAAAAATTTTTCCAGAAACGGGTGACACAACAGGGACTTCAGGTTGTTGACCACAAATTGAACAAAGTAAAGTAGCCATTTTTAAAAATTTAAAAATAAAAATTTAATAAAAATATTTAAAGAACAAAGTGAATTAAAAATAAAAATTTGTCTAGCAACAAATTTAAAAAAATAAACACAACAAAAAAAGTATATGGCCTTTTTAATCTTCATTAATTTTTAAAGAAAATTTTAAATACTTTATTTTTATTAGGGTTGGGGTCCATGATATGTCGGGGTATCTTTTTTAGGGAGGAAAGGATATCGGGGAAGGAACTAAAAATCATCGCTGGGTGGGAATAGAGACCCAAGCAGATAGCCAGGGTGTGGAGAATTGGGGACCTGGGCCCATAGCCAAAAAAAGGATAGGGAATCGGGGACCCAAGCCCATACACAGAAAGGAGGATCAGGATCCAGGCACATACCCAAAGGTGTAAGGGAAAAGTGAACCCAAGTCTATCCCTCACCCCGTGAGGGTCTCCTCTCCCTACCCCTCACCTCGTGGCCAGAGGGTGAGGGGTAGGGAGAGAACGGGGACCAGAGTGGATGGAAATCGGAATCGAGGACCAACCCCAAAATTTTTAAAACAAAAAATGTTATTCACACAAAAAAATAAACAAGAAAAAGAAGTGTGTCCAAAAAAATAAAACAAAAAAAAATTTATATATCACAAGAAAATGCGCTCGCCTTTTTTTTTTAAATTTTGAGAAAGTTTGTCAAAAAATTGATTCAAAACTTTTACATAATGGGACAGATGGACTTCGCCTTAAAGTTATTCTAGGCATAGTTTTGAGCAATTGGAGAAGTTCAGAAAATAATTTTCGATCCAAAGGGTTGAAAGACCAACAATACATGAGAAAAACCTAAAGAGAAGATTAAAAAGTAGAATTGTTAAAGACCAATTAATTTTCGCCTGTGACGGGACAAATGAGGAAAATTGAAGGACTTTATATCGGTCAAAGGCGAAAATTAACTGTGTCGTGAATAACCTTATAAAAAATTATTAATAAAGTATTTTAAGCAATTTTTTGATAAAGATAGGAATCTTGTAGGGATTTGGCATTTTGACACCAATCCATAGTTGGGTATTTTGGTGGATTTTGAAATTTGGAGTTTCGGCATCAATCCATAGTTGGGTATTTCAGTGTTCTTTTGGGGGTTTAGAATTTAGGTGTCATTTCCAAAGGGCTTGGTATTTCGGTCCCATTTCCCCAAGACCCGAACATGGCATTTCCAGGGTTATTCTCAAGAAAATAGAGAAAAAAATTAATTAAAAATGGATAACCTTAGCTTCATGACACATTTTCAGATCAGTCAAAGGTGCTTTGATTCCAGATCCAATTTGCCATATGACAAAATCAAAAGGCATAGAATCAAAAGGAAATGTATTTGTTAACAACTCGTACCAGATTGTGCTGAAAACCAAACAAAATTTACAAAAAGTTAAAAATTTAAATTAGCCTAAAGGTATCAATAATAGCATAACTATAAAATAATCCAAAAAATGGGTAGGAGAAATATTTAAATGATACCCAACATGCTTTTAAAGCAACCCTCGTTAAAAGAGTCGATTAGTTATAGAAAATGATCAATATAGATAATCAGCTAAAAATGTATCTTATAGGGAGATTAGACGTATTCACAAAATTACCTATAATGTTATTTAATATGTGTAGTGCTGTCGGTTCCTGGAAATTCTTCGGAAATCCGAAACCGAACCGAAGAGCCGACCCGACAACCCTAAATATGTGGTTGGACAATGGGTAGGGGAGATGGTTAATCTTATTATTAAAGTAAATCTCATTATAAGGGTCAAACAGCTCAAATGTGTATCTTATAGCGAAGTTCACTTATACCCAAACCCAATTCAAAAAAAAATATTCCAAAAAATAAACAAACCCAAAAGAAAAAACATCAGAAGCTTCTGTAAACGTAACTGGATCAAAACGTTCATTTAACACTCTCAAAAGCTCTGGAGCTATATAACGAAGCCAATTGAACGGAACAACGAATGAATAATTTCTAAAAAAATTTTTTTGTCAAAATTCTGAAAATTAAAAAAGAAAACCTGTTGGGATATGATAGCCTTTTTAAATTAAAAATTCCAAAATCTGTAATCTTTATTGACCGTCTTTCACTAACGAAAATATTTTTTGAACGTAAATCTTTGTGCAAAATATGTCTGGTATGAAGGTATGACATTCCCTAGAATAAAAGAAATATAGAAAAGGGAATAAATTCAAGTCAAGAATTTTTAAAATAAGATGTCCAAACTATCTGAAATCTAGCTACGAAGCCAAAAAAATTTGACAGAGGTCGGAAACAAATTTAGTTCGTCAAAATAGGTAATATTGAAGCGTACAGACCCCCTTTTTTCATCCCCAATTTTCCCCATATATTTTTACAAAATGGTTAGTCTTTTTCCTTTCTTCCATACAATTTGCCTTACTAATTTTTGCCTACAATCAAACAAAAAAGATGGATTTTTGATTGATGGATGGAAGAAAATTGGATGGAAGAAAAGAAAAAGGCTGACCATTTTGTAAAAATATATGGGGAAAATTGGGGATGAAAAAAGGGGGTCTGTACGATTCAATATTACCTCAAAATTTAATAAAATAAATCTAACAAGGTATTAGCAAAAAGTAAAACATTGGTTACCTAAATTCGTGTCCGCAAATAAATTGCGGACAGCTCACAAGAATAATATACCTAATTTAACACGTAACTTCTCGAGCTGTAACTCATATTTTTTACTTCTTTAATACCGAAAAGTACAAAATTCTGACGCGAAATACATGGGAGTCCTTTACAAACCAGTCCCCATTGAAAATTTTTCCTGGCTAAAGGCCCGTTCCCTAGTAAAATCCCAAAGCCTTTTTTACACAAAATTTTTTTTTCAAACCTGACAAATTTGTTTAGCATATTCAATAATATCATTAAAATCTATTGGGCGTCTATCATTGTCAGGATCATGCAAAATATCAAACAAAGTATCCCCTTTAATATATTCCATTACAATACCCAATTTTGACCGGTCAATTGTGTAAAAGCCTCGAAAAAAAATTAAATTTTCGTGTCGAACATTTTGAAAACAGGCAGTGTCTTGTTTAAAGACTTCTAAACGTTTGTGCACGTCAACATGATACATGTCAAAAAATTTGATTACTGCGGGTTCGTAGTAGTAGGCAGCGAAGACCTGAAAAAAAAAATAATAAGTATGGAGTAAATGAGGTGCTTTCAACTTTTCTATCCAAGAAAAAAGGAAAATGGAATGATTTAGTAATACTAAAAACCGAAATAAAACCAAGCCAAGGTAAAGGATTTTTAAAAATATGATCTTTACCGAAAAAATCTTTCTGTCAAAAAAATCAGGTTTCGGATAACCCATCTCGTTCCAGGTTAAAACTCCCATAAATTATCGGTAATAATTCGGCTGATGCCCCCCCCCCCCACTCTGTTTCTCTGACCATTTTGAGCTTTTTTGCTTGACATATAATTTACAATAAAACATTCAAAAGAGCTCTTCGAGCTGGGTAGAATGATACCATTATCGGTTAGATTTGGCGATTCTGAAAAAAAACATGAAGCTAAATCATCGATGCTCTTTCGAATGGATATAATTTGCCTTAGAAAATGAAAAACATTAGAACAGAAAAAGGGGGCTTGAGCCGAAGAATTACTAAATTATCTTTAAAATATCTTATAAAATCACAAACTTCTCCAAATCTTCCGCGCCCAATTGGAGATAGAACCTCAAGTTCACCATTAGGTATTGAGTCATCCTTCCAAGCTCTTAAAGTGAACATATTCCACGATCTTCTGTCAAATTTTTCTGTCCGTTGAACTTGAATTTCTTCAGAAACAACAATTGTAGTGGGCGATTCTTCATTGGCGTAAATATCGCTCATTGAATGAGAATTCCCAATTTCTGGGGCCCAATTGTCCTGAATTTTATTATTTGATAAAAGTTAGTTAAACAAAGAATTTGAAAAAACTGAGACCAGGGAGTGTGAAATGAATCTGGAGGCAAACAGAGTAACCCGGGAATTAAAGATCGGACGGGAAACAAAACCGGAGGGAACAGGGAATTGAAAATTAGCCAGTAAACAAAACCGGACGGACAGCGGAATCGACTGAGATGCTAAAACAAAACACCCGATCCAAGTTTCACCTAGCACTTTAAAAAATCAGAAAAAGGGTCCAACATGATTTTAAGAAGGGCAGGACATAAAACAGAATCACAAAACCAGTTTTCACCTCATTTCTAAAAAAACAAGGGAAAAGGAACGAGAGCTGATTTAAAACGGAGAGTACGAAAAAGAGCCCCGTCTCATCCTTACATCCCCAAGAAAAAGACCAAAGTCCGATTATAAGAGACAAATAATAAATGAAAAACCTGAGTTTTAGAAATAACCATTTGAGTGACCAGTTCTTTCAAGTGCTTCTGTGTTAAACCACAATTATCACGCACCCGTGAATTCTTTTTACATTCAATATGTACCGACAACCTTAAATTCCAATAAAAAACATCTATAAACTTAACAAACTTGCAACTTTGACATTTTTCATATTGCAACAAAAATCCTAGCGAATTTAAACAAACTGCACATTTTCGTTTATTTGGTTGTTTGCAACGCTTAGTGACCCAAACATGAGGAATTTGATGTGCTCTTACTCTCCCTTGCATTCATACGTCTTAAAAATCGGACAAAAATTTAACTAGGAAACAAAAATAGAAAAATCAAGGCAAAAAAAATCTGAAAAAATTTCTAAAAAACCCCAAGCCAAAAGAAAACGGAACAGGATCATTGAGTCCCGCCGGTTGAGTCCCGAAGCCATATTTTGGGCCATAACTTTTCCAATTCTTAATCGATTTAGTTAATTAATATAATGATCGAAGGCTCTTGATGTAAGGATTATTTTATCTAACAGGATTGATCTGATCAGATCAACTCACAAAAAGTTACAGCCTAATAAATATCAAAAATCACGATTTCGCGCACTTAACTAGATGTAACTTTTTGTAAGTTGATCTGATCAAATCAATCTAGTTGGCAAAAATAATCCAAACATCCAGGGCTTTCGAATGATAAAAGATTTATTCTAATTTATTGAAAAGTCAAAAAGTTATGGCCCAAAATATGGACTAGGGACTCGCGGGACTCAATGATCCCCTACCCAAAAGAAAATGACATTTGGGACACGCCCGACTAGTCGCGGGCCGACTAGTCGCCGGCCAACTAGTCGCGCGGCCAACTAGTCGCCGGCCGATTAGTCGCCAAGTTTTTTAATTAAATACTCTGATTAGTAACCTGCAAAATTATTTTTCCGGGCCTGGAAACCGGATTTTGGGTAAAATTTCGGTATACGACACAGACAGACGCCGATTAAGTCGAATGATATGTCATTCGAAAGAGCTCGTCGAGCTGATTCTAATGACGCCAAAATCAACGAAATCTGACTTGATTTGACACAGAAGGTTTTCGCGGAAAAAAGTTGTTGCCGCTGCGGAGGAAGCCGGGCATGTCGAGCGGAACGACTGCCGCCGCTTCGCTACGGTCGCCGCGAGCGAAGCGAGCACGACCGCAGCGAAGCACGGCCATCGTGTAGCGAAGACCATGCCCGGCCTACCCTCCGTAGCAGCAAAAAAACAGTTTTTCCAGCGAAGATTCAGTTGGTCATCACTTTGTTCAGAATCATCCAATCGAGCCGATCTGATTAAAATACTATTAATCAGATAGTATTTTGAAGAATATTTAATTATAAAACTTGGCGACTAATCGGCCGGCGACTAGTTGGCCGCGCGACTAGTTGGCCGGCGACTAGTCGGCCCGCGACTAGTTGGGCTGTACCCTGACATTTTATCCCAATTAACTAATTTACACATTTTGTCAAACACATATTTTGCCAATTAGGGTAAAAATTTACATTTTGACAACAAACTTATTGGCGAAATGTAAATTTTTAGCCTTATTGGCTAAATATGGTATTGGCATTATGTGAAGACGAAAATATAATTTATTTTTTTCTCTAAATTTTACAATGTCTCGTTTTTTCTATTCATCTCTAACATTTTTCTTCACACATAACAACAAATACCAATCTCTCGCCTTTTTTATTCCATGTCCAATGCTCAGGACGTTTTCGTCAGGGTCAGATATAAGTTTCGTCAGAGGCCCTTTTCGTCAATAAGGCTCCCTTTTTAAAAATTAAATCAAACGGCGGTATTGTGACTTATACTAGGTTATTTGGGATATCCGGAAATTTCCCAGGAGCCGACAACACTATCCGGGATTGCCAAAAATTTTTTTCATTTTTCAGAGAACTTTACGTATTTCTTCGTAGTTTTTAATTTATTAGCAATATGGGTATTGTAGAAAAAATTCAAGAAATTGAGCGTGAAATAGGGCGGACACAGAAGAATAAAGCTACAGGTTTAATTTAAAATTTTTGATTTTATTTTATTTTCTAGAGTATCACTTGGGCGTTCTCAAAGCAAAATTGGCCAAATACAGACAGGAGTTGTTAGAGCCTTCTGCAAAAGGTGGAGGTTCTAAAGGAGAAGGTTTCGATGTTATGAAGAGTGGAGATGCTAGAGGTTATTTTTCTTTGAGTTTTTTAGAGTGAGGAACCAAAGGGGGATATTTTGGGGTTTGGCAAACATTTTGGCAACATGTTTTGGTTTTTGACCAACATTTTTGTCTTCCCCAGAGTTCCTCTTATATCCATTCCATTATCCAAAAAATATTTAATTTTGGAAGAAAGGAAAATATGTTGGAGATTAACCGAAATTATTATCGAACGGATAGCAATCCCAATTGTCCAACATTCTTTCTCATGAAGCTTTCCTATTTGCTTTGGTATCCCATAAAAGTTTTAAGTTAGTGTAAATATGTAGAAGCTGAATTATTACTGGCCGGTTTGTCTTACTCCCAGAAGTCCTCATCTTTCGGAGGAAAGGAAAGACAGCAGTTGAAAGATATTACCTTACCGGTAACTTTTCAAAAATTTTTTTCATTTTAGTAGCACTTATTGGATTCCCTTCCGTTGGAAAGTCAACATTTTTGTCTACCGTTACCACTACAGGTTTAAAAACTCCAAATTTTTTACAATTTATTATAATTTAAGAAAGCGTGGCAGCCTCATAGTGAGTACCTTTTGATGGATTTTAACATTTTTTAATTAAAGTGAATTTACAACATTGACTTGCATTCCTGGCGTTATCGAGGTTTGTTTTTTCATTTAATTGAGGGTTATCCCAAATCAGTCCTTGCTGACATATTTATGCGGACTCATAATGGTCAATATAACAAATCATTCAACCCCCACCATTTCTCCCAAATGTCCGCAGAAAATCGTCCGTAAAAAATTTGTCCGCAAAAAATGTCTGCAAAAACGGTTTGCAAGAAGACGTCCGCAAAACTTTCACGGGTACATTGAATATAGAAACGGGGTGGGGGTATGGATGCTCTGACCATTATGAGACCATTATGATTGAGTCCGCATAAATAGATTTTCAAAAACTGGTTTGGGATAACCCACAAATACCTCTTTTCCTTTTTCTAAAAATTAAATTTTTCCAGTATAACGGCGCAAACATTCAATTACTCGATCTTCCCGGAATTATTGAAGGCGCTTCTCAAGGAAAGGGCCGTGGAAGGCAAGTTATTGCTGTTGCTAAAACTGCCGATTTAATTTTGATGATGCTGGATGCTACAAAGGGGGACATTCAGGTTTAAATTTCATTAAAAGCAAAACACTACTGAAGCCGGGACTGTCGTTTCTTGGGGAAGTTTTCAACTTTAAACTGTGCAAAATTTAAAAAAATGCCGTAAAAAGTATTCGCAAAACTAAAAATTGTCAGTAAAACTTTTTGTGGAAAATTTTGGTTTTGCGGACACTTTGAAAATTGAAGATATCCGCAAAAACTGTCCGCAAAGTTAGAAATGTCCGCAAAACTTTTTTGGACAATTTTAAATTTGTGGACACTTTTAAAAATTTGAAAATGTCCGCAAAACCAAAATTGTCCGCAAAACCAAAATTGTGCGCAAAAAATGTCCGCATAAATTTCGATCCTTTTTTAGTAGTTCCAACTTCAAAACTGATAATTTTTTACTCAAAAAATATATTTTTTAGAGAGGACTTCTCGAAAAAGAATTGGAAGCTGTTGGTATTCGTCTCAACAAAAAGCGTCCAAATATTTATTTTAAAAGAAAGGCTGGAGGAGGTGTTAAATTCACCCACACAGTTCCACTGACTTTTTGTGATGAAAAAATGATTCAATCAATTTTGCATGAATACAAAATATTTAATGCGGATATTATCTTTAGAGAAAATAGCACGTTTGTCTTTTTTTTTTGGAATTTTTAAAAATTTATTTTAAATTTTATTTTTAAGGGTTGACGAGTTAATTGACGTTATACAAGGCAACAGAGTTTATATTCCATGTAAAGTTTTTTAATATTATTTTTTATAAGTTTTAAGATAACCCAGAAACCTCACACCCAAAACAGGAGTGTGTCGTTTCGCCTTTCGCTTCTTAATATAGTCTCACCCCTGGCCCAAACTAACAATAAGTAGATAGCTTTAATTTAAAACTTTTTGAAATTTGGTTGACCATTGATGATATTTTCTATTAGGCTTGTAACCAGGATTTCTTTAGGGGGTGGAGCCTCAGGCCAAAACATTCACTTTTTTCAGCTAAATAACGGGGGATGTTGTTCCAACAGTGGCTTTTGAGGGTTTTGTAGTTAACTGCATCACACCGCTTTAAGGCATACCGCTGTCTTATAAGGTTTTAAGGCTACGAACGTTACTTTCTATTTAATATCAATTTAATTTTTACTTTGACTGCCATTTATTAGAGGACCCTCGACTTCTGCGCGAAGTGATATCTGTTCTTGTAAAATGAGTTTTAAGGAAGTTATAAGCGTTCAGTCGATAGTAGAAGAGTATATGACGTAAAAGAGAGAAAAGAGCGAATTTTCTTTGTTGTAGTAAAGGGGTTGGAGCGCGCCGTTATACCAAACGCCGAAATACCAAACTTCCTAGGAGAATTACGGAGAAGGTCGTCCAAATAACGGGGGATTTTGTTTTAACAGTGGCTTTTTGGGGGTTTGGTAGTTTGGGTTAGTATAACTGCATCACACCGCTTTAAGACATACTGCTATCTTATAAGGAGGATAAAAATTACATTTTTTAGGTCTATATGTTTACAACAAAATTGACCAAATTTGTATAGAGGAAATGGATACTTTAGCTAGAAGTTCCCCCCATAATGTTGTTGTTAGCTGCGAATTAAATTTAAATTTGGATTATATGTTGAAAAGAATATGGGAATATTTGGCATTAATTAGAATTTATACTAAAAAGCCTGGAAGTCCTCCTGATCTTGGTTATTTTTAAATTTTTTTTATAAATTCCTTTTGGGAGGAATTGTTTATAATGGGGTATTTTTAAGTATTTTTTTTCGGATTTATATCAGTTTACGGACTTTTCTGCAAACTGCAGATTTTTATGTTGATTTTTTACAGACGATTTTAGGAGGGTTTTTGCAGTCGTTTCTTTTTTTTTTTGCAGATTTTTTGCGGATTTTTCGCTTACTTTTGCGGATATTTTTTTTTTCGAAGTTTTTGAGTATCTTTTTTTCTTGGATTTTTTGCGGAGATTTTTTCGCGGAGATTTTTTTGCGGTCTTTCTTTGCAGACTTGGAAAATTTCAGAGTTTTGGGCCTTAAAATATAGCCCATAAAAATGACAAGCTTCTTACCCATCAACTTTAACGAAAATTTATTTTTAAAGGCCCGGAAGATGGAATTATTTTGCGTGGTTCTTCAACTGTTGTATGTCTTTATTTTCTTGTAAAATCAATTTTTTAAATAAAATTTTTTAAAGGAACATGCTTGCCATGCATTACACAGAACATTAGCTCAAGCATTTCGTTATGCAATTGTTTGGGGGACTTCCACTAAATTTTCTCCACAAAGAGTTGGAATACAACATAAATTGCACCATGAAGATGTTATACAAATTGTTAAAAAGAATTGAAGTATATTTTTTTATAAATAGGTATTTTAGGGTTGTTGGCGACTAAAATTCACAAAAAAATTTCGAGGATTTTTCGAATACCCCAAAAGTCTAGCAGTCGTTATCCGCAAAAAATTTGCGGATTTTTGCGAAATTATTTTTTTGACGACCGATTATTGACTCAACAACCCTAATTTACTTTAAATGTTCTAATATAAGCTGTAGGGGTTTATTTTTTCATTATGTATTATTTTTGGCTTTATAAATTTTTGCGGACTTTTTACGAATTTCTGGGCGTTTATTCTTTAATGGGGTTTTAATGGGTTCTACATATAGGATTTATGGGCTTATTGGAACCTTGGCTTTTATTGGAACATTTCGGTATATTTATTTAATTTACCCTTTTGAGCACTTGTTGATTTTTATAACTATAAATTTGTGCGATAAATTTATTTATTAAAAAATTTTTTTTGTTTTTTTGGCTTTTTAATGGCCTCATATTTAAAAAAAATTTTTTAATTTTTTCTAAAATTTTTAAGAAAGGTTTAGGATTATGCTAACTTTAAATTTTTCAAAAAATTTTATTGGTGGACCAAGAGAGAAAAAATTGCTTCTTGAATGTATTTACCATTTAAAACGCCAAAAACAGTATAGTAAAAGAACATTTTTTATCAATCAATGGAGGTCATTTAAGCGGTGGCAAGAAGTTGAGCATCACAACAAGGAATATTTTGAATGGAAGTATAGAATGGAAAATTATATAAAAATGGATGGGGTTAGTTGTGGTTTTTTTTGGTGTTTTCTGGGGAGGTTGTAAGGTTCATGTAAGACGTGTTGTTTTATGTTCGCAGACCTTTTTGCGGACTTTCGAATTTATTTTTGCGGATTTTTCGATAATGATTTTATTGACCTTTTTCGACTTTGAGGTTTGTGGACTTGTGGGATTCTTTACGGATTTTTATGTTTTTTGGGCTTTTTGCGGACTTTTACGTGCGACTTTTTTTGCGGATTTTTCTTGCGGACTTTTTTTTCGGATTTTTTACGGACGTTCGGATTTATTTTTGCGGATTTTTGACAATGTTTTATTGACTCTCTTCGACTTTGAGGTTTGCAGACTTTCCTTTGATGGGCTTTTTTACGGATTTTTGTACTTTTTGCGGACTTTTTGCGAACGTTTTTACTGACATTTTTTGCGGATTTCTGATTTTTGCGGACTGTCGGATTTTTTGAGGATTTTTCTTGCGGATTTTTTCTTGCGGATTTTAGCTTGCGAATTTTTTTGCGGACTTGTTTTCTTCTGATTTCTTTGGAGGTTTTATTTTAGCGGACAATTTTTTGCTGACTTTTTACTCTAAATTTTTTTTATTTTCCTTTTTTAGATGTATTTAACACCCGAACGATCTCAAGATGGTAATTTATATATTTTATATTTCTCTAATCTTTTTTTTAAAGTTATGCCCAAAAAAGCAATTCAAGATCAGGATCAGTGGATGTTAGGCACTTTTCCTACTCAATACCATATTGCCATGAAACAACTTGTAAGGGTTTTTTGAGAATTTTAAAAATTTTTTTGTTCGAACAATTATAAGTTTATGAAATTTTGCGGACTTTTGCAGATTTTTGCAGACTTTGCGGATTTTCTGTTCTGCAGATTTTCAAATTTTTTCTGGGCATTTTTGTGTATTTTCGACTTTCTTGTGGATTTTAGGATATTCTCGGGCTTTTTGCTGACTTTTTTGCGACTTTTGGGTTTTGGGGATTTTTCAAATTTTTTCGGATTTTTTTTGAGTATTTTCGATCTTTTCTGCGGACATTTTTTGTTGATTTTCGTATTTTTGCGACTTTTTTTGCGGATTTTCTTATTTTTTTGCGGACTTTTCCCTGATTTCTTAACATTTTTCCTTACATTTTTAGCGATATGTTGACCATAGTTTTGACAATCTTCGTCGTTGTAGGGACTATAGACACTTTCAACGGCTTCAATTTGATCAGAGGTTAACCTTTCTAGAATTCAAGTTTAATCTACAATTTCTACAGATTTTTGCCCGAACGTTTGTTGTTTTTGGGCCCTGATTTGGCTGCTGCTCATTTTATTGTTCACAGGTTTTTTTAGCTTATCAACAATTGCGGACTGACATTTGCGGACGAAAAAGTTTATTTACTTTGGAGCAAATGATTTTTTATTCGATCGGTATTTCGGCGGTTTTTTTGGGGGGTTTTGGCATTTATGCGGCTTTTCGAGGTGGGGAGGGGGGATGCCATTTTGGCGTCATCCTATTTTGGAATTACGTCGAACTGCGGGAAAACTGACTTCAAGAGCCTTACAAGGAAACATCCCGAACTGTATGTGAAAATTTTATATTTCTTTTTGCACCATTGTGTAGAGCAGGGTCGAAAACCTATTGTTAGTTTTGGGCTTTTTCCCCCTGACTCCCATTTCGAAAAGTTATAGGAGTTTAAAATTAGACCGCTTGAGTGTACTTGTACAACTTATTAAAGAGAAAAATGAAAGATGTTTAATTGGTGTCCGCAAATATTTGTCCGCAAATTCGTCCGCAAATGTGACTTTTTCGTCCGCAAATGTCAGTCCGCATTGTTCGCAAATTTAATGTGAATTGTCCGCAAATGTTGTTTTTAATTAAAATGTTAAATTTTATTATTTTTCAAGAAATGGCTCCGTTAAATTCATGGAAGATCCAAATTGGTATAAACGTGAGGGAAAGCTTAGGAGGTATGCATTACCAGGAAAAAAGGTTGATGGAATGTATGTTGAGGCGATTGATGCATCTGGGACAGAATTAATGTTTGAAGGTTTTTTTAATTAAGAATTTTTTTTTTGAAAAATCCGCAAAAAATTTTACGGAAAATCCGCAAAATTTTTGCGGATTAAAATTTTTTTTCAATTTTCTGAAAAATTTTTTTGAAAAATCCGCAAAAGTTTTACGGAAAATTTGCAAAATTTTTGCGGATTAATTTTTTTAATTTTTCGAAATTTTTTTCCTCAAGGTTTTGATAATTTATACGACTTGGAATTCCTTCGCCTCCTAAGTTTAAAAAACTGTCGTTATGTTGATGATTGGGTTTTGAGTCGAATTGGAGGAATGTTTTCAAATTCATTGGAAATGTTAGATTTGAGTAATTGTAAACGAATTTCTGCTAAAGGTTTTTTTTAATTTTTTCTATTTTTAAATTTTTTTAAATTTAAAGGACTCGTTGGATTACGTTCATTAACTAAACTACGCTTTTTAAGGCTTGATGGGCTTGAAAATATTGAAGGAATTGAGAAAAGTGCTTTAATGTTGGAAGATGCAATTCCTGATTTGGTTATAACTGGACTTGGTATATTTATTTTATAGAATTTTAAAACATACAATTGGGCACGCTTTTTTAAAATTTGGATGGATTTGGTTGTAGCGTGGCTACATAAGCAATACCATGCATTGTACAATAAAATAAGGGCATAATATCCCAAGGATACCCGAATTTTTTTTTGTATTTAGGCAAGGGCGTCTATGTTCAGATTTCATGGGGAGTTAAAATGAGGTGGGCGCCAAAAATTTGTCAGGAAAAATGGTCGAGATAAAAAACCCAGATATCGGATAAACGCAGTTGCAACTGCGTTTAAATGCGGATTTGGACGCAGTTGCGGATTGCGGCTGCGGAAATTTTTTTAATTGAGTCCAGCCCTGATCGGGTAATCCGAGCTATTCCTTGGTGCGGTGATAAATGTATCCATTAAATTTTTAATCGTTAACATTTTTCAGATTATGACAAGGCATTATCTCAACTTGAAGAGGAAGAAAAGCTCCTTCGACACGATCGAATAGTTTTGGATGCTAAAGGTTTTTAAATATTATTTTGATTAAAATCTCAATTTTAAGGGAACGCATTCATTGAAGATGACAATGGACGATTTTTCTATGTTAAAGGCTCGGTTAATGAAAGGGTTGCGGTCTGTGATCAGGACAAACCTTTGGTGACTTCAATGATAAGAAGAGAACTTCCAGCTATGGACACTGAAGAATTTGATGATTTGGATGATTTGGCTAAAGGTTTTTTTGGGAAAAATTTTTTGAAAAAGTTTTTTGAAATTTTTTAAAAATTTTTTGTGAAAATTTTTTCTGAATTTTGAAAGAAATTATTAAAATATTTTTTGAAAATTTTTTCAAAATTTCTTCTTTTTTAAAAAAATTTTCGAATCTTTTCTTGGAATTTTTTAGGAAAAGTAAAAAATTTTTTTGAAAATTCCTAATTTTTTTTTGAGTTTTATTTTTACATTTTTTCTTTCGAAAAAATTTAATTTTTTGCGAAAATTTTATAATTTTTTTTTTTGGAATTTGTTGGAAATTTTTTTCGAATTTTTTTTCAATATTGAAATGTTTTGAAAATTAAATTTTTTTATTTCTCTTGTTTTAAGGAAAATTACGTCATTTTCTTGTTGGATCACCTAGTGGTTATTCATGGACAGAACAAGTTTATTTCCTTAAAAAATTTTTTTCCAAACCCCCCAATTTAAGGTAGAAACAATATTAACCCACGAAGAAGGCTGGAGACATTGGGAAGGAATACCTACAGAAATAAAAATGTTGCCAAAATATAAAAGAGTTGCCCTTTTAGAGGCTAGACGACAAAATAAATTGTTAAATAATGGGGAATTAATGTTGGAATTAACGAAAGATTCGGGGCAAGAACAAATTGAAGGTGGGGAAATGGACAAACAACAACAAATTGTTTGTGGGTGAAAAAAATTTTTTAGGAATTTTTTTGTATTTTATTAGATTAATCGTGTTATTAAAGAGAGGGATGCTTTTTCTGCGGATTTTTTTCATTTTTTCTTAAATAAGGTTCACAGAAAAGTCCGCAAATTTTGAAAAAGTCTGTAAATCTAGTTAAGTCCGCAAATCGATAGGAAAAGTCCGCAAATTGTGTGAAAGTTCGTAAATTGATAAGAAAAGTCCGCAAATATTTAGAAAGTCCGAAAATCTGGAAAAAGTCCGCAAAATGATAAAAATCCGCAAATTGATAAGAAATGCCCGCAAATTGAAAAAGTCCGCAGGAAAAGCACCTTTTATTTTTTTGTTTAATTCCATTTTACAATAAAAAAATTTAATTAAAAAGGCTCATTTAGGTCAGAGATCATTTATAAATTATTCTTCGCACGTTCCACAAGTTCTTTTACAAAAAAGCATTCCCGTAAGTCCAGGACAGTGTTCCAAGCTTAATTTTTCGCATACTGGGCTTTCATCTTTGCAGTCCGTCTCTTCCGTTATTCTACTTAAAGGCTTAATTTCCTCTTCAGCTTTAGCCTTTGGGCATTGGCCACACGAAAAAGGGCAAATTTCTGTTCGAAGCTTTTCCCATTTTGCACAATATTTAAACATTGGCAAGGACCTTTATTTATTTTTTTTAATTAGAACAATTTTTTGCTCAAACCAAAAAATGCAACGCCAATTTTTATCTTCACAACCATTGTTCTCCGCTTCATCCCCTCCAATAATTAATGAAGATGACATTTCCTTTATAAAATTTACCGTATTTTCTGTATTAGACCTCTGTATGAATTAGAGCCCTCTCTCCTTTGAAGGCTGGATTAAAATACAACACCCCCCCCCCTCCAGTGTGAATTAGAGCCCCTATGTAATAAAGCCCTCCTCCCTTTTGGAGGATGGGTGACAAATACAGCCCCATTTAATAAAGTCCTCTTTGGAGTTCCCATTTTAATAAAGTCCCCTTCTGAATTAGAACTCCCTCTCTTCCTCTTTAATAAAGCCCCCATTAGGAGGATGACCGGGGCCCTCTTAGAATGACCGGGCCCTCCTTAGGAGGATGGGAGAGCCTCTCTTAGGAGGTTGGATGATGTCTCCTATCTAATAAAGCCTCTTTATGGGAAATTGAAAAATAGAGGTCCCATTGGGCTCTATTACAGAAAATACCTTACTTATTTTTTTAAATATTTTTATTTAAAGCAAAAATGTAACAAAAAAGTATATGAGCTTGGCAGCAAAACAAAAATAAGATATAAAGCAAAATAAGTGACCCGCATTCTTCCTTATCTTCTTTTAAAATTTCATCTTCCTCCTCTTCGCCACTTTGGCACCCAAAATCCTCGTATATTTGTTGAAGGCTTCTGTTTATTTAAAAATTATACCGTTGAACTTCGTTGTAGGGGTCTCTTATAATGAGGTCTATCTTAAATAGAGGGTATTCCCCTAAAATGTTTCAATATGAATAACGGTTGGATTTCACTATCAGATGTCCCTTCGTTCCTTAGATAGTGTGAAAAGACCTGGATGTAATTATGTTCCCTTCACTCTACATATAGTGTGAAGGGAACAGACTTATTATATCATTGGGGCTAAAAATTGTTCCTTATAATGAGGTATCTTAAATAGAAGGCATCGTCTAGCTCTCATACCCAGTGGCCAACCAAATCTTTACAAAGGCGTATCCTAACTTGAGGGATCTTTTGGGTGTATCCGGTGAGATTCGACTGTTTCGAATATTAAAAAAATAAGCAAAAAAGATATTTAAGCTACTAAAGCAATGCTAATGCGACTTGAAATTTTTTTTAAAATCTCCTCGTTCTAACCTGCGCTAATGGCCTATTACTGGAAACTGTATTAAGGCTATTCCGACGAGTATTGAGCATGTCGCACTGATATAATTTGTTGATTTTTCGGAGATCTATTTCACTAAAAAAATTTTTTTCGGATATTTTTCGAGATTAAAAAAAATTTTTTGGACCTAAAAGCAATTCTCTGCCCCATTTTATGAGAACCTGCCCTTCTTGGAACTATTGTACGCTTTCCATTAGCTGAAAAAGCATAGGCACCATAATGCATTATACCTTAAAGTTATAGGGGAAAGCTTTTAGATTTTCAAAGCTTACTCCCATAATCGTAAGGCTCTCCAAGCTGAAAAGTTGAATATAAATTATAATTATATATTTTCCGGAAGAATTAAAGTCTGTTATTGTTTTCCGGGAATTAGTATTTCAGGAAACGCAGGAATCCTTCCGGAAATTTATTATCTCTTTCCGGAATGTGAACCTTCGAAGCATTATTCTTTCCGGAAACACAGGAATCTTCCGGAAACTTTTTATTCCATCGTTTCTGTTATGTCCTAGGGTAGCGGTCTTACCTAGTAACAAACAGAATAACACAGAAATAGAATATAACGTTTATCCGAATAGTAAATACAATAATAATGAAAGTGGTAAAAGGCAAGAATGACTAAGGACAATGACTCGACACAGACTGATCGCTAACGACTCCTTTTATACTAGACCCACACATACCTAACAGTTTCTTTCCGGATCTACTTTATAAATTCTATTTCCGGAAACATATTTTTGTAACTTTGAATATTTTCCGGAAAATTTTTAGGGGAACTTGAAACTATTCTCAAAAACTTGCCTGATCAATAGTATTAAAGCCATACTTTTCAAATTGGTCATCAGCCCCTCGGAGCACATTAGACCAAAGGATCTAGGCTAGCAAATATTTAACTTTTAGAAAATTTCTCAAAATTGTTTTAACCTGAATGTATTGGTCCCTGTCATGTCTAGACTGTTCGTGGAAAAATCCAACAGCGTGCATTAATTCGTGTACAACAGTTCCGACCTTTAAGGATTTATTTAAAATAATTCCGAATTAGTTATTGCCTGAATACAACCGCTATCCAAACTTAGTGGTTGTTTACCGCCTGTTCTGCCAACCAAGGAATAACAACCGTCTTTATTAAAAAATTTCTGATTTTTTAAACAATTATACAGGCGAACCTCATTTTTAGATACGTTTTGGGGGTTGAAAAAATTTATAAAGCGGAATAGCTTAAATAGGGAGGATGCTCTTAAAAAATTTCTGATTTTCTCCATCATCCATCATCATTACACCACTCATCATACACCTCCATCATACACCAAAAATTACCTTAAAAATATGTCCGGAAAGTTTCGAATATTTCGTTTATTTTATTTTCCGGAATATTTCCATTTCTGGAATAATATACATATTTTACGAAAATATATATTTAATTTTCCGAAATTATACAAATTTTCCGAAATGGTTAGAGTATTTATTTTATTTCCTGCAATATATTCCATTTCCGGAAAGTTATTTTCTAAGTAATTTTATTAATTTACATAATATTTTCCGGAAAGTTTCGTCTATAAATGAGGTTCGACTTTAATTTATTTTTACCATCTGGGTGAATATATACATAATCTCGATGTCTTCTAAGGTCTCTTGGCACAAATCTAAGGGCACAAATTTAGAAAAAATTCTTTTAGAGAATTAAAAAAAATTTTTAAGTTTACCTAACGCAGGTTTTCGAATGATACTAAAAATTATTTTTAAGAAAAAATTTAAAAAAATTTTGTTTTTTTTTACTTCATCCATAGCTTTAGCAATAACTGAACGAGAATAAGCGCCGTATTGGGAACTTTAAAAATTAATTTAAATTTTTTTAAATTTAAAAACCTTAAAGCATATGGAATTTCATTCCGAGGCCATCTCCTGTAGGGCTGTTTTATTGAATTCCGCGCAAGTCCGTTGGCATCAAATTGGGGACGGAGAGAAGGCGGTAGTTCTGCTATATCGCCTCTATTACGTGTGCCGAGTGTTGGGTCTTTTTTTAAATTGTTTTTGGTATTTTATTTTATATATTTTCCGGAAGGGGTTTTAAATATTTTTCTTATTTTCCGGAATGTTTAATATGATAACTATTTTCCGGAAATATATTTTTTAGAATCCGTTTGTATACATTTTCCGGAAGGTTTTAAATACTTTTTTTTATTTTCCGGATTATATTCCATCATTTCCGGAAATATATTCTTAAATACATTTCCACAGTATTTTCCGGAAGGTTTAAATACATTTATTTTATTTTCCGGAATCTATTTCATTTCCGGAAATATATTTTCAGAACCTATTCATATTTTCCGGAAAGGCTTGAATATATTTAATTATATTTTATTTTCCGGAATATTTATGTATTACCTATTCTTCCGGAAATTCTCCAGAATCTACCTATCTATAATAGTATTTTCCGGAAAGTTACGTATACATTTTTTCCGGTATATTTTATATATTTTCCGGAAAGGCTTGAATATATTTAATTATATTTTATTTTTCGGAATATTTATGTATTACCTATTTTTCCGGAAATTTTACAGAATCGACTTATAACAGTATTTATAATAGTATTTTCCGGAAAGTTACGAATACATTTTTTCCGGAAATATATAGCCTGAAAAATTTTTTTCTTTTTCAATAGTTTATTTAATTTTATATATTTTCCGGAAAGTTTCAAATACATATTTATTTTATTTTCCGAAAATTTACTCACTACCTACCCGTCTCCACCCTTATTCCCAGTTCTCGCAAGTCCACTTCCCTTTCCGGCATGTTTGCCAAATCCTGGGCTGAAAGGAAAGTTTCTGCTGCCTTAACCGTTTTATCAACAATATCATGCCGGGAATACAAAGAAAACTGTTGTTGTTGAGCCAATACCCGTTGAATAATAAATAAGAATAAAAGACGATTTGGGGAGAGTAAGGGGGAATTTATGAGGTAATTGAGGAAGGGAAACATTTAAAAAAAATTTTTTTCTATTTTTTCCCTATTTTTTTAAAATTAAGTAAAATTATCGAGTAAAAGTCAAAAAATTGGATAAATAAAAAAATTATTTTTTCCCCTCTTCAATTGTTTTGATTGTCCTATAAACGATTGTTCAAATATCGGTGACGGTCACTGCCAATTGCTCAATGACCCTTCCACCCGGCCTAGAGAATAAGAGGCCGTGAAAATATTTGGATGCGCAGGTGGCTAGCACGGATTGGGTGGGTGGTGGATTTTATTTTTTGGGATGGGTGGAAGGAAATAAATTGGGAGAGAGAGAGGACAAAGGGTGATTTAATATATGAGGTGATTTTTATTAGTCGAATCTCGGTTTTAGATACACCCAATAATGGAACCTCCAAATTTAATATACACCCAGTACAGGGACTTCCCAGTGCCAGAACCTCCCAATTTAAGATACACCCAATACTAGAACCTCCCAATTTAAGATACACCCAATACTAGGACCTATTAATTTAAGATACACCCAATACTAAAAACTCTCTGTTTAAGATACTCCCAATACTAGGACCTATTAATTTAAGACCCATTGTCAGAACCTCGTTTTTAGATACACCCAATACTAGAACCTCCTTATTTAAAATACTCCCAATAGAAAAACCTCCCAGTTTAAGATACTCCCAATACTAGAAGCTCTCAATTTAAGCCGTCTTAAAATTTTTGTTGGTCATAGGGTGGGAGAGCTGCCACGATACCTCTATTTAAGGTGCCCCTCTCATTATAAGGTACACCTCATCAACCGATATCCTCTATTTAATATACCCTTCATTATCAGGTATGAATTTTCAGCCCTAAGAGGTATCTTTTAGTAAGGTTCGACTATTTTTAGGAAGGTTTTTTAAATTTATATTGCTCTTATTTTAAATAAAAATGGTGTTAAAAAGACGGAAATGATAAAAAAAAGTGTTGGAACAAAAATAGAAACAAAAATAAATTTTGGTTTATTTTTAATTGGCCAAGTCGTCTGAAAGCATAAAAGAGAATGAGTTGTTCTACTAAGCAATTTTCCTTTCTCAACTCCTCCCGGCATTATTTCCGTCTCCATTTATTGTTGCATTATTTGTCGGACCCTCCTTTTTTGAGTTCATTTTCAAGTGTTTTTTCGGGTTTGAGTTGTAATAATTCTTTTCTATAGGCAAAGGAAGCGTTGCAAAACCTATTGAGATTACCCAAATTAAAAAAAAGTGAAAGCAAATTAATTTTTAAATTAATTTAAAACAGAAAAAAAACAGAAAAAATAAATTTACTAAATTTTCATTTTTCTCCTCAAAAATAAATTAATTATTTAATGAACGGTATCGAACCTCCACTCTCCTTTCCAACAAAAATCTTAATTTTGAAATGTTTTCATAGGAAAAAAAATCACAAGCGATTTTAAAAAGCAAATTTAGCTATTTTTTACAATTTTTTATTTTTTTTTCATAAATAAATTATTTATTCGACAAACGGTTTCGAACTTGCACACCTCTCACCAAGTGTTCCAACACACCAAATCAGAAGAATATTTCCATAAAAAAAATTCTCCACCCATTTAAAATATTAATTTAACCATTTTTTATCATTTTATTTTTTCATCGTCAAAAGTAAATTAATTACTCGACAAACGGTATCGAACCCACAGCCCTCTTTCCCGTCTACCAGCAGCAGTCACACAACTAAACCACTACACCAAAAATTAAAATGCTCCCAACTGTGTTTACTTTACCACCCTGATCACATTACACTTGGGTATTTTCTACGTATTTTTGATAAACAAAAAATATAAAGTAAAAAAAAACAAAAAATATTAATAATTGTTCTTTTTTCAATTCTTTTATCAAAAAAATTTTTTTCCTCCCCAATTTTTTTATTTTCTCTTTTCTCATTGTTGTTCTTGTTGTGGTCACTTTTCCTTGTTCTTTTGGTTGTTTTCCTTTTTATCCGCAAAACGGCAAATAAAAATTTTAACAAAAAAAAACAAAAAAAGAAGCGGATTAAAGACAAACAAAAAACATTTTGTGGCCAAGGGCGGAACATAAAAAAATAATTTGTAGAGTGGAAGAAAATAAAATTGAAAAACAGGCCAAATCTTTAGCGAATTCTTAGCGATCGGCGGCGTGAAAAGCTGAGACGGAATAAAAGAAAAATAAAATAAATGTGTGGTTGTTATTGTTGGACATTAAAAACAAATCCTTAATTTTCTACTGTTTTTCTTCAATTTAATTTTTGCTTGTTTCAAGAAAACTAGCTTTTGTTTAAAAGGTGTGGTCAGTGGTCGGTAGCTAAACGAAATTTGATATATAATTTTTGAAGACTGAGAGATTTGTCTATATAAAAGTCACGCCTGAAATTATTTTAATAAATATACCCGCTTGTTTAATTATTTTCATAAATACACAAAAATGGCTCTTAATCTGCTTGTGATTTATATGTAAGTTGGAATTTTTTAACGTACATTTAGGACTAAAACTTTTTCCGGAAAGTTAATTAATAATAACGTATAGGAAGCTTTTCCGGATGGTTGAAAATGTTCCGGAATATTTTTAATAGAATTACGGAAATTTTGTGATATTTATATTTCGGAAGGTTTTTACTTCCGGAAATTCTTTAATAAATATATATTTTTCGGACTGCGTAATTGATTCCGGAAAATCACAATAAGTTTCCGCAAAGTCCGTAATCCATTCCTTCTATTCTTATTATTAAATAATCTCAAAAAAATTTTTTTTCAGATTGTTACTTCTTTTTCTTCAATCTTCTACAAAAGCTGAACTTGCAGCTGTAAGTCTCCCTCATATACACCGCCATTTTCCCATTTTATTTTCAGTGGCCGGCTACTTCATATTCCCCTTTAATTGAAAATTTGCTCAATTCTGGCAGAAATGGCTTACCTATGGGTCCTGGCGGATTGCCCCCTCCTCCTGATTTTCCCGTTTTTCCACCTACAACGGTAAAATAAATTTAAAAAATTTTCAAAGCCAAAATTAAGGTCACCGTGGTTGCTTCATCTCAGCCATCATTTTTCCCTTCAGTCCCGCCACCTCCACCTCCCATACCTCCTCCGCCTGTGGCAATGGCACCTCCAATGATTTGCACTCCTCCTCCACCGATTTTACCACCACCGCCAATTGCTGCTGATTTTCCTCAGCCGATGCCGCCACCATTACCTCCGCCGATGCCTCCAATGATGGTCTCTTTAACGAACAAATATATTTTATTTTCCAAGTTTTTAAGGCTATTTTGCTGTCCAGAAGTCCAATGATGTCAGCTCCTCTTCCAGGAGGTCCTTGTTTGCCTACACTACCGCCTCCAGGCGTGCCTTTTTTGGCAGACTTGGTTAATTTTTTAGAAAATTCTCTCAATTTCTCCCTTCATTTCAGACAATACTTCCACCACCACCTCCACCAACTCCATTTCCGGGAACTATGCCACAAATGTCTCCACCTCCACCACCCCCTCCTCCACTTGAAATGCCCGGACCTCCTCTTCCGCCATCACTTCCACCTCCGCCTCCACCACCAATGCCTACTCTTCTACCACCTCCGCCTCCTCCAATGCCAATGGGTGGACCTCCACCACCTTTTCTTGCAATACCTCCATTAACAGTGAGGCTGATAACGCCGCTTCTTTCTTCTGCGGCACCATTAATGTTTATGCCGCCTCCTCCTCCGCCACCCATCTGTCCGCCTTGTCCACCTCCACAACTGCTTCCTCCACCAATACCTCCGCCACAACTTCAACCTATGCCTGCACAGGTATTTTTTCGATATATAGTCCGGCCATGGTATAAGATACAGCTTATGCTAAATAAACCTCAGTTTAACGTACGGTATCCTAATTCTAAATGACAAAATCCTTTTTAGATGCTTTGTCAATGTCTCCCTCCACCTCCAATGCTTCCACCTCCACCAATATCAGCAGCACCACCCCCAGCATGCCTACCTCCATTTTGTGTAGAAGTATTTCCACCAGGAGGGCCTCTTCCTCCTCCACCACCCCCTCCATCTCCACAAGGATTTTTACCTCCTTCTCAATTTTCACCATTTTCACTTAGAAAACAATTGGCAAATAAGGCAGAAAAAACAAATTAATAGAATTTTGTTAAATTTATTTTTAAATATATTTTATATTATTTTTAATAAAATTATTAAAATTCTCATTAATCTGTTAACGTTATACAATGAATTTTTTTCGTGGGTTTCCACGGAGCACCTCATTCAATCTGGACTCTATAACTCAGCAAGGAATGGTCACTTTTTTATGTTCTTGGTTTTTATGTACCTTACCATTCGATAGAGGACCACTTCCTATTGCGAAGTTATATCCGTTTTATTTAAAAATGCCCTTAGGTCGAGTTATAGTTAATCAAAGTTTGTCTTTGGGGGTGTTGAATATACTGAAGAGAAAAAATGCACTATTTATTTTTTCTTCTCTGCTTGCTTCATATTGTCTTACCGTGGAGAGAAAAGAATGTACGAGGTGTGAAGAATTTAAAAAGGCAAAGAAAAAAAGCAGACACAAAAAACAAAGAGAAAGTGGGCGGGTGGGTTTCTTGAGTAGAGGGAAGTAAAATAAAGGGAAATTTGTACAAAGTGAGCGTGAAAGGTTTGTTCCGCGGGGATGATTTAGAATTTATGAAAAAGAGAACAAATTTAATAATCATAAGAGAAAAACATAGGGCAAATAAGAGAATAACATAGGGCAAATTAGGAAAATACTTTTAAAAGCTGGAATTACCCGGGCTGTTCCACATTAGCAGAGCTGTAATCTTTAATTTAAATTAGGGTAAATATTTGAATTTTTGATTTTTTCTGAAACATTACCCGAAACATTTTATAGGTTTTAGTGGTTAAGGGAATCGGAGTTAACTTATCTTTACTTGGGCTGGAACAAATTTCTACTTTTTTGGGGACTATCCGTCTATCCGTCATTCTTTTCATTGAAAATGACATGGGTTGAGCTGTGACTTGGGTTGAACACTATGGAATGACTAAATTTCGAACAACTGTTCCTCTAGGTGGTTACTCGGGCTGAGAGAGGTGTTCCAAGACAATGCCGTTTTTGTTATAAACTTACCCAGGCTGCCACGGGATAATCATTGCCAAATATGACTCAGAGCCAGTGTTGGAACATCTCTGTAATTGGTGAGGCCCGGATTTCTGCGGAGAGGGCATATTTAATGCGGGGTGGGCATCTTAGTGGACTGTTCGGCGAGCCGATTTAGCATTGTCGATTGAGGAATTAAATTTTTGTTTAAAATACATTGAGAAAGACCAAAATTGCGTAGTGAAAATTTAAAGTTTCTTCGGCTTCGGTGTTGTTTTTAATATTACTGTCAAAGCTACTCTGCTCAAAGGGTAGTTATTTAGCTACTACTAAATAACTACTATTAAAGCAAACACTTTTACTATATAAACAGCCACTTTTACCAATTCTACGACCACTTTTTGCTTTCTCTTGCTTAATTCTCTTTCCATTTATTTTTCTCATGATGGCGCATAGCTTGGGGTTGCATTTGGTCCATTTCTCTTTTCGCCTCAACTCATATTATTAGAAAAGTGGTTGTTTGTTGAGTAAAATCGTAAAAGTGGCTGTGTGCTGGCGAATTGTAAAATAAAGTGGTTGTTTGCTGAGGAAATGGAAAAGAAGAATGCATAGGAAAATAAATAATTCTCGACTTAGCAGATCTCAAGTCCTTCCGGGCTTCTTGGTGCCTTCTTATGAAAATTCTAATCGTCCAATCAACACGTTTATGCTACAATCTGCAGACTCAACTGTACTTCTATTTTCAACCGTTTTAAATCGATTTGTAATGATTTCAAAAGGCGCTGCGGATGTTTAACGGATAAGCTTGGTCATGGACAGCCAGACGATTCAAATCTCGCGGATTTCGTGGTGACCTGGGGGCAGCTTTGCAGTAATATATTAACATGAATGGGATTTGACAAAATTCCTAGTTGAAAAATGCTTAACGGTTGAATCTCGATGAAAGAGAAAAATGTGAGACTAAATGTAGCCTTTTGGCTGATTGGTGAAGTAAAAAGTTGAGATTTTGTGTTGAGACGAAGCGTCCTCGTCGAAGGATCTGAATTTTATGCCAATTCATTGCTGAATTGGCAAGAACAGCAATCGGTCGGTTCGATGCACACTTTTAAGTGTTTCGTAAAGCTAGCAAGTGACCCGAGATTGGTTGTGAGACCAAATCTGTCTCGCCTCGTGGTCGTTCTGGCGCCGACGGTGCTCGAGTATATTATCGTGCAGCTTAACGCTTTTCTGGGTAAAATTTATAGAATTCAGATTTCGTGAGTGAATTTTACCTGGATTACGAGATATCTGGTTGATCCTGCCTGAACTGATGTGTTCATTTCAAAGATTAAGCCATGCATGTATAAGTTTAATCGTTTTAACGAGAAACCGCGAACGGCTCATTACAATGGCCATGATTTACTTGATCTTGATTATCTAAATGGATAACTGTGGAAAAGCTAGAGCTAATACATGCACCAAAGCTTTGTCCTCTCGGAAAAGCGCATTTATTAGAACAAAACCACGCGGCTTCGGCTGCTTCTTGTTGACTCAGAATAACTAAGCTGACCGCATGGCCTTGTGCCGGCGGCGTGTCTTTCAAGCGTCCACTTTATCAACTTGACGGGAGCATAATCGACTCCCGTGGTGGTGACGGATAACGGAGGATCAGGGTTCGACTCCGGAGAAGGGGCCTGAGAAATGGCCACTACGTCTAAGGATGGCAGCAGGCGCGCAAATTACCCACTCTCGGCTCGAGGAGGTAGTGACGAGAAATAACGAGATCGTTCTCTTTGAGGCCGGTCATCGGAATGGGTACAATTTAAACCCTTTAACGAGTATCAAGCAGAGGGCAAGTCTGGTGCCAGCAGCCGCGGTAATTCCAGCTCTGCTAATACATAGAATTATTGCTGCGGTTAAAAAGCTCGTAGTTGGATTCGTATCGGTACCCTGGAACCCTCCGGGTGTTTCTGGGTGTTATCGATTTATCGTAATGTTCGGTTTTGAGTCCTTAACAGGATTCTTAACAGGCATTGCAAGTTTACTTTGAACAAATCAGAGTGCTTCAAACAGGCGTTTTCGCTTGAATGATCGTGCATGGAATAATAGAAAACGATTTCGGTTCAGTTTTATTGGTTTTACGGACTGAGATAATGGTTAACAGAGACAAACGGGGGCATTTGTATGGCCCCGTGAGAGGTGAAATTCTTGGACCGTGGCCAGACAAACTACAGCGAAAGCATTTGCCAAGAATGTCTTCATTAATCAAGAACGAAAGTCAGAGGTTCGAAGGCGATCAGATACCGCCCTAGTTCTGACCGTAAACGATGCCAACTAGCGATCCGCCGATGGAAATTATATTGCCTTGGTGGGGAGCTTCCCGGAAACGAAAGTCTTCCGGTTCCGGGGGAAGTATGGTTGCAAAGCTGAAACTTAAAGGAATTGACGGAAGGGCACCACCAGGAGTGGAGCCTGCGGCTTAATTTGACTCAACACGGGGAAACTCACCCGGCCCGGACACTGTGAGGATTGACAGATTGATAGCTTTTTCATGATTCAGTGGATGGTGGTGCATGGCCGTTCTTAGTTCGTGGAGTGATTTGTCTGGTTTATTCCGATAACGAGCGAGACTCTAACCTACTAAATAGCTGGTACATACTCTTAGTGTATACAGCTTCTTAGAGGGATTTGCGGTGTTCAGCCGAAAGAAATTGAGCAATAACAGGTCTGTGATGCCCTTAGATGTCCGGGGCTGCACGCGCGCTACACTGGCAAAATCAACGTGCTTGTCCTACCCCGAAAGGGGCGGGTAAACCATTGAAAATTTGCCGTGATTGGGATCGGAAATTGCAATTATTTTCCGTGAACGAGGAATTCCAAGTAAGTGCGAGTCATCAGCTCGCGTTGATTACGTCCCTGCCCTTTGTACACACCGCCCGTCGCTGCCCGGGACTGAGCCATTTCGAGAAATTTGGGGACCGTTGATTTAATTTTTTTAAATTACTTTGATGGAAACCAATTTAATCGCAGTGGCTTGAACCGGGCAAAAGTCGTAACAAGGTAGCTGTAGGTGAACCTGCTGCTGGATCATTACTTTATGTGATGTTCAAATTTGAATTCGCAATGAAATAATCGTTGTGAAACGGCTGTCGCTGGTGTCTAGGTGTTGCTGATACAGTTGTGAACGTCCGTGGCTGTATATGTGGTGACATGTTAGGACTCTTTAATGAGTTTAAGACTTAATGAGCCTCTTAAGTGAGGACGCCAGCACTCTTTTTTTCTCTATATTTTAAAAAAATAAAAATTTCTAGCCTTATCGGTGGATCACTCGGCTCGTGGATCGATGAAGAACGCAGCAAACTGCGATAATTTGTGCGAACTGCAGAAACCTTGAGCACAAAAGTTTTGAACGTATATTTCGGCATTGGGGTCAAACCCTCTGCTATGTCTGGTTCAGGGTCATTTTCTTTTAAAGCGAAAGCTTTTAATATACATTGCTTCTAATGCTTTATATTTTAAAATAATTGTTGGTTGTCTTATTGTTTACGAATATATCACCAACAATAAAACATTTTTGACCTGAACTCAGTCGAGAGCACCCGCTGAACTTAAGCATATCAGTAAGCGGAGGAAAAGAAACTAAACAGGATTCCCCCAGTAACGGCGAGTGAATAGGGAAATGTCCATCGCTAAATCATTTTGCCTCAGGCATTATGAGGTGTAGCGTATAAGCCGTAATCTTTGATCTTTTGTCTCAAACAAGTCCCCTTGACAGGGGTTCCACAGAAGGTGCAAGTCCTGTACATTGAGATAATTGATTGATATTTACGTGCTTTAGAGTCGGGTTGTTTGGGATCGCAGCCCAAAGTCGGTGGTAAACTTCATCTAAGACTCAATATTGCCACGAGACCGATAGCAAACAAGTACTGTGAAGGAAAGTTGCAAAGCACTTTGAAGAGAGAGTTAAAGAGGACGTGAAACCGATGAGGTGGAAACGGATAGAGTCGGCGTATCTTTCAAGTATTCATTTACATTATTTTTATGTTGTGATCTCTGAGCTCCAGATTGGGACAGAAAGAAGCAGCATAATTTTCTGTGATGCATTTACTTGTTTGGTGTTTGGGGATGTTTAAGGTAGATTTGTAACCGCCGTTTTGAGGCCAGCTTGCTGGTACCCAAACGGTGTTAGCATTTTTTGTCTTGGACATTTGAGTATGGCTTACGGGCATTTATTGGTTCGATCTAAGTGTTAGTTACGGTCGCATGCGACACGTGCTTTTCAATTAGTTCGGTCCGGTTAATGCTCTCGTACTATTTCCCCATGTAAAAGCCGGTCATCTATCCGACCCGTCTTGAAACACGGACCAAGGAGTTTATCGTGTGCGCAAGTTTTTGGGTGTTAAAAACCTAAAAGCGAAATGAAAGTAAATGACTCTTTAGAGTCTGATGTGCGATCTTGTAAAAAAGTGCAGCATGGCCCCATTCTAACTGTTTACAGTAGGGTGGCGGAAGAGCGTACGCGGTGAGACCCGAAAGATGGTGAACTATTCCTGAGCAGGACGAAGCCAGAGGAAACTCTGGTGGAAGTCCGAAGCGGTTCTGACGTGCAAATCGATCGTCTGACTTGGGTATAGGGGCGAAAGACTAATCGAACCATCTAGTAGCTGGTTCCCTCTGAAGTTTCCCCCAGGATAGCTGGAGCTCACGAGTAGTTATACTCGGTAAAGCGAATGATTAGAGGACTTGGGAACGAAATGTTCTTGACCTATTCTCAAACTCTAAATGGGTATGATGTCAAAGTTGCTTGATTTTGAACTTTGGCGTTGAATACGAGCTCCAAGTGGGCCATTTTTGGTAAGCAGAACTGGCGATGTGGGATGAACCAAACGCGGAGTTGCGGTGCCAAAGTGCCCGCTCATTAGACCCCATAAAAGGTGTTGGTTGATACAGACAGCAGGACGGTGGCCATGGAAGTCGGAATCCGCTAAGGAGTGTGTAACAACTCACCTGCCGAATCAACTAGCCCTGAAAATGGATGGCGCTGGAGCGGGCCACCTATACTCTGCCGTCATATGCTTGTATTCCGTGAAGAGTCTGGCAATGACGTGTAAGAGGGTCGTAGTGGTTGCGTTGAAGGCTTTGGGTGTGCACCCAGCTGGAGCTTCCACTAGTGCAGATCTTGGTGGTAGTAGCAAATATTCAAGTGAGATCCTTGAAGACTGAAGTGGAGAAGGGTTCCACGTGAACAGCAGTTGAATGTGGGTCAGTCGATCCTAAGGCACCGGCTAAAGCCGTCTAGACACTGCGGGGAGATGAGATACTTTACGGTATTTTGTCCACCCGGTTGCCGAAAGGGAAGTGGGTTAATATTCCCACACCAGGCATGGGAGATGGTGATCCGCAAGGATTACTTTGCGCGGTGACGCAAACGAACTCGTAGACCTCGTGTGGAGTCCGGGCCAGAGTTCTCTTTTCTGGTTTAGAGATCATGTCCCTGGAAGTGGCTCAGCCTGAGATAGGGATGCTGGTCTCGTAAAGCGCAGCGGTTCCTGTTGTGTCCCGTGTGCTCCACATGAGCCGTGAAAATGCGAGGGAGGCAATTTAAAATCTCCTGCCTGATCGTACCCATATCCGCAGCAGGTCTCCAAGGTGAACAGCCTCTAGTCGATAGAATAATGTAGGTAAGGGAAGTCGGCAAATTAGATTCGTAACTTCGGGAAAAGAATTGGCTCTAAAGGTTGGGTCAGTCGGGCTGTTGTGTGAAACAGGTGGACTTTGCTCGTGGCTGCTTGCGCTTCCTTTCGGGGCGGCGCTTGTGGACTAGTAGTGAGGACTGCTTGTGGAGCGCTTCAGCTGCGTGCTATTTCGCAAGATATAGTACTTCGATTGGCGCTGAACAACCAGTTTAGAACTGGCACGAACTCCGGGAATCCGACTGTCTAATTAAAACAGAGGAGACGGATGGTCCTTGCAGGACGTTGACCGTGTCTGATTTCTGCCCAGTGCTCTGAATGTTAAGCCAAGGAAACTT
>CAVMJV010000018.1:182500-277500 GCA_963681835.1 Meloidogyne enterolobii | reverse complement strand
AACTGAACCTTGTTGGAACATCAATTATTCACACAAGTTAGAAAACATTGCCAAATTCAAATCCAACTTGTTGTAATAGCTCAATCAAAAGAGCGGAATTTGTAATAAAGGAATTGAAGCATCAGCAAAATTTTTTGTTTAGTTTCTGAAAAAAACAAATTTATTTAAAAAATCGGGTGAGAGACTGCAAAAAACTTGGAAGGGAAACAGAGATAATCGAAAACATGAAGTAAAGGAAGCCATTTTTGAATTCAAACCGAAAGAGTAGTTTTTCTCTCTTTCTCTAATTCCCTTACTATTTCTTTTCGTTAGAGCGGGACACTTTGTCGCGAGTTTCTTTTTTCGCCCAACTTTATTGCAATGATTAAAAATGGGGTTTCGAACAAGGAATCAAATTAACAAGAAATGGATTAGTCATGTTTTGGCGTGCAGGGAACGCGGAAATGTTTTGGTGTGATCGAGTTAAAGCGCTGATAACGTTTACGAACGTTTGAATATCGCTCGAACGTTTTTCCCAAATAATTTTATTTCCCAACTAATTTCCACAACGTTTCATTCTTTGCAGAAATGTAGAGAAGGGCATTTTCTCGTACAGCCACACATTCATATAAAATGTTGCCCTAAGACACAAACGTTTTTATAACCTAATTTGAAAATTAATCCCGTCTAAATTTGAATGGGTGTGTAATAAAGAAAAAGAATGCCCTTCTCATCATATTCCGAAAAATTAAATTGACTACCCCAATGATACCCAGTAAATTTAGAATCGAACATTACCGTCGACAAATCATTACATGCCGAAACAGACGCTACAAATCATTGCATTACCAGAAATGTACATGGGATAAAAAAATTCGGATAGGTTCGATGTTTTAAACTGGCAAAATTTTTCCTTTTTAGTGCCCGGTAAAATTTTGGAGGCCAAAAGGACAGTTTCGAATTTCTTGAAGAACCCGAGAGAGACCCATTCCTGATACATTTCCTGGTGAGGGCAAAAACCCTACGAAAGTATTTTAAACCTCCAAAAATTAAAAAGAAAACCTTGTAACGACTAGAAACCTTTAATCATTTAAAAACCAGAATGTCATCAAGGAAAGCCACTTCTCCATCTCATTTTATCGTAGGCACTAGTAGAATGGTAGAGCAGACACTTTCATAATTTAAAGATTCTTAAATTTCTAAAAAACAAGAAAAATTAAAAGAAAAAGAGAGAAAAAATACAAACTAAAATTTAAAAGACGAAAACAAAAACAGTCAAGTTCCTTTCTATGTCTTCTATATTATCTATAAAATAAATATACATTATGCCAAAATTGGCTATATTCAAATTTAATTCAAAATTGTCTCAACGAAGTAAAATTTCAAAATATCTAAAAGAAAAATAAATACGAGTGATACGACTTTCCGTCAATACTTTTCGTCAATGGATTTGAAAAAAATTCTGTAATAACAGAAAATGTGGAGTATTTTAAGTGCGTTTGCGACATTTGCATTGCCGACATTTGCGCCGAATATCAACACAAAAATTTTCAAATACCTGGGATCTTTTTTTTAAAAAACTTAATTTTAAAAATCCAATAATAAAATATTAAATTTATATATTTAAATAACAAGCATTTTAAGCGAATTTAAAATTAATAATTTAAGCGAAAGAAGCTATATAAAAATTAGGGAAAATTGTAAAAAAAAAAAATTAAATATAAAATGAGCAAGAAACATTCACAACGATGGCTTTTTAAAAACAATTTCTAGCAGAAAAGAAAATGAAAAAATTAAAGGAAATTTAAGTAGGGTGTGCGCAAAAATAAAAAGTTTCTCAAGTAAAACGCCATTAACAAAAATGGGGGTTTGAAAACTGGAAAAAAATTAAAAAATAAAAATTTTTGCGCACATTAATTTGTAAGGAACATTAAATTATTAGGGTAGGGACGAGTACGAGTTTTGCGTTGATTTTTGTCCGTGTGTTGCGTTTTCTCTTATGCCCGTCCCTGATTGTTAGTATAATCAAAATCTCATTTTTATGTAAATCTCACTATAAGATACACCATTAAGTAAATTGTAATTTAGGATTCATTTTTTAGGATTCTCTGGGTCCATTAACAGAATAGTTAAGAAGGAATCAACCCCTGCTTGGACATGATCTTCTGAGTGAGGTGGGCCCAGAGGGAAGAGCAACAAAAGCAAATCTCCTATTCAAAATGCCCCTTAAAAATTCGGAAAATTTGTAAGTCTCAAGGGGCCATCTTACTTATAATGAGGTTAAACGTAATTATTTAGTTCACAACCTAAATACTCTTAAAAAAATTTTTTTTATTTATTTTGCGTTGCTTTTTCGTCTTCTGTGAGATCCCTCCATTAAAAAATGTTTCTTCCTGTCCTTCTCCCACAAAATCTCTCCATATTTTTATAAACCCCCAAAACTTTCTTCCATTTCTTCCCTTTCTCTAGCATAATGTGCTTGATGTAATTCTAATTGTGGCCTTTTTCTATTAAAAAATCCAAAATGCCAACAACACAAAATTAATATTCCAAGTAATCCAAAACCAATTAATATAGACAATAATAATATCCACAAATTTATGTGATCCTCTTGTTGGGGTCTGTCTGGATATGCTCTAGTTGTAATTCTGGCAAAATTGTTACCTGAAAAAATTGGAAAATGGGGGAGTTTAAAGATAGTAGAACAGTCAAAATTAAAAAACAGAATTTTCAAATCAGAACTCAAAAATCACAATTTTTAGGATCAGAATAAAATCAGAATCTTTAGATTAGAAAATCAGAATATTCAAATCGAAACTTTAAAACGAGAATTTCAGAACAGAATAAAAAAATCAGAATTTTCGAGTCAGAATTAAAATCAGAATTTCAGAACAGAATAAAAAATCAGAATTTTCGAGTCAGAATTAAAATCAGAATTTCAGAACAGAATAAAAAATCAGAATTTTCGAGTCAGAATTAAAATCAGAATTTCAGAACAGAATAAAAAATCAGAATTTTCGAGTCAGAATTAAAATCAGAATTTCAGAACAGAATAAAAAATCAGAATTTTCGAGTCAGAATTAAAATCAGAATTTCAGAACAGAATAAAAAATCAGAATTTTCGAGTCAGAATTAAAATCAGAATTTCAGAACAGAATAAAAAATCAGAATTTTCGAGTCAGAATTAAAATCAGAATTTCAGAACAGAATAAAAAATCAGAATTTTCGAGTCAGAATTAAAATCAGAATTTCAGAACAGAATAAAAAATCAGAATTTTCGGATCAGAATAAAAAATCAGAATTTCAGAACAGAATAAAAAATCAGAATTTTCGGATCAGAATAAAAAATCAGAATCTTTGGGTCAGAAAATCGGAATTTTCAAATCAGAATTTTCAAATCAGAATTTCAGAATAGAACTAAAAATCTCAATTTTTGGACCAGAAAATTCAGAACTTTCAAGTCAGAATTTCAAAACAGAACAAAAAAAATCAGAATTATTTACTTTTTTCTTCCAAAATTCCTTGTGACGGGTCCAATTCAATAAAACCTTCAGAGGTTATAGCTATATAATCAAATTGACGGTAATCTTCAGCAGAAAAAGTCCAATTCCATAAACGAGCTCTAATTTCAATTAAAGCAGAATCATTACTTCCAATATAGTCAAAATGGCAAGTTAATTGAACACAACGGGCACTGTTGTCCTTACAGTTCTGAAAATAATTTTTTTAATAATCAGAATAAAAAAATCAGAATTTTTAAGATCAGAAAAAAATCTGAATCTTCTGATCTGAAAAATTATAAAAAAATTTTAATCAGAATAAAAATCAGAATTTAAGATCAGAATTTTTGTGAGCAGAATTTAAATCAGAATTTTTGGGAGCAGAATTTAAATCAGAATTTTTGGGAGCAGAATTTAAATCAGAATTTTTAGGAGCAGAACAAAAACCAGAATTTTTAGATCAGACCTCAAAAACAGAATTTTAAGATCAGAATAAAAATCAGAATTTTTAGGAGCAGAATAAAAAATCATAATTTTAGATCAGAATTTAAATCAGAATTTTCGAATCAGAATAGAAAATAAGAACCTTCTGATTCTGGTTGAAGTAACCCAATCTTTAATTAAAAAATATAAAAACCCCTTACAATATCAACAACTTTAACCCTTTCACCAGATTCTTCATTAATCCATTTTGGCCATAAAGGGCTATTTAATTGAAGAATAGATCCTTGTCTAATTAATTTTAAATTTTCCTCCTCTTCTTTTGTTGAATTAATTAAAATTAAATTTCGAGGTTTTCGTTGTCGATAGGGGGATTTAGACAAATAATAATCCAATTTTAGGGTTGCATCATTGTAAATATTTAAAGGATTAATTAATTTAGAGGAGGGTAAATGAGTGTTTATTATAGGGCAACGTCTAAATTGGCCATTATGTCGAATTAAGGGTTCTTCTAATATATAAAGTAGCCAGTCAGAATTGGGTAAAGAGGTGTCTAAACGTAAAGGCCAGTCAATCTGAAAGATAAATTTTTTTTATTTTTTTTTGACCTTAAGAAAATTTTTAAAAAATTTAGTAACCTTAAAAAAATTTTTTTTTAAATTTATTAACCTTAAAAAAAGTTTTTAAAAATAAAAAAAAACTTTTTTCGCTAAAAATAAAATTGTTTTCCAGCAAAAGGACTCGAACCTCCAACCCTTTTCCAATGAAAACCCAAAACTTACCAACTTAACCATGAAAAATATTTTTGAAATTTTTAAAAATTTGAAAAATCTTATTAACCTTAAAAAAATTTCTTTACTTGAAACAAATTTTTTTCCTCGAAAATAAAGTTGTTTTCAAACAAAAGGACTCCAACCTTTAACCCTTACCTAATTAAAATCCAAATTTAAAATTAACAGCAATAAGATATTTTCTAACTTTCAGAAAAATATTTTTAAAAAAATTTTTAAACCCTCCATAAAAAAATTTTTGACTTTGTTTAAAAAATTTTTTAAAAATAAAACTTTACTCCTCAAAAATAAAATTGTTTTCCACCAAAAGGACTCGAACCTCCAACCCGTTTCTAGTGAAAACCCAAACCCTACCAACTTAACCTCAAAAAAATATTTTTCAAAATTTTTAAAAATTTTCACAAAAAATCACCTTTAAAGTAACATTCCTCGCATAAAACGGCCCCTTATTAGTTAAAGTATAAGCATGGATCAATTGCGGTCCAATATCAAATTCATCTTTAGGCGCATAAATTCCTCTGCTAAAATGGACTATTGGGGGACGAGAGCCCCCATCTAATTGAAGATCGGCCTCTTTAATTAATAAAACTTCTGCCTTCCAAAAATTATCTTTAGGGAAGTCTTCTACAGAAGAAGAATTAACAAAAGCTTTAAATTGTAGTGATGCGGAAACACGTTCTGAACTGCTTCGGACAAGTTTGAAGAGTAAATCGAAGCCCAGCTTTAAATTAAATTTTTTTGAGAAATTAAATTAAAATTTATCAATCGCCCCTGTATAAAATGTAGGTACCCCCAAAATATATAAAAATTATTTTCAATTAGAATAAATCAGTCTGTCCGCAATTTAAATATTTTTGCGGACAAAAAAAAATTTTGCGGACAAGAAATATTTTTGCGGACATAAGTCAGCAATTCATAGGGAAAGTATAGAACTTTTATTTGCTCAAAGAAATTCCAAGATAGAACCTCTTAAAATAATCCTACCCACCAAAAAATAATTTGCGGACAAACTTTGCGGACAATTCCCCCCAAAAAATTTTTTTAAAAAACCTTTTCTCCAGCCTCCAACGGATTAGCTAAAGCCAAAACAGCTTTCCCCAATTCCCTCTTTTCAATATCCACTTTATGCTCATTTAAATTAAATTCTCCCCTTTTAACAACACTAGGCTCATCCAATTCTGTTTCATCATATTCCAAATATAATTTGGCTAAATAAGCACGTTCTGCACGATTTTCAACTAGCAATCTGAGAATCAAGACATCTTTTTCTGTTACTTTTGCTTGGTATAATCCATCAGAACGTTTACTATAAAAAATTAATTTAAAAAATTTTTTTGCGGACAAAATTTGCGGACAAAAAAATTTTTGCGGATAAATTTTGAGGTCAAAAAAATTTTTGCGGACAAAATTTGCGGACAAAAAAATTTTTGCGGATAAATTTTGAGGTCAAAAAAATTTTTGCGGACAAAATTTGCGGACAAAAAAATTTTTGCGGATAAATTTTGAGGTCAAAAAAATTTTTGCGGACAAAATTTGCGGACAAAAAAATTTTTGCGGATAAATTTTGAGGTCAAAAAAATTTTTGCGGACAAAATTTGCGGACAAAAAAATTTTTGCGGATAAATTTTGAGGTCAAAAAAATTTTTGCGGACAAAATTTGCGGACAAAAAAATTTTTGCGGATAAATTTTGAGGTCAAAAAAATTTTTGCGGACAAAATTTGCGGACAAAAAAATTTTTGCGGATAAATTTTGAGGTCAAAAAAATTTTTGCGGACAAAATTTGCGGACAAAAAAATTTTTGCGGATAAATTTTGAGGACAAAAAAATTTTTGCGGACAGAAAAATTTTTGCGGACAAAATTTGCGGACAAAAAAATTTTTGCGGACAAAAAAAATTTTGCGGATAAATTTTGCGGACAAAAAAAAATTTCCGTAAAATTAATCCGCAAGAACTTGTCCTCAAAAAATTAATATTCAAAAAACTTAACGATAAATCAAGCAAAGCCCCACTCAAAACCAAATTTGTGTGACATTCATTATCATCTCCGCATAATTTATCGAAAGCAATTCCAAAAATATGAAATGTTTGGTCTGGGCTAATAGCTGGTAATAAAACGTTGTTATTATTAATTGTTGTTGTTAATTGAGGTTTGCGTAGAGAAATTGAAAAGTTAAAACGTAAAGGATTTGTCCAGTCTTCGTTTCCGCTCTGAAAAAAAATTTTTTTAAATAAATTCTGAAAAATCAGAATTCAAATCAGAACGATTCTGAGAAATCAGAATTTAAACCAGAATATTTCTGAAAAATCAGAATGCAAATCAGAACATTCCAAAAAATCAGAACAGAAATCGGAATGATTCTGAAAAATCAAAACTCGAATCAGAACGATTCTGAAAAAATCAGAATTAAAATCAGAACAATTTTGAAAAAATCAGAAACTCAAATCAGAACACTTCCAAAAATCAGAAAATTAAAAAAATCAGAACTAACCGGAATATATAACTTTTGATGGCTAATTTCTTCCCTAGTAACAGCATTAGATCCACACGGCCAACTAATTTTATTATCCCCATTAGAAGTAAAAAGAGCACGTGGGAGAACACCTCTAGCAAAAGGCAAAACTTCAAGTTTACACAAAAATGGGGATTGTCCAATACCAAACAATTTATTTAATTGTTTTAAAGCTGTCAAATTTCGATCAGATAAAAATATTGAAGTTGACAAGGAAAAACTGTGGAAAGAAAGAGGGAAAAATTAGAAAAAATTATAGGAAGAAAATTAAATTTTAAAAATTAATAAACGTCCAAATTTTCATTAAATTTATCTTAAAATTTGGAAAAAAATTTTTTTGGTAATTTTAGTTAATTTTTAACGAATTTTAATTTAAATAGCCTTGCGCTTTTTAAAATAAAACAATTGCCCAACAGTGGGGTTCGAACCCTCGATGATTTCCCATACTAACCAAGAATTTTCCAACTACACCACAACAAACATTATTTAAAATAGGAAGGGGGAGAAGGGTTTTTTAACCAAAAAATATTTTAAAAATTCCAAAAAAATTTTTTATAAATTTCCCTACTTATATTTTACTAATTAAATTAAAAAAATAAATTTAAACAAACCAGCTTGGTCCCAAAGCACACTCCCCCCAATCACTTCTAGAAGTACTTATTTTAACATGTTTTTGTTCAAATTGATGACCCAATTTAACTTCCAAAACTGGTTTTGAACGAAAAATTATAACAACATTCGTTTCTGGTGCTCCAACTTAAAAAAATTTTTTTTTGAATTTTTACTGCCCAAATTTCCGTTACGCTCAATTTGCCCTAATCCTTAATTTTCTATTTTCCAATAACTCGCAAAGAAAGCTGGCTAGCAAATCGAAAATGGATGAAAACTCACGAGTAAGTTTTGGCAGTTCCTGGGAAATCTACTGATATCCGGAATCAATATCTGAACCAAAAATTTCCGGATATCCGAGGTTTTTTCAGTTCCGGATACCCGGAACCGCCAACCTTACTCACGAGATCAACAAGCTATAGTTTCTATTTTTAGTGTTAATCTCAAGAGTATAGTTAATCAATAATTGTAAGACAAGGCTCAAGCTAATCTGAATTTGCAACTAGAAGAACTAAAATCAGAAAATTTCAGAATTTTTAGACCAGAATATTTTCAGAAAAAATCAGCAAAATACAAAAACATGACGATTTTGCGGACAAATTTTTGCGGACTTGTCTAATTTTGCGAATTTTTTATTAAAAATAAATTTAACAAAAAAAACCTATCAATTCAGCATATCCATCCCCATCCAAATCAACACCCTTTGCCAAAGAAAACCCAAAAGATTTAAAAGAATTGGGTTTATTTGGTAAATTATAGGCATAAATTTGTTGAGCAGGTTCAGTTGAAAAGTGTGCACGTTCATTGCCGTGAAAGACAAAAACAGCGCCGGAACCAGAAGAATGGTAAGGGGCGCCAACAACAAAATCTGTGTTAAAAAATATTTTTTTCTTTAATATTTTTGAGTATTCTGAAAATTCAGAATATTCTGGTTGTTCTGAAATTTTGAATAGAAAAATTTCAGAACAACCAGAATTTAAAATCAGAAAAAATTTTAAAAATCAGAATTATGATATATTGACAAAAAAATTCTGACTGTTCAGGAATGTTCTGGTTCTTCTGAAAATTAAAACAGAATTTTCAGCACGCCAGAATTTAAAATCAAAACTTTTTTTTAAAAATCAGAATTCTGATATATTGACCAAAAATTCTGACCGTTCTGGAATGTTCTGGTTCTGGAATATTCTGATTTTTTGGAAATTAAAACCAGAACTGGCAGAACGACCAGAATTTTGGATCAGAATTTTTCCTAAAAATCAGAATTCTGATATAATGACCAGAAATGTTGCCCGTTCTGGAATGTTCTGGTTCTGGAATATTCTGATTTTACCAGAATTTCATGAACGACCAGAATTTAAAATCGGAATTCTTCCGAAAAATCAGAATTTTTTTTCAAAATATCACTTCAAAAAAAAATCAGAAACCTTTAAATCCATTTTTGTCATTATTTAAATTTCCAATAGAAGCTAAAGACGCCCCAAAATGTGAATGTCTCGTCGTTCCTCTGATTATAATTGGGGAATAAAAAATTAAATTGTTTGATGATTTTTGTCCTTTGTCTAATTTTATTCCTTTAGAAAAATAAATATAAACAGCCCCTCCTTTTTCATTTTCTTCTTCATCATAAAAATATTCAAAAGGAGCACCAACAAGTAAATCATCAAATCTAGTAAAGAAAAATTTTTTATGTTATATTTAGAGGGTGGAGCAGGGCTGCACGAAATTGAAAAAAAAATTCCGCAACTCGCAATTTTTTTAAAAATCCGCAAACGCAATCTCCAACTCGCAATTGCAAAAACCCCATAAATTTACGCAATTGCGTTCAGCCCTGGTGTGGAGAAATCGAATTTACGGGACCCCATAACAGGATGTCTTCCAAAAGGTTGAACAACGGGACAGGAGCCATCGGGGCTAATCCAAAAATTCTGAGATTTTCACTTAGCAGAGTATTTTAAGTGTTTAATGGAGTTAAAGGGATACCGGGATTAAAGAGATATAGGGAGGATTTGGATGTCAGAAAAATTCTTCGATATCGTGCCCATATACCTCTATGTATATTCCCTTTAATCCCTTCAACTGCGGGATATCCCTCTTAATCTATCCGAATGTTATAAAAAATCGTGGTGTTATAAAAAATCAAAAAAATTTAAAAATATACCCATCATTATTTAAATCCAAAACAGCCAAACTACTTCCAAAACCAGAACCTAATTGACGCCCAGAAAGAATAAAATGGTTATCTAATAAACCAAGATTTGGGCCTTCTTCAGCATGAAAATTGCGTCGAAAAGGAAGAAAAATGACAGCACCGGTTTGATTGAAACGTGTAGCACCGCTAACAACCTTTTAAATTGTATGGAAAATCAGAAAAATTTAAAAAAGAGAAGAAAAATTGATGAGAGACATTTGGTCCCAGCGAAACATTTTTTATCATAATTTTACTGAACAAAGTCAGATCGAATCAGTTTTGGTATCATTCGATTTGTCTTGCATAGACGAATCGAATGGGGCAATCCCGGAGAATTGGGGTTTCTTCGAAAAAAAAGTTTAAAAATAAGAAAAAGGATTTTTCTAGGGTAAAAAAATGTGCTGATTACGAAACCGAGCTCGGATTTTAGAAAAGTCGAATCCCGAACCCAAATTCGGACATTCGACATTTTGGGGAAAATTTGACCCTATCCCAATATAAGGGCGGAATCGTTTTTTTCCATTACTTTTCATTACTTTATAAAAATGGTCAATTTTCCTTAAAGTTGATGTATGTTGATGTTTGCCTTAAGGAAGAATGGAGAACAGACAATTACAGAAACACGGCGTACACAGAACACGGACGTGTACGTCCGTGTGTTGTCTGTCCGAGTCCGTCCGTGTTTTGGACAAACAAAACACGGACAGACAACACACGGACGGTCTCGGACAGACAACACACGGACGGACACGGACAGACAAAGCTCGGACGAACACGGGCAGACTCGGACAGACGTCCTCCATTCTTCCTTAAGGCAAACATCAACATACATACATCAACTTTAAGGAAAATTGACCATTTTTATAAAATAATGAAAAGTAATGGAAAAAAACGATTCCGCCCTTATATTGGGATAGGGCCGAAAATTTCACAAAGCGCAAATTGGTCAAATAATAGCTCATTCGAAAGAGCTCGACGAGCTGAGTCGAATGACACCAAAATCACCGTGAATGAACAAGAACAGACAAAGTTACAACACAAAAAACATAGGTTGAAGTTGTTAGTTTTTTGAGTCATAACTTCGCGAGATCTTTTTCAATCACGGTGATTTTGGTGTCATTCGACTCAGCTCGACGAGCTCTTTCGAATGAGCTATTATTTGTATATTCGAATTTTTCAGCCAAGAATCAGCTTGGTCCCCCCTATGGTTTTTCGATTTTGTAAGACCTATATTCGGGTTCGGGTGCGACTTTTTCAAAATCCGAGCTCATATTCGTAATCAGCACATTTTTTTACCCTAGAAAAATCCTTATTCTTATTTTTAAACTTTTTTTTCGAAAAAACCCCTATTCTCCGGGATTGCCTCGAATGGTATCAGAATCAACTAGATATAACATTTCTCTGCCGAGTAGGGAGGAAAAAATAAAAAATGGGACAAACTGTCTTTCCGACCTAGCTAGGATTATTTTTTGCATTTTTGAAAGGTAGCAGTCAAAAATTAACTTTTTAATGTCCAAAATACCTCTAAAATATTTTAAAAAATTTCAAACCGTAAAATTCTTTTCGTCTTCATGAGAAAAACCGAATCGCCCATAATGGACAGAATATCCCAAATAATCGTGTGAAGCCAACAAAGCAAGCACACCTCCCTGATTTTTGTCTAATTCCATTGTTCGACGGTCCACAGAGTCCACAAAACCTCCAGATCCAACAAAATCGTATTTTGCTAGAAAATTTTTAATTTTTTAAAATTTTTAACAGAAAAAACCAAAAACTCCTCCCGTCCATTTTCTTGCACCAGGAATTCCTGTAAGAGTAACATTTGAGTCGATAAATGCTGAGAAGCCTTGTTCACAAGATCCATAGTCATTATGCTTAAAAAGCAAAATTTTTACAAGGAACCATATCGAACTGTCAGGAAAAATTTTCAAATAAAAATTATCCCATCGTGTAGAGCATGGAAGAAAACTTCATACGTATTTTTTCTTTTTTGGCCCTAACCCCCATTTCGAAAAGTTATAGGGCTTCAAAGTTTTCGAATTTTGGAGTGGTTGAGTCGCCCCCATAAAGAGAAATTTTTCTTTTATTAAGGAGAAAAATAAGACTCCCATCTTCCTTTTCTCCTTTCCTTTTCTTTTCCCATGTTTGTTAAAGAAAGAGAAAAGGAGGAGAGAGAAAAGAAAAGGAAAAGGCTACTCTGTCGTCTCCTCTTTCGTTTTTAATCCGCAATGGAAGAAAGGCAGAGTAGCCTTTTCCTTTCTTTTCTCTTTCCTCCTTTTCTCTTTCTTTAACAAACATGTGAAAAGAAAAGGAAAGGAAAAATTGAGAAGAGGAGTCTCATTTTTCTCCTTGGGAAGCAAATAATAAGAAAAGTGAGGGCGACTCAACCGCTCCAAAATTCGAAAACTTTGAAGCCCTATAACTTTTCGAAATGGGGGTTAGGGCCAAAAAAGAAAAAATACGTATGAAGTTTTCTTCCATGCTCTACACGATGGTATAATTTTTATTTGAAAATTTTTCCTGACAGTTCGATATGGTTCCTCGTTAGAAAAAAATTTTTGAAAAAAAAATTTTTTTACTCTGTCCTTCTTCGGCAAAGGTCCACATGTATTGATTATTCCCTTGTGGTTCAAATCGGCTCCAAGTAAGTAACAAACGCCTAAATATAATTTTAAAAAGTCATATTTTTCAAGTCAAAAATGCTTTGAATTAAAATAAAAAAAAATTTAAAATTTGCGGAAAATCCGCAAATTTTGTCCGCAAATCAAATTATGGGAAAAAACAACGTAAAAAGGTTTTTAAAAAACCTAGAATTTTCAGAATGTGTTAAACAATCAATTTTTGTCTATTAATTTGGCAACGGTCATGGAGTGAGTCAGAAGAAAATTTTACGAAAAGTTACGGAAATACATAGATTTTTCCCTATTGTTAGCTAGAGGAAAGAGGAAGGGATGGTGAATTTACAAAAAAAACTAACAAAATTCTCTAATTTTGGAGAAAATAAGCTTGCTAAATCCCTTTTGTAAAGAAAATGGGATTTTTATGCGGACAATTTTTGCGGACAGAATTTGCGTATTGAAGAAATTTTTGCGTAGTTAAAAAATAGATTTTTTGGAAAGAACATAATTGGAGAGAAACCCATTAAAATGGAGAAAACCCATAAAACCCCCCACAAAAAATTTAACAAACCGTCAGTATAAGCATTTTGTCCCCACCGCAAAAGGGGAGCACAAACCAAAGCTTTACTGCTTTCCTCTTCCCTCATTCCACTACTATAGACAGAAAATCCCAACAATTGTCCATTCTTTCCTTCAGCGTGTAAATGTTTACCATGCAACAAATTTGGAGGTTTTTTGGCATCTTGTAAATTTAGGTACTCAATTGAAAGAAGTTGGCATTGATTTCCATTGGAAGAGTCTGGTTTGCAGGCATAGACTGCTCCAGATTTTAAAGTTCCTGGTTGACCTGAAGTCCATTTTGGAGCGCCGACAAGGATGCTGAAAAATAGGTTACTTTCCGTTATGTTTCTAAAAAGTCCGCAAGTTTTGTCCGCAAAATTTTATTTAGTAAAATTTAATAGAAAAAAGAGCTCCCGCCCATAAAGTCGTCTGTAAAAACCAAAGGAACCTTTTTTTGACCCGAAATTCGATCAGAAGAAAATTTTGAAAACCGAAGAAACCCGACTCGACTTTTTAATTAACCCAAGCCATCCATAATTTGAACCCAAAAAAGTCCGCAAGTCTTGTCAGCAAATAAAATTAATGGAAAATGTGAAAATCTAAAGTAACTATAAAATTCAAAGGAAAGTATGGAAAAAAGCTTATTGTTAAAGGATTTAGTACGCCTAGAGTTAGTTCTGAATAACATTCTCCATTTTTTTTTTGATTTGTCTAGAGTTCTTATCTATCGAACAATTTTGCCCAATTTTAAATAGACAAGGGTCCCTAAATAAAGTCCTTGTAAATAAAAATTAACTTTTTTGGAAGCACAAAGAGAAAAATCTCGGAAAACTAACTCCAATTTTCAAAAAATATTTTTTAAAAAACTAAACACAAACCTCGGACCATCACTCCGAAAATGGGCAGCTACAGAAAATCCAAACCACGAATTAGGCGAACCAAATTTATAAATAGGATATTCTGTGTCCAAATTGAAGAGATTAACAAATGGCAGTTGACAAAAGAGAAGAAAGACAAAATTGATAAGAGAAGACATCACAACCAAAATAAAGGCCAAGAGCTACCTGGCAGGCATTTTAAATAAATAAACTGAAAAAAAAATTTAAAGAAAAATTAAAGGAAAAATGGTACTTGTAGGTTATTCCTACAGACTTTTTTTTGGATTTTTTGCGGACTTTTTCTGCGGGCATTTTTGCGGACTTTTTTGCGGACTTTTATTTTTGCGGACAATTTTTGCGGACTCTTTTTTTGCGGACTTTTTTTGCGGACACTTTTTTGCGGACTTTTATTTTTGCGGACAATTTTTGCGGAATTTTTTTTTGCAGACTATTTTTGCGGACTTTATTTGCGGACAATTTTTGCGAACACTTTTTGCGGAATTTTTTTTTGCAGACTATTTTTGCGGACTTTATTTGCGGACAATTTTTGCGGACACAATTGTACTCCATTTATAACCCTGTTTGATTGATTGACAAGTGCATAGGAGAGAGGGAGGAGAAAATGACCATTCCGTATACAGTTGTGTCCGCAAAACCAGTCCGCAATAAAGTCTGTAGGGATAACCCACAAGTACGAAAAAAAATAAAAAAATAAGAAAAGTTTGGAAAAACAAATGAACAAATTCAAAAAAAAATTTTCAAACTTTATTAAAAAAAATTTTTTTTTGGAATGTAAAAAGAGTCAAATTAAGAGATCAACGGGTTATATATTTATTAATATTTATTGGGACTACTAGTACCTTTATTTTTACACTAAAACTTTGATTTTGCAGCTTTTCACTTGAAATTTTGTTCAAAATTTTCTTTAATTTTCTAAAAATTTTTTTCAACAACTTTTTTCTAATTTTAAAGCTTCAAACACCCATCCTAGACCAAAATAAAAAAGCTTTTCATTAAAAGGATTCGAACCCACAACCCTTTCAGGTTAAAAGCAAAACTTTTCCAACTACACCAAACATACAACAGTTAAAAAAAGGCTGCAAAATCTTCAAGGTTTAAATAATAAATTGGAAGGGAAAAAATAAAATTTTGTTAAATTTCACCCCCATTCTTCAAAACTTTAAAAATTTAAAATAAATTTAGCAATGTTATTAAGTAAAAAAGGTCGTGCAGAAACATCTTGAAGGTAGTGTAGAAACAGTTTTTCATCATTTTGGCACATCCGAAATGTTAATTAAAGAGAAATCGTTTTCAACAGATTGATCAAATATTGGTGTCACTCCTCTAGAACGTTGTTGATTGCTAACAATTTCATCATCCCCATCTATTTTTTAATCAAATTAGACTAGGGTTGAGCGGTATCGGGATCCCGACCGGCATCGGGCGGTCTTCTACAGGTTTTTGAATACCGATAACGATTTTTTTGATACCGATACCGAAAAGTAAATCCCGATAACGACCGCTATCAATACCGAGCCGGTATCGGTATCATCATCCCTGAAAAATTAATTTTAAGGTCTTAGGTTCAACTAACACCAAAAATTTCCCTCCCAAAAAATTTCAAAAAAAAAATAGAAACCTTCACCAGCCAAATCATCCTCATCATCAATTAAAATTTCTTCTCCATCCAACAATTTATTATTATCATTATTTATTTTTTTATTAATTAAATATTCTTTTTCTTCTTTTTTTGCTTTTTCCAAAGCTTTGTTGACACTTTCAATTATTTTTTCGGACCATTCAATTCCCCCTTTCCCTCCTCTTCCTTCATTTTTAAGTTCAACTTTCAATTCTTGCCCTGTTGATAAATTTATTCCATCCATACTTAATGCTGCTAAAGCATCTAATCCAGTTTTGAAAATGATAAATAAATATTGTCCTTCTAATCTAAAAAAAATTAAAAAAAAATTTTTTGCGGACAAAATTTGCGGATTAAAAATATTGTCCGCAAAAAAATTTGCGGATCAAAATTTTATCTGCAACTTTTGTCCGCGAATAGAAAATCTCCACTTCCAAAGAAGTGGAGACAAAAATAGCCTTAAAATCACGATTTTCGCATAAATCGTGATTTTAAAAAAGTTTGCATAAGGCCTAACAATAAGGTTAATTTAACGACCTGTGTCATATATCAGACCAGAAATTCAAAAAAAAACCCCATACCAGTGGCAAAAAACTCAGAAAATTCTCAAAAAGTGCCTGATTTTGGCCCAGATCAACCTCGATTTTGGATTTTCAAAAAATATTTTACGAATCCAAAAAAAAATAAATTTGCGGACAATTTTTGCGGACTTTAAAAAATTCTTTCAAAAACTGAATTTTAAACAAATTCCTCACAAAATTACCAAAAAATAATTATTTTAAAAAATAAACAAACTTTGAAAGTTTAGGAACACTGCCAAGTTCACAAAGCTTCATAAAAATTTCATTGCACAATTGTTTTGGGAACACATTAAGAGAATTGTTAGAAATAAAGCATTGAACACAGGAGTGTGGAGGGCCAATAGAACTTGAGAAAAAAAAATTTACAAAAAAATTTTTTCAAAAAAAAAACCAAATAATATCCCGAATTATCGGCTCAGCCTTGTCAAAATCAAATTTTAAAGAATTTAATTGAAATATTGCATATACTGGACGGTGATCTGAAGTTTTTAATTCTGAACGGCCATAACTAAAAGAAAAATTTATTAGAAAAAATTTAAATAATATTTTGAAAACGTTATTTTATCAACAAAAAAAATTCCAAAAAAATCGATTTAAAAATTTTCATCAAATTTTTAGGTATAAAAAATACAAAAAAAGAATTGCTCGTCAAAATCATTGTTCCGGGTATGGAAACTTGATTTTGCACTCATGCCGGACACCTTAACCTGTCCGATTTTTCTGGATTAAGTCCGGAAAAAATCCTAAATAAAAAAAACTTGACATGGCGCCCCAAAATTCAAAACTTTGAACCCCTATACTTTTTCGAATTGGGGGTCAGGGCCAAAAAAGCCAATAATTGGCAAAAGGTTAGACTATGCTTTACAAATGGCATAATTTTTATCTAAAAATTTTTGGTCACAGTTCGTTATGGTTCCTTGTCAGGAAAATACTAATGAGAGAAAAATTTCAATGACAAAATAAAGGTCAAATTTCAAATGGGCCAAAAATTAAAAATAAAAATTAAAAAAAAATTTTTCCCCGCCCAAGACACCAAAAAATTCCCTTTAAAAAATAAAAGAACTAACTGTATTAACTGAACCAAATTATTTTTATCCATCCAAAGAACACGATCTGTCCATGCTGGGGTTCTACAAAAAAAATTTTTTTATTTAAAAATTTTTAAAAATTCCTTGCCTGCACTTATCTGAAGTATCATAATCATCACTAAAAGTATCATATTTATAAGTTGGAGGAAAATTAAGTTGGCCTTCATTGAAATTTGTAAAAGCCTGAAAAATAGAGGGATATTTCTCAACATGAAAATTTTTTGGAAACATAAAAAGTTTTCAAAAAAATTCTCAAATTGACTCTTATCCAGATTAGGTATCAATCACAAATCCAATCGAAGCCTTATAAGTTCAATTAAAATTTTATGCGTCCAACTTATAACGACAAATATTAACATCTTCGTGTTAAGAACGTCTTCCGTCTCTTTTTTTTTGTTCTTCCAGTTACGTTCTAAAATATAGGAAGACCCACACTGGTATAAAGAAGTGATTGGAACAGGGCCGTAACCAGGAAAAATTTTCGGGGATGGGAGGGGGTACAGGAGGGAATCATTTTCGGCGCCAAATTTTTGGCAATCCTCCCTGTGGATTGGATACCTAAACAAGAGCCGAAAATTTTCAAAAAAAATTCTCAAAAATTTTCTACTCACATTTCCCATATTTTTTTGTTGTAACAATTGGTCATATTCAGCAATATATTCAAAATTGTTTAAATTAATTGCTCTTTTTACTTCATCACCTTTTAATATATTTAATTAAAAACCCTTCAAAAAAATTTTTTTAGAATTTACCTGAAAGAGATATTCGATAATTAAAATCACCCAACCAAAAAACAACATCGTGATCTTGTAAGCCTCGACCCTTTAAATATATTTTTATTAGTCTAAATTTTAAGGACAGAAAGGATGAGCAAATTTTACTGCCAAAATCGAAATCCTATTGAAATTTTTTTAACAAACAACTTGGCCCCAGGATATGGCTAGTTTATGAGTTCAAGGAAAAATTTTTTGTGCTCATTCATTGGACTCGTAAACTAGACCAAAATCGGTTTCCAAAACAAAGGGCTAGAACGAACTTTAAAAAATTTAAAAAAGAGATCAGACTCAGAAGGATGGCAGCAGAGACTGGAAAATAAGATTCCTCAATTTTTTTTAAATTTAGGTTCCAGTCTTTCATCACAGTCTGAACCCAAGGAATAAGAACACAAACAGTAAAAACAAAACACTAACCAACTAAACCATCGAAAACACATAGGGAGATTGTTAATAAAGGATTATTTAAAGGCGGTTGCCATAAAAAGAATTATACCAAATTCTATTAACTAGTAAGCGGCAAAATCATTTTCCGGGCGCGGAAACCGGATTTTTGGATTTCACATTCATGCCGGATCGGATCCGGTCGGATTTTTCCGGATTAATCCGGTCCGGAAATAATCCGGAGATTGTGAAAAAATTTGAACCCAAAAAATAGATTTGGGACCCGGACTCCGGAAAAATCCGGCCGGAGTCGGTCCGGTGCTGCTCACTAATATTAACGAATTTAATTACTAAATTAAAAAATTTTTTAATTTAAAATTTACCATAGGAAATTTTAATCTTTTCAAAGCCGAATGAAAATCAGCATTTCTAGCAGCAATTTCATTTTGTCCAGCAGCAAAATGGGAACAAGCAAAACAAATTCCAGTTGAATTTATTGTTAAACGGACAGCTATAGAGCCTTTATTTCCTGTAGTTCCCCCCATTCCAGTTTTAATTTCCTCTATAGCCAAATCTTTTATTGAATTTAAAAGGGAGGAACGAGCAAAAAGGATTAAACAGACACCAACCTAGAAATAAAAAAAGATTAAAAATAATTTTAGGCAAAATTCAAATTACCGGCAAAATTCAATTTATTATTAATAAATTCAATTTTTTTGTTTTTCAAGGTTACTTTTAGGGCCAATATAAAAATTTGTGTTTGACATCTATGGCGAAGACAAAATAATTTCCTTAGACAAGATTCTTCCTTCTTATAAAAAAACCAAGAAAGTTACCAACCAGGGCAGTTCGCAATTTCGGACTGCGGATTACGTAAATTGCGTCATTTTTTGGACTTGCGGACTGACTCTATTGGAATGACCGATGTCGGAAAAGGAAGGTCAAGAAGCTAGATAGTTTTTCCCTTTTTTAATTTTAAGAATTTTAAGTAATTGGCATTTTTGAGGTATCGGAACCAAAAATTTACGAATCTCGAATTATCGGCTCAGCCTTCGGAAATTTTTGGAAAACAAAAAGGTGAGAGGCAGAAATTAAAAGTCCAAAAACCCCTTTCGGTCAAACACTTCCAAAAATCAAAAAAAATTTAAATTAAAAAATCCTCTCTTACCAATTGTTCACAACACAAAACAACAAAATTTTCAGCATTTGACCCAAAATTATTTTTTTGCCAAATTTCAATAGTTTGTTTTAATCCATCACGCCATATTCTTTGATTTGTAGTGCTTGCTTTAACCAAATTATTTGTATTTAAATCAACAATTTCTTCAAAACCAATTGCTATCAAATCATAATTTAAAGCTTCTTTATTAACTAAAATAAAATTTTTTGTATGAGAAATTTTTAAGGGAATTTTTTTTTAACTTTAGAGACCACATTTTTTATTTTTCTTCCTTCCTATTTTCCCCTACCCCTCCCTCTTGCAATTAAAATCAGTCAAAAATAGCGACCGGCAAAATCATTTTTCCGGGCCCGGAAACTGGATTTTAGGTTTCACATTCATACCGGACCGAATGCGGCCGGATTTCCACCTATTCTCCAAATTTATGATAAAGAATCTGTAATCCTTGAGTAATCTATCCAACTTCTTTTTTCAAGACAATCAAAAACGAAAATTTGGTATACCCAAAAAAATTAACCATTTTTGACTGATTTAATGAGGGAGGTAAAACAAAAGAAACCCAACAAAAAATCCCCCAAAAGATTCCCTTGCAATTTTACTTTACCCATATCTTCTCAAAAACCCCAAAAAAACCTCTAAAACCTTACACAAATTTTCAGGAAAAATCCAAGAATTTAGCAAATTTCCCCCTTTAAAAGCAACATTATTCAAATTCTTCCCTCCATTAACATTCCAAGTTCCACAAAAAATATTTAAAGGTATTTGAACACAAAATTCTTTTTCTCTTTCAACAAAAGCTTCCAAATTTGGGCATTCTAGTTAAATTTAAAAAATTAATTTTTTAAAAATAAAATTTTAAAAAAACCGTAAAAATAGGAAGTGGCTGAAATTAAAAAAAATTTTTTAATTCAAATTTCAAAAACTTGGCACACTTTGTTCATATCCACCAGAAATGTCATCGGGTTACCCGAATACAGGCTAGAGCTAAATGTTCAAAACCGACCCCACTTTATTTTCTCAACCCGTGATATCCTTGTATCGACACTGTTTCACCGGAACCGAAATTTTGACCGGAACCGGATCCAATTTGAGTTCCCGGATCCCGAGACCGGAACTTCCGGTGAAACTCTAATCGACAGTCCCTCTTTTCCTATTTGAATTTCATCTGACTTGAAATGGTGTCAAATTTCCTCTTTTTTTTCTAATAAATTTTAATTTTTGCCGTTGCAGAAATTTTTTTGCCTTCCTAAATAGGATCGACGTTCTCGAGTCGGACCGAGCGATACGAGTTTTTTTCGAGCCTATAACCTATGCCCGACTCACCCTTCGGAAGGGAGGGGAGTGGAATATGAACAAAGTATCAAAAAATAAAAAAAACCTTTCAATAACGAAGAAGGAAATATTTGTGAAATTTTAACAAAATTAGAATCAGCAAGTAAATGTCCATACAAAATTAAATCAAAAGCTTCTTGTTTTGAAGAATCCATCAAATTATTTTGAATTGTTCGAACTATTGAACGACTTGCATCTCTCAACTATGAAAAGGGGAAAAAATTTCTTCAGGAGCCCATTCACATGTCTAGAGAGCTACCGATTAGAACTATTTCCTATAATGCTTGAGGATAATAGGGTTGTCATTTTCAAACTGAACCTAAAATTTCGGCTAGGCTTGTCGATTCGGATAACCGAAGAAATCGGCGAAATGAATAATCCTACTTGAGAATTCTACTCTCCGCTGAATTTTGGCATTAAAAAATTTTAATTTTTAGCGCCACAGGCGAAAATTTTGAGAATTTTAGAAGACAATAGAAAAATCGAAATTTTTAGAAGTTTCACCACCCCTGGCTACTGCCCTGGGCGAGTTATCCAAAAAGTATCCTTAGAAGAGTTGGTCATGCCCTCGTCCTCATATTCTTAAAAAATCTGCTCTTCAATTAAACAAAAAAACCTTCGATTTTCCTTCCAAAGCCCCCGTTCCAGCATAAATTAAACTGCATTGATCCCCATTCTTTTGCCACATATCCCTAACCAATTCTTCACATCTCAAAATTATATTTGATTTAAATTTTTCTACACCAAGGCAAGTTAATTGATTAAAAAGTGCTCTGATTCCGATTAACTTAAAGGGGAAAATTTAAAAAAATTTGAAAAATTATTAAAAAAAACCGTCTGTACACTATTTGTCCTGTCAAGATTATCAAGACAATTGGTCCTAATTACACCGTGTTGTTTTCTAAAAAATTAAAAAAAATTTTTTTTAATTTTTTAAAAGGTATAAAATAGAGGAGCCAGAAGAAAACAAGGCTCTCCTATCTTTTCCAGTTATTATTAGGGTTGTTCCCGAGACCGGTTAATTTTTGTCTATGGCTGGTCAAACGGGACATTTGAAGGAAATTTGAGCCTACACAAGTGAAAATCAAACAGGCATGGACAATCCTAGTTAATTAATTTACACAAAAGACTTAATGAAGCCAACATTCTGCTCACACGGACACAAACATTTTCAGTCAATTTAGAGGATCAAGGGTTCAACTCCGTTCGAGACAATTATTTTTCAATTTTTTTTTTCAAAAAATGTTCAAAGGATCTTTTTTAGAGTTTTTTAGTGTTATTTGGAGTTCTCATTGTAAATTTTTTTAATAAAAAAGTTGAGTTTGGCCGTGTCTTTGAGCGAAAGTCTAATACCCCCTAAATTTAGCACCCCTCTTACCCCAAAATTCAAAAAAATTTCAAAAAAAAAACCTCAAAACAACTCCATCATCCAAATAAAAGAAATCATTTTCATCAAAGAATGAGCTTATTTGTTTAACCAAAAATCTCAAATTTTCTTTAGATTGTTTAACTTCTGCATGGTAATCAAATGAAACAATTTTTACATCAAAATGGGAAGAAGATTTTAATGCTGACTTTAAAGAAAAAAATAAAATTATTGGATATAGTAGAGTTAAGGACACACTCAAAAATAGGTCGAATTGGTCGGGCACGTGAGTCATTTGTGAGCCAACGATTTTATTTTGCGAAGTGATATCCATATAGGTATTTGCAAAATGATTTTGGGTCACGTTATGGCCAGTCAAAATTTAGACGTTTAAAGAGTAAATGAGCCAACTTCTCTCTTTCACTTTTTAGGAACGGAAATGCTCATGGACCGAGAGATATAGGTTCTCAAAATTGAAAACCAAAAAAGGGAAACAAGCTAAAAAAAAACCTGAAATGCTGTCGACAATGCAAATTCACCCTTTTTTGATCCAAGCAAATTAACAACCAAAATTTTGCCATAAACTCGTTTCAGTTGGATAAAATGTCTTTAAAAAATTGAAAAAATTATATTTCTTTTGTAAAAGACGGAATGAATCATTTAGCAACATTTAAAAATGCTTAAAAGGTAAAGGAGTAAAGGTCTGTCTTCCCCCTCTTTTTCTATACCAAAAAAAAAACAAAAAGAAGCAAGTTTGCCATATAGCCCACCGCCCTCTTCTAGAAGAAAAAAACCTTTGAAGCTTAAAAAGGAACAAGCACCTGTGGGTTATCCCAAATCAGTTAAAATAGTCTTTTAGCAGGTGTCGATTCCTGCCCCTCCACCCTCTTTTTTGGTATCATTCTATAGAAAAAATTCCCAGTTCAAATTATTTCTCTTGTGAAATTGGACAGAGGAGAGGGCGAGGAAATATCTATGGACCGAGATATATATGTAGTAGGTACCCAAAAATTTAAAAGCAGAGGGGGAATAAAGAAAAATCCGGGCATAAAAAAAAGAAAACCTCCAAAAATATTTTTGGAGTTTGTTTGAAGTTTTTTGGTAATTTAAAAATAACCAATAAAAACAAATTCTAGTGGGTTCCCTTCCTCAATAAAATTAAAAAATACTTTTCTAACGCAACCAATGAAAGTTCCAAAGGTTTCATTTTCACAGTGTGTGCACCCACATTAATTCCTGGTTGTTCCCAAAATAGGGGAATCTGTTAAAAATTTTTTAAAATTTTTCGAAAAAACCCCCTACCGATCCTCTGATTTGAAGAAATGAACATTCTTGTTTATCAAAAGTAACAATCTGAAAAATGGTAGACTAAATTTTTTAATAACCAGGAGTAATAGAAAAATATTGGGTGTGACGAGGGATGGGCTGGGTTAAGAAAAAAAGTCGGGTCAGGGTTTGGAAAATTCCTTCGGCCGGGTTTCGGGTCAAAAAAGATTGGGTTTCGGGTAATCGCACCATCACTTACACATGTCAGCACCTGAGATTCTGTCGACAGAAAAACCGAAATTCCCTATTTCGTGAAGGATCTCGACCAAAAAAAAACGTTGGAAATTCCCGACTTTCAGGAATCGGGACGGCAGGACCCCCTGATAGGCACGCAGCCAAGAAATTTTTAAAAATGTTGAAGTTCTTCTAATAAATCTATTCTATAGTGAAGTTTAATAGAAATTTTATATACCTGTTCTGTTTCCACAAAATTGGCAACGTTTCCATCATCCTAAAGAAAATTAAAAATCAAAGTGTGAAACGTTCCCCTGTTCAAAAAATATTTTTTAAACCTCACATTAATTCCTCTAACATTAAAACGAGTTCCAACATGTTCAAAACTTAGTCTCGATATAAGCATAATCTTTAAAAAATTAAAAAAATTTAAAAAAATAAAAATTTTTAAGAAACCTTTGCAGTTCTATGTCCCAAATAAATTGTTCTAATTAAAACAGAACCGCATAGACAACGAACAATCCAATCGTTTGGGTCGATTCCAAATCTTTCCAATGGAAAAGACAAATTTCTGTTCCTAAAATATAAATTTGTAAATTTGCGGACAGTCCAAGAGAGTTTTTTAGAATCATATTTTTAGCTGTACAGGCACAAGTTTTTGAATTTGGAGCGAAAAAATTTTGATTTTTTGCTCAATCCCCTCCGCAAATTTTTCTCTTTATCCCATTTCGAGGGGGTGGGCCGGCTTTAGCCCAGAAGCCCCTCCCTACAACCTGGGGACAGTCCGTAAAAATTGCGGACAATCAGCAAAAATACTTATTATATCGATGATTAGAAAAGGTATGAATGACCCAAGGGCGTAACTAAGGGTGTTGATTTCAGGGGGCGCTAAAAACTAAAACATTCCTTCTTACACTAATGTCTGCAAATATTTTGCGGACAAAATTTACGAGGAATTCTTTTTTAAATTAATTTAATCGCCGACTCATTTTTCCTTTCTAACAAAATTACTACTAAAAATTAAAAAAAATAACCAGAAAAACCGAAAATCATCTTCCATTTGCTCACTCGTCTGTTTTCTTTGAGCTGACACAGTCAAATCGAACGTTTTATCACGAACTGTTGAATTTGAAAAATAAAAGTTTCCAGAAGAGAGAAACCTCTGAAGCTTAAAAGGGAAAAAACTCAATTAAAATTAAGGCAAAATTGTCATGTATGTGAACGCCTTTCACATCTCTCCCAGAATTCCTCTCTTTATTTATCGCTGGAACAAAATTAACCAAGAAGGAACTATAGTGATAAGTATGACAATGTTGGGTGTCGAGCTGGGCCTGGAACAAAGCCTGGGTCTTTGCTGTAACCAGAGCCCAGGAATTTTTTGATCTTCCTGGGTTTTTCCTGGACTACAGGCTCGGGATCCGGCCTAGGTCAAACGGAGCCTTATCGATAAATGGAGTTACTGACCATTTTGTACAAATTAGATAAAAAATTGACAAGGGGAAAACAAAAAAGTAGTTACTAGACTCATTGTTAGGCGGTAAATATAGAGGAATTCTGGTAGAGATGGAAAAAAGAGATGTCACATAACCAGCAAAACCTTTCCAAAATAACCTCAATAATTCTCTGATCAGACGGCTCAGTTTCTCTTCGAATAAGTGAAACAAATTTTACGTTAGAAATTTTAAACTATAAAAAAAAAGAAAAAAATTAAACAAAAAATTAATTAAAAAACCACAAACAATGTCAGAAGTATAAATTTGCCCAACAGAAAGTACACCAGTTATTAATACAAGATAATCATCTACTGAAAATTTTTAAAGGTTTAAATCTCTCTGCTCTTAAATAGGAGGCTTATAGCGGTAAAAAGCAGTGTTAAGCGGCTTAGAACAATTTTAGACCCAAAATCCAATCCGATAAATAACCGAGAAAGCATGCCCAGAGTTTTCTCAATCTGTGACATCCATGCCCCAAAAAGGCAATAACCCCTAAATAACTTAAAAAAGGTAAAAGTGAAGTGCGTATACCCCCTTCCTTTTCCTACATCAAAGTAATAAAATGGTGAGACTTTGCTTACTTCATCAACTTGTCTCTATTTCCCTGTTGCCTACAATAAAATATAAAAAACGAGAAAAGCGTCAAATTTTTTAGGGATATCGGTTCATGTAAAATCTAGGGATATTTGGAATCGAACCGGGAAATCGCTTCTTCAATTCAGTTCCGAATCGACAAACCAAACAATATTTAATACAAGTCTGACCATTTTAATACAATGTGGAAGAAAACGAAGGGTATAGGAACTTTGATTTTACTGAAGCCACAAATAATTTAAAAAATCTTCCAACAAACCTGCCCCCAACTGCAAAATTCCAAGAGAAGCAAATCCATCCAAAATCATTTGATAACTTCCCCCAGATTTTAATAAATTAGCCAATTCTCTACTTATTTCATCCATTCCCCCAGATTGACACAAAATATATTTTTCATTTAAAGTAGCTTCCAACAAAACAGAATATTCGCCTGAATTTTGGGTAGAAGAGGAAGAACCATAAACGCGGATACCGCGTAACGCCATTGCTGCAGAGTTGTTGGCGAGGCTTAAATTAAGAAGCTTTTTCTATTTTAAATTTTTAAATTAACATTCTAACCAAAAAATAAATTTACAAAATAAAAAAAAATTTTCCGATAATCTTTAAAAATTAAATTAGTCCACTTAATCGCAAGGCCATTTAATCGCAGACCAGAATTTTAGAATAACTTTTTCCTCAGAATAATTTTTAAAAAATTTTTTAATTTTTTGTCTTCAATTGGCAGCGAAAAAGATTATTTCTACAAAAATACCAAAAGACTATCCATTTTATCAGAAAAAACGAGACTAAACGTCCTTTAGACGACTCCTCCTTACCGCGATTAAATGGGGCATTTTGCATTGATAAACCCAAATAGGCGCGCGACCTTAACGGCGTAAAGCCATAACATGGTGGAAAATTTTTGAATCTTATCTATTTTAGTACCAATCTCTTTAGCTCGACGAGAGGAATCGGTTAATACCAAATTTGGAAAGATGAGGAAATTTTGAAGCAAGTTATGGCTTTGCGCCGAAATGGCTGCGCGCCGGACTGTACCCTTTGCCTTCATCGGGCAAGAGACATTTGAGTCTCCCCCAGAGGACCCTTTACCTCTTTAAATTAATTTTAAAAAGACTTACTTTTCGTCTTTCCGAAATCGAAATTGTCGAACAGTTTTTCTAATTCTAGGCAAACTTGGAAGCTTTCTTTTTAAATTTTTTAATTCTTTTTTAGCAAAAATATTAATATTTTTCTTCTTCATTTTGTGGGCAAAAAATGATTTTCTCCCTCTCCTCATTTTAAAATTCACTCAGCCGATTATTCATAGTAAAAAGAAAAAGTTTTTTCTTCTGTTAATCATTTAAAAAACAAAAATTCCTTTTAAAAAATGAGGGGTATCTTCACCAAAATTTTTACAAAATTTGCGGATGTCCGCAAATTTATTTGCGGACAAATTCCAAATTTGCGGAAACAGTGAGACTTAAAAATCCCTTGCCCATCAAAATCGTGCGCAAAATCAAAATTCAAATTTGCGGACTTTAAGGACTTCACGAAAATTTTCCGTTTCGTGTTTTCTCCTCTTTTCTAGCTTAAAGGGAACTTAAGGTTAAGGAAGACTCTCCTCTTCCGTTCCTTTAGGATTCCTCTTTCTTTCTGAAATTCTTTACTTTCCAAAAAATCCTTTTTTTCTAAGGGCAATCACGAAACGTTTATTTACGTACAGATGGTTACGGACACTACCGGTTTCTCTAAAATGAGATTTAAAAGTCCCCTACCTAACAAATCAAATGTCCGCAAATCGAACAGATTTGCGGATAAACATTGCCACGGAGAAATGGAGTGAAACTGAGGAAAGGGGAAAGTCTGGCCATTATTTACATCTAAGGATTTATTACTGCGGGCTTGAATATTGGGAAACCTTATACAAATCAACTTTTATAGAAACAAAAAAACTTATCAAAAATTTATTTAAATTTATAATTTTAATATATTTTTATTTTTTGCAAAAAGCAACACAAACACACACATCTCTTTTTATGCAAATATAAGCAAAGGGGAAGGGGGGGGGGGGGTCTGAGGGGAAGTATAATTAATTTAAAAAATATTTTTTAATTTTTTTTTGTCAATTTTTTTGTTGCCTTTCTTTTCTCTCTCATTTTCTCTCTTTCCTTTAAAAATTTTTTTTTCGTTTCAATGTTGAATTCCTTTTAATAACAAAGAAATTTCATCAGCTATACAGCTAAATACACATTTAAATTGTTGTTCATTTTCAACCATTTTCATTCGTTGATCACGCAAATGTTCTAAAGATGCGGCGATGTTTAGTTCTTTTACTCCTGGAAATTTATAAGAAAATTTTTTTTGAATAGAAAAATTTTTTAAATTAAGGAAAGGCATAGGATTCAATATCTCTGTCTCAGTCTCGAGGCCATATTTTTGCCCATAACTTTTTCGATCCTTAACCGATTTAAATAATTTTTATATCAAACGAAAGCTCTGAATGTGAGGATTATTTTAGCTAAAAGGATTGATTTGATATAATCACCCTATAAAAAGTTATAGATGGATAACTGCGTGCAATCGTGATTTTTCTATCTTTATTCGACTTAAACATTTTATAGGACGTTCAAAAAACATTTAAACATTTTTATTTATTATTTAAATGTTTATTTCATGTTTTAAAATATTTACTTAATCAAAACCTATCAAATTTCCCTAAAAGGACTCGAACCCCCGACCCTAATTTAAGGAAAGTCCGCGCTCTTATCCACTTAACTAAAAAAAATTTTTTTTTCGAGAGTTAACACAAAATTCCCCTTTTTACTGACACTTTGTTTCTAATTTAAAATTTTGCCTTTATTAATCCGTTTTGCAGTCATGTCAATCATAATATACGTTCCAGTACGTCCACTTCCTTAATTTAAAAAATATTTTTTTAATTTCTTAATCGTTTTATACCATTAGTGCAGTGAACAAGTACAGGAGAAGCACGCCCACGATAAGATTTGTTCACCTTCCTGAATTTAAAAATTAATTTTCTATCAGGGAGACACTAGAGTGAAAAAAATGCGTAACCACAAAAATCGAATCACGAAATTTCGTGTTTTTAACTGGAAGCCGAAATTTCGAGATCTCCATTTGTTTCGAGAAAAGACGAAATTTCGTGTTTTAACTAAAAGCGAAATTTCGAGTTATTGACTTGTTTCGAGAAAAGACGAAATTTCGAGACCCCTTTCGTCCTCTATTGTCGAAAAAATAAATAGTAACCTTCTAAATTCAAGCAATGCTTTGTTTGAAGCTGGAACTCCACCAGCTGCCCAACTTGTGAAATGGAATTGTGTAACTGTACGTGTTTCTTGTGTTGCAGTATTTTTTAGGTAAAGTGAGCGGATGACGTAATGCTCGCTCCAAATGTGTTCAGAGACTAGATGGGCCTCAAAACAGCCGAACAGCTTCACTCCCTCCTCTGGCCAATACTTGAAGTAATTGTCCCCTTTATCACACAAATTGACAATTAATCCAATCCCCTGTTCCCAAATCATTTGCCAAAATTGAGAAGCTGTTTGTTCTAAAGGTGTTTGGGCGGCAATATAAGCCTAGAAAAAATTTAGTTTAGTAAATTTTAAAGTTGGACAGAATCTCTTTACTATCCCACAAGATGACAATTTATCCCAACACTTACTAGGTGGGATAGCTGAAAGCGAGGGATATGTGGGAGCTTTGGGGAAATTGGAAACGTAGACTGAACTAGGCTGGGATAAGTCAGAGGTAAAGAAATACCAAGTAAGGCAAGTCAGAGGTTTAAAATACAATGGGATAGGTCAGAAAACAAGAAATATCAACTGAGATAAGTCAGAGATTCTCCAAAAATTCCCCCCATTTACCGGTTATCCAACAATCCCTAGGTGGGCTAACTGAAAGCTAGGAACATGTGGGAGCGTTGGGAAAATGGAAACCTACATAGACTGAGCCAGGCCGGGACAAGTCAAAGGTCAAGAAATTTCAAGTGGGATAGTCAGGAGATTCTCCCAAAATTCCCCTCATTTACCGGCTGTTCCGGGTTCGAATCAAATATCATGCTAGCATTAATATATCCCTTCCCGTCACTCAATTCTGCCAAATCGTTTTCATGAAGTTGCACACGCGATTCATCATCTAAAAAGGCTCTAAGCTTCAAAATAAAATTCAGTTTTTTACATGGAAGCGTTCCACTATCAAAATTCTTCCCAACATTTTCTTCTCTTTTGGCCACCTTACATTGGGCTACCTCTTCCGATGCTTCATAATCCTTCACAGATTCCCATTGTTTGTTTATCTCGTTTGGATTCTCCAAATGTTTTTGTAAAAAAGCTAGGAGGACGTGCCCCGTCCCGATGTCCATATCAGACCCATTCGAAGCCCCAAAAGTCTCATTTTCGTGGAACGATGAAGTACTCGAATGCTTCGAACGTTGCCCACTCCCTTCTATCACAGCAACCGAATGGGGGATTGTCTCAGCCCGTTGACGGCACAATTCTGCATAGATTTTGTCGTCTTGCCCTATAGTCTGTGGAAGTATTGGCAACATTTTTTTATTTGAATCTCGTCGACGCCGAATTATTGTTGACGCTAAGACGGAGAGTAAAGCACAGATTGTCATTGCAGAAACGGCGAGGATTGGAATAAATAATTGATCACGTTGGGAACGTTCGACTGGAACGACATCCTAAAAATATGAGGGGGTTTTGATTGAGTTTTTGCTCAAAGTTTAGGCTTGCCTCTCCACTTCCAATCCCAGTTTCGTCAACGCGCACACCAGCAAGTGTCTAAATTAAGGTAAATGATTAGAAATTATTCAGATTAAAAAATTAAAAATCCCTAAGATAAAGTGATGAATTATACTAAAAAGACTGTGTAAAAAGAGGAGAGTATCTGTCAAACTTTTAGTTATTAAGCATAATTTTACAGCTTTAATTTGCTTCTATTGTTTTTCTGCTGTCTCTCATCACTCCCTACACTATTTTCTTAGTTTTAGAACAAGTTTTACAATTACAAAATCAAATTTACAATTAAAACTTGAATTACAAGTTTTACGATTAATAAAGGAATAATTCAAGTTTTATTGTAATTGTAAAACTTTAAAAATAAAACTTGAATTGCAATTACAACTTGAATTACAATATCAAGTTTTAAATTAAACTTGAACTAATAAAACTTGAACTACAATTACAAATTCAGGTTTTACAATTAATAAATTAATAATCCAAGTTTTAATTGTAAAACTTTAATTAATAAAACTTGAATTACAATCTCAAGTTTTACAATTACAAAATCAAGTTTTAAATTAAACTTGAATTACAATTAAAACTTGAATTATTTCTCTATTTTCCTCTCCCCTCATTACACTCTTTTCCAATTGTAAAAATTTACAATTGTAATTTCTCTCATTATATCCCCTACTATTTCCCACCTGTATATCTTTTCTTCTTTTATAAACAGCTTGTGCAATACCACTAGCACTATCAACTTTAGTCGGTTTTTGCATAGTCAAGGAAGGGTTGGAAATTCGAAAGGACAATTGGCCGTCCTCGTAGAGGAATTGATCAAAATACAAATTATTTGGCGCTGCTATTTTTCTGTCCAAATAAGCAATTAATTTGTAAAGCTCTTCCTCAGTCAAATTTTCTTTAGCCACTCGAAGGTAAACTCGATTCCCTTCTACCCGTTGAATCCCTCCTTTTACTATTTTGTGGACTGTATGTGCCAAACCCATATCTGCATTGTTAAATTGTTCAGAGTCCTTTTTGAGGAGCAAAACTGGCCGTCCGGAAAGATCGTTTACTTCCTCTACCCCTTCTTCCTCTTCTTCATTCTCTTTACTTTCTACTTCCTCTTGTCCTTTTTTCATGGAGTTGACGAGTTTTTCTTCTTCCTCTTCTGCTAAAATTGAAAATTTTGAAAAAAAATTTCAAGAAAAATTCCAAAAAAAATTTTTTAAAGATTTTTCCAGACCCCTCGAAATTTTTTAGAAAAAATTTTCTTACCCCCTCAAATTTTTGTAAAAATTTTTTAAAATTTCTTGAAAATTTTCTAAAATTTTCTTAACCCTTCGAAATTTTTTTGAAATTTTTTAAAAATTTTTCTAACCCTTTTAAAAATTTTATAAATTTTCTAGCCCTTTCGAAAAATTTTTTTTGAAATTTTTTTGAAAAATTGTCCCATCCCTCGAAAAATTAAAAAAAATTTTTCCCAACAACTCACCCCTTCTCTCAATTCCCTCCTCCACCAAATTTTGCAATTGTTTAACAAATTTAACAAGTCTAGTTATTTGTTTATCAGAGAGGGTCTTTACCGCCTTCCCTTCCTTTTCTCCATCCTCCCCCTCCTTTTGTAATAACAGTTTTTGTAAAATTTGTTCAAGTTGGGCATTTTCTGGAGCTATAAGTCAGAGGTAAAGAAATACCAAGTAAGGCAAGTCAGAGGTTTAAAATACAATGGGATAGGTCAGAAAACAAGAAATATCAACTGAGATAAGTCAGAGATTCTCCAAAAATTCCCCCCATTTACCGGTTATCCAACAATCCCTAGGTGGGCTAACTGAAAGCTAGGAACATGTGGGAGCGTTGGGAAAATGGAAACCTACATAGACTGAGCCAGGCCGGGACAAGTCAAAGGTCAAGAAATTTCAAGTGGGATAGTCAGGAGATTCTCCCAAAATTCCCCTCATTTACCGGCTGTTCCGGGTTCGAATCAAATATCATGCTAGCATTAATATATCCCTTCCCGTCACTCAATTCTGCCAAATCGTTTTCATGAAGTTGCACACGCGATTCATCATCTAAAAAGGCTCTAAGCTTCAAAATAAAATTCAGTTTTTTACATGGAAGCGTTCCACTATCAAAATTCTTCCCAACATTTTCTTCTCTTTTGGCCACCTTACATTGGGCTACCTCTTCCGATGCTTCATAATCCTTCACAGATTCCCATTGTTTGTTTATCTCGTTTGGATTCTCCAAATGTTTTTGTAAAAAAGCTAGGAGGACGTGCCCCGTCCCGATGTCCATATCAGACCCATTCGAAGCCCCAAAAGTCTCATTTTCGTGGAACGATGAAGTACTCGAATGCTTCGAACGTTGCCCACTCCCTTCTATCACAGCAACCGAATGGGGGATTGTCTCAGCCCGTTGACGGCACAATTCTGCATAGATTTTGTCGTCTTGCCCTATAGTCTGTGGAAGTATTGGCAACATTTTTTTATTTGAATCTCGTCGACGCCGAATTATTGTTGACGCTAAGACGGAGAGTAAAGCACAGATTGTCATTGCAGAAACGGCGAGGATTGGAATAAATAATTGATCACGTTGGGAACGTTCGACTGGAACGACATCCTAAAAATATGAGGGGGTTTTGATTGAGTTTTTGCTCAAAGTTTAGGCTTGCCTCTCCACTTCCAATCCCAGTTTCGTCAACGCGCACACCAGCAAGTGTCTAAATTAAGGTAAATGATTAGAAATTATTCAGATTAAAAAATTAAAAATCCCTAAGATAAAGTGATGAATTATACTAAAAAGACTGTGTAAAAAGAGGAGAGTATCTGTCAAACTTTTAGTTATTAAGCATAATTTTACAGCTTTAATTTGCTTCTATTGTTTTTCTGCTGTCTCTCATCACTCCCTACACTATTTTCTTAGTTTTAGAACAAGTTTTACAATTACAAAATCAAATTTACAATTAAAACTTGAATTACAAGTTTTACTATTAATAAAGGAATAATTCAAGTTTTATTGTAATTGTAAAACTTTAAAAATAAAACTTGAATTGCAATTACAACTTGAATTACAATATCAAGTTTTAAATTAAACTTGAACTAATAAAACTTGAACTACAATTACAAATTCAGGTTTTACAATTAATAAATTAATAATCCAAGTTTTAATTGTAAAACTTTAATTAATAAAACTTGAATTACAATCTCAAGTTTTACAATTACAAAATCAAGTTTTAAATTAAACTTGAATTACAATTAAAACTTGAATTATTTCTCTATTTTCCTCTCCCCTCATTACACTCTTTTCCAATTGTAAAAATTTACAATTGTAATTTCTCTCATTATATCCCCTACTATTTCCCACCTGTATATCTTTTCTTCTTTTATAAACAGCTTGTGCAATACCACTAGCACTATCAACTTTAGTCGGTTTTTGCATAGTCAAGGAAGGGTTGGAAATTCGAAAGGACAATTGGCCGTCCTCGTAGAGGAATTGATCAAAATACAAATTATTTGGCGCTGCTATTTTTCTGTCCAAATAAGCAATTAATTTGTAAAGCTCTTCCTCAGTCAAATTTTCTTTAGCCACTCGAAGGTAAACTCGATTCCCTTCTACCCGTTGAATCCCTCCTTTTACTATTTTGTGGACTGTATGTGCCAAACCCATATCTGCATTGTTAAATTGTTCAGAGTCCTTTTTGAGGAGCAAAACTGGCCGTCCGGAAAGATCGTTTACTTCCTCTACCCCTTCTTCCTCTTCTTCATTCTCTTTACTTTCTACTTCCTCTTGTCCTTTTTTCATGGAGTTGACGAGTTTTTCTTCTTCCTCTTCTGCTAAAATTGAAAATTTTGAAAAAAAATTTCAAGAAAAATTCCAAAAAAAATTTTTTAAAGATTTTTCCAGACCCCTCGAAATTTTTTAGAAAAAATTTTCTTACCCCCTCAAATTTTTGTAAAAATTTTTTAAAATTTCTTGAAAATTTTCTAAAATTTTCTTAACCCTTCGAAATTTTTTTGAAATTTTTTAAAAATTTTTCTAACCCTTTTAAAAATTTTATAAATTTTCTAGCCCTTTCGAAAAATTTTTTTTGAAATTTTTTTGAAAAATTGTCCCATCCCTCGAAAAATTAAAAAAAATTTTTCCCAACAACTCACCCCTTCTCTCAATTCCCTCCTCCACCAAATTTTGCAATTGTTTAACAAATTTAACAAGTCTAGTTATTTGTTTATCAGAGAGGGTCTTTACCGCCTTCCCTTCCTTTTCTCCATCCTCCCCCTCCTTTTGTAATAACAGTTTTTGTAAAATTTGTTCAAGTTGGGCATTTTCTGGAGCATTTAACGTCTCCCCTTGATTGTTTCTTTTGGTTTTTTCAATTAATTTTGATGGCTCTTTATTTTTTTCTTCGTCCTCATCTTCTTTTTCTTCCCCTTTTTCTTCTGCTATTTGATAGGCATTTTTACCATTTAATTTATCTTTGTCTTCGTTAGGGTCTAGCAACAAGACTGGAATAAATTCTAATTTTACTGAAGGATTCTCTTCCTCATTTCCATCTCTCCCTTCTCCTCTTCCTTCCTCTCTCTCTTTCCCCACCTCATTCTCTTCTTCATCCGCGTCATCCTCTTCATTAACCCCTGTCAACAATGATTGTCCTTCGTCTCCAATTTGTGCTTCTTCCAATTGTTTCTCTTTCTCTTCTTCTTCGTCTTCAACTTGTTCAACTTCGGCTAGCAATGAATTTTGAACCCTCTGAAATTATTTAAATAAAATAGATAGAAAAACAAAAACGAGGGATAAAGTTTAATACGTTGTATTAACACTTTACAATTGCAATTACCCAAGTTTATTAATAATTATAATGTTCATGGTTTAAGGAGTGTTTGTAGTTACAAATAAACATTTTACAATTGTAAAACTTTTTCCCAACATTACAGTAACCGACATTATAATAATTGTAAAACTTGATTGAAACAACAAGTTTATTAAATTTTAGGTTTTTACAATTTGTAAAATTTTTACAATTTGTAATTACAATTTGTAAAATGCTTATTTTAATAAAACTTTTTTTCTCTTTTCCATCACTACAGATTTTACAATTGTAAAACTTGAACCTTTATCAAATGTTAAGTTTTTACAATTGTAACGGGTTTATTTATTATTATAACTTTTTAAGCACTACAAGGTTTTACAATTGTAATTTCCCCACAAATTAATACTACCTGTACAAGAGCCCATATATTCGCAGGATCTCTCACATCACAAAATTCAGGGTCGTATTCCAACCTAAAAGCTGCAGCCAATTTAAAATAAGCCAAAACACATTGAGAACGGGCATGGGGCCAATCCAACCCCAATTTAGCCAAAACACTCAATTCTGATCTAAGCATTTTAGCCTGTTTTTCGGTAAGAGAACGTTCAAGCACCAAAGGCCGTACAAAAGCCGCTTCTGGGTCAGAATAACACTGACCGAAGAGACCATCTGGAATGCATATCTCTCCTGGGTCACAGAGTTCTTCACCGAAATCGCAACCTTAAAAAACGATTAAATTTATAGAGTTATTACAATTTTAAGCTTTTCCAATTGTAAAATTTTTTTTAAATTTTTTGGCGTTGGTTGCCTTAAACCCCAAAATGATTTAATTATTTTTACTTCTAATAATTAGTTCTTTTAAAGTTTTACAATTGTAAAATTATTTTATTTCTTTTTACAATTGTAAAACCTCATTTAAATTTCACTAAACTTTATTTACAATTGTAAAATTCCTCATTTTTTGGTTATTTAGAAAAGGTTTTAAGGGGTTTTGTAAAACCTTGCATAAATTTTACAATTGTAAATAAAGTTTATTTTTGTAAGGTTTTACAATTGCAAAACCTCTTTTTTGTTTACAATTTATTTATCAAATTTTAAGGGGTTTGTAAAACCTTACATAAGCTTATTCTTTTCCTTATTAGTTTTACAATTGTAAATAAATTTTATTTTATTTATGTTTTTTACAATTGTAAATAATTTAATTTTCCATTTCTTTTAATTCTTTTTTTACAATTTATTTTTACAAATTGCATAAATTTATTCTTTTTTTACCAAGAAAAAATTATTAAAACTCCTCAACAAAGCCAATTAACTAAACATTTATTTAATAATTGTCTCGTCATTTCCCTTTAATTCTTTGTTTATTTTAAAAAGTTATTAAGGATTTTTTACGTCAAAAAGGAGACTTTCCCCTTTAATATTCATCATTAAAAATCTCTCATTTAAAATTAATTCTTACATTTTTTTGAGATAATTGAGGGAAAAAAATTTTTTTTAATAGGCGTTGGTTGCCTTGGAATCCCAAAATGCAAAAAAAAATAAAAGAAATTCGATCCATTTTTAATGGCAAAGGGTGAACGTTTGGAGGGGGGGAGACAGAAGGCTTAAAATGCTTTTAGTTTATATTCCAACTTTTTTTTAAAAACTTTTTCTCTTGCAAGTTGGAATTAGAATATATTCTTTCTCTAAAACTTAAAAAAAAGTTTAATTAATGGGAAAGTTTTTGTGAAAATTAAATGAGAAGAGAAAAGTGGAGAGTGTTGAGGAGCATTAAAGTTTTAACTAAATTGTAATTAAACTTAAAAATTATTAGAATTGTAAAACTTGGAATTGTAAAACTTAAAACTTTAAAACTTAAGTTGTGAAACTTTAAAATTGTAAAACTTAAGTACATTAAGTTCTAAAATTTGAGATTGTAAAACTTAAGTTGCAAAACTTAAGTTTGTTCAAACTTAAAATTGTAAAACTTGAAAATCTCCAACTTAAAACTTTAAAACTTAATTAAACTTGAATTACAAATCTTTATTGAGCATTACAAGGTTTTTACAATTTGTAATTGTTAAAACTTTTTAAGAATAATTCTTTACAATTTATTAATTTGTAAAACATTAAAATTGTAAAATTGCAACTTGAATTGTAAAACTCCAAAAGAATTGTAAAAAAAGTTGAACTTGATTTAATTAAAATGTGTGGGTAGTTTTAAGTGTGAAAATAACCAAAAATGGATAATTTAATGTATAAACTTCGAGTTCTTTTTTTAATTAAAAAATACAGTTTTCTTGTAATTAAAAGATTAATTAATTAAAAAAAGAAATGAGAAAAAGACAAAAATAAAAATCTAAAAATATTTTATCAAAAGAAAGATAATGAACCTATTTCCGTTAAGGTTAAAGATGAAATAAAAATAGAAATATTATAGAAAATAAAAATATTGTAAAAATAGAAACAATATAAATTACCGTATTTATTCTAATAGAGTGGCCGCCACTCTATTTTTCGATACCCCCAAAAAGGGGCCATTCTATTGGAGGGGCCATTCTAATGGAGGTGGCCATTCTATTTTTCATAGGTAAAAATCAGAGATAGGATGAATCAAATGTTCGATCGAATATTTTTTGACTTCGAAATTTAATCGATTTTTCGTGTAAAATTCTATATTTTCGACTTTGGTTAGTGAATCTTTCTTTTCGTAACACTATAAAACATAAAAATCTTTTGCCTGCTGGGCAAAAAGGCAACTTTTTATTTACTTTGGTGCCAGACAATCAAAATTTCCGGTATAGTTTGCTCATAAAAGTTCGTGGGATCTCGGAATTTGGACGTAATATATGGGAATTGGGAGAGATTTGGAGGGATATTGATTAGTAATTAAAATTCTAAACTAACAAAAATTCCAAAATTTTCGTATGTCTTCAAAGGTCCTGAAATATCCAGAATTTTATCCCAAATCTCAATCAATCCATCATTATTCCTCAAAATCCTATGTCCCTGCAAGTCCCCTGATAAAATAAATAAATATCTATTAATTCTCTTAATCCCACGCATCTTCATTAAATCGTTGTAATTTCTTGATATCCCTCCTAATCCTCTCAAATCCCCTAATATCCCTCTTAATCTCCCTTTTATGACTCCAGATTTGCTCGAAAATATTATGATTATCCTTACTAAAGAGTAATATTTAATACATAATAGGAAAATAAAGAAATGTATTCAGGCATATACTTATTAGTTAAAAGGGCCATTCTATTAGAGGGCCATTCTAATGGAGGTGGCCATTCTATTTTTCATTACCCCCAAAAAGGGGCCATTCTATTGGAGGGGCCATTCTAATGGAGGGGCCATTCTATTAGAATAAATACGGTAATTAAAAATTATTTTTGGATTAATATTTAAAAAAACAAAAAAGTTACCGTAAATACTCCAATAGAAGTCCACCTCTTGTAGAAGCCTATCCAAGGGAGCCCATTGAATATAAGCCTAGGGCTTCTATTAGAGTATTTACGATATTTTATAATAAGAAATAATTATTAGTTTGCAATATAACTTAATTGCAATATTAAAAAGGTTTTTTACAATTTGTAATTGTAAAAACTTGTTATAATTATTTTTTACAATTTATTAAATTGTAAATTTTAAGATTGTAAAACTTTAAAAGAATTATTGTTTGTTAAAGATTACAATTACACCCTTTTTTAAAGTTTTACAATCCAAGTTTTAAAGCTTCAAGTTTTAAAGTAGAAATTGTAAAACTTTAATTAAACATGTAATTTGTAAAACATTCAAATTGTAAAACTTTAACTTGAATTGTAAAACTCTAAAAGTTTTGTAAAACAAGTTGTAAAATCTTTAATTAAACTTGATTGTAAAACTTGAATTTCCAAAACTTAAAACTTTAAAAAGTTGTAATTGTAATCTAATTTCCAAGTTCTAAGCTTTTTCATTTAAATAGTTTGTTTTTACAACTTCTAATTAAACATTTTTTTACAATTTCCATAATTGTAAAATTTTTTTTCAATACAAGAGATTCTTTTCTTTATTTGCACTTTTTACCCCCTAACATCTTCTAAACTTTTATTCCCTAAAGGAAACTTTCTTCTTTCCATTTTAATTTTGTGTTCATTCTGATGTCAGTTTAGCCAAAGGCTCTTTTATATTCCAAATCGGGAAATAACGAAAAAAAATTGAAAAATGAGTTTAAGAAATTCAAAAACAAGAAAATGAAAAAAGTAAAATAAAATAGTAGTAATTGGTCTCTAAAAACAAAAAATTTTTTTCTCAATTTTAAGATTGCGAATAAAATAAGGAAATTTTTTTAATAAGAAGAGAAGTAAATTTTGTTGAGAAATACACTAGGTCGTTTAATAATTGTAAAACAAGTTTTAATACTTTAATGCAACATTAATGGTAAGTTAAATAGGTTTTTACAATTGTAAAACAATTATTTATTTAAAAAATGTTTCAATTTCGAAGCAAACACGATCACAATTGTAAAACTTTAATTCTTCGCTTAAAAATTGTAAAACAAGTTTTAAAACTTTTTCTTGTAAAAACAAGTTGGAATTTAGAAAAAAAATAAACTTGAATTGTAAAATAGGTTGGATTGTAAAAATAATAAAAATGGATTGTAAAATAAACTTGAATTGTGAAATATGTTGGATTGTAAAAACACATTAGAATTAAAAAAAAACAAACTTGGAACCTAAATAAACTTAACCTTTCAAATTCTCACAAATATGTTTAGTGACAAAAATAAACTAATTTAAACTTTTGTTTCTCTTTTTGATCTTTAATTTAATCTTAAAAAATCTTTTTATTTTTATTTCCACCTATTTATAGTGCTTTTTAATATTTTTATTTACTCATTTAATATTCCTTATTTGTTTCTTTTATTTTTGTTGACGTGATTTCCGTCTTTGCCCCCACACATTTAGAAAAAGAGACTTTTTGTTTGAGAAATAAAGTAATATAATTTTAAAATTTTTAAAATGGAAATAAAAAGTTGTTTTAATGTAACAAGGATTAAAAGAATAAAAAAAGGTTTTTTAGAAGATTAAGTTAAGGATTTTTAGATGCTAAATTGTCTGAAAGTAAAAGGAAAGAAGGAAACAAAGTTTTATAAAATTGAATTGTAAAAACAAAGTTGAAAATATAAAAAGGTACTTTATTAATATCCCGCCCCCCACCCCTATTTGAGTCTCAGATTAATTTTTCCTTTTTTAGTGTCAATCATTTTTTCCTTCAAACATTACAGGTAAAAGGCAAGTATTAGCAAGAAGAAAATAGATAGCAACTGTATTAATCGGCCTAACGGCAAAATTTAATAATCATAAAGAAGGAAATTTGACCATTCCGAGGCAGGAAAAATAAAAAGGAAAATTAATCCGAGACTCAAATAGGGGTGGGGGGCGGGATATTAATAAAGTACCTATAAAAAAAAGTTGGATTGTAAAAATAATAAAATTGTAAAATAAGTTGGATTGTAAAAGAATAAAAATAAATTGTAAAATAAACTTGAATTGTAAAAAAAGGTTGGAATTATTAAAAAAAAGTTGGATTGTAAAAAGGTTGGAATTTAAAAATTGAAGTTGGATTGTAAAAATAATAAAATGAATTGTAAACACAAGTTGGAATTATAAAAACGTTGTGTTTGAAAAAATAAACTTAAATTGTTCAACAAAGTTGGAATTGTAAAAAAAGTTGGATTTAAATAAATAAACTTTAATTATAAAAACAAGTTGGATTGTAAAACTAAAATTAAATTGTAAAACAAATTGTAATTGTAAAAACTAAAGTTGGTTTGTAAAACTAATGAAATAAATACAAACTTAGAATTTAAAATACAATTCAGATAGAATCATTTTTATGGCTATAAATATTTAAGCTATAAAAAAACTTTAATGCAATAAATAGTCACGCAAAAATACAACAAAACTTTTTTTCTATTTAAGGACATGTCTGGTTAGTCAAAGGCAAAAAGGTGAAAAGTTGTAGCTAACACATTTTTTGGTAGATTCTTTTCCACGACATGCCACCCGCCGAACATGGCTGGGTGGCATGTCGTGGGGTAGGTTTTGGGGTAATACCTACCCCCCACTGGGTGGATATTCCGTTTAATAGGAAAATGAAGTAAAGTCATGTTTTTCTTACATTTTCAGACCAAATAAATTTTTTACTTCCCCCAATTTTTATTTTTTTAAAAAAATTTTTAAATTTTCCACCTTGTAACAAAGCTGCTTCCCCCCTCAATGAGCAGAACAGAATTGGCAACAAAAATAACAAAAGTAGTTTATAAATCTGGGATTGTTTTGATAGAGGAAATGTTGTTGTCATCTTCGTCCTTCCAACAACAACGCTACAACACTTTGCCATGCCGGGAATAAATTTAAAGGGGGACGCCGAACATGGACTTGAATTATTTTTTAACTGAAATTTTTAAAGTTTTAAGAGTTGGATTGTAAAAATTGTAAAAAAAGGTTGGATTGTAAAAACAAGGTTGGAATAGAAAAACAAAGTTGGATTTTAGAAACAATGTTGGGATTTTAGAAAAGTTCGGATTATTAAAAGGGATAAATTGTAAAAATGTTAGATTGTAAAAACAAGGTTGGGGTTGTAAAATGGATTTTGTAAAATAAAAGTTGGAGTGTAAAAATAATGGATTGTAAAACATTAGGATTGTAAAAATAAGGTTGGATTGTAAAAGGCTGGATTGTAAAAACAAGGAAGGTTGGATTCGAAAAAAAAGTTGGAAGGTGAAATTGTAAAACAAAGTTGTAATTATGAAAAATAAACTTGGATTGTAAAAAGGATTGTAAAAAATAAAATTGATTAATTTTAATTAATTTTTTTTAAAAACAAAGTTGGGATTGTAAAAACAATATTAACTAAATTAAAATTAATTCTTTCTCGAATACTAATAATACTACAAAAAAAACACACTAAAAATAAGTAAAAAATAAAAGAATTTATGATGATGATATATTATTTTAGTAGCCAAAAAAGTTAATTTTGTATGGAAGAATGGCTTTTGAGTGAAAACAAGTGAGAAATGAGGGTGCGCTTTATTTAAAAAGAATGGCAATAAGAGAAAAAAGAGAGAGGAGAAAGGGGTTGGTGGGTGTTGTGTGGTAATTTTGTGGTAATTCTTTTACTACTTAAAGCAATTTTGCCATATTTGGTGGGCTGTTGCTGTTGGATATAAACATCGATTGAAGGGGGATAGATAGAGATAATTTTTCATATAAGGCTGGCAAGTGAAAGGAAATGCCGAGGGACGTTTCCGTCCTGTTTTTGAGTTCTCCTTTAAAGCAAAAAATGAATGAGTGGAGGTAAGAGTATAACCCAGAAGATCGCAATCTTAATTATAATTATTGTAGACTTAAATAAACTTGAAACAACTTGAGAAGTTTTAGAACAGTTGTAAATTAAATTGTAAAACTAGGAATTTTTTATAAAACAAGTTTGTAAAACAAGTTCGTAGAAACTTAAGGTTTGTAAAACAACGTATAAAACAACGTTACAAACATAAGTTTGTAAAAAAGTTTGTGAAAAGTTGTAAAACAAGTTTTAAGGGTTTTTTAATGAAACAGTTTGTAAAACATGTTGGTAAAAAACATGTTTGTAAAACATGTTGGTAAAAAACATGTTGGTAGAGACATAAGGTTTGTAAAACAAGGTTGCAAACATAAAGTTTGTAAATCAAGTTGGTAAAACAAGTTTTAAGGAATTTTAAATAAAACAAGTTTGTAAAACATGTTGGTAAAACAAGTTTATTTTTATAAGGTTTGTAAAACATTGTAAAACAAGGTTGTAAAACAAAGCTAATTAGGTGCGAATAAAACGGTTGATCTTTTGGTTTTAGAGCTGAAATAGAAGAGAAATGCGCGCATGTATGCCATTTTTGAGAAAATATGCCTTTGACTAAATAATATACGTATGTCCCATTCTCGCTTAAGATAAATGGCAGTCATGATGAGGGGACGGACAACTTCGCGGAATCAGCAACACACAGGCATTTTATATATAAGCGGAAATGCTTTAAAAGCAAGGAAAAAAGAACGGGGAAAGGCGTGCCAATGTGGGAGAATAAGAGAAAATAGAAAAAAATGAGAGAACAGGCAGGCATTTTTATATATTGGGTATTAGCATTAGAAAAGCTGCCGCTCATCAGTCGACTCTCTACAATGCCACACTTGTATTTAAGGCTTAAAATGAAGGAAAAATGGACGTTACTCTTTTTAAATGCTTATCGGGAACCATGTAAACGAAGAAAAAAAATGTTAAGGAAAAAGGAGTGCTTTTTCATAATGACGTGCTAGCATGTACTGATGACATTTTAGATAAAAGTAAAAAAAGGCCATATAACTATTTTTGAGGTATTGTTATTTTTGGGGAAAAAATGAAATTGTAAATAGAGGAGAGCATACTTCCGATTTTTAAAAGAATAAAAAATAGAAATATAATAAGATTGTACTTTAGTATTTAAGTTTGTAAATTATGACGAATATTTGTGTTTTATAGTAGTATTGTAAAACAAAGTTCGAAAGAATAAAATTAATTGTAAATCTTAATTTTTACAATTAAGTTTTAAAATAAAGTTTTACAACCTTTTTTACAACCTAGTTTTACAATTTAAGTTTTACAATTTGTAAAACTTGCAATTGTAAAACAAAGTTGTAAGACTAAGCTGTAAAAAAACTTGTAAAACTTGGTTTTAAAACTTAATTGTAAAAATGAATTGTAAAACTTGAATTGTAAAAACTAAGTTGTAAAAAAGGTTGCAAAACATAATCTAAAACATAGTTGTAAAACATATGTAGAAAACCTAGTTGTAATATTATTTGTAAAACTTGCAGTTATAGAACCAAGTTGTGAAAACAGGCGGAAATTACTAGTTATAAAACTTAGTTGTAAAACTTAATGCTTCTTATGAATTGTAAAATAATGTAAAAAATATGTTTGACAAAAAATCTTAAAAAGCATATTATTAATTTAGAAATGAGAAAAAATCCAATAAAAACAAGCTGTTTTTATTAAAAATAAAAACAAACCAGAGAGGATTCTTCTCATTATAAGTGAAATCCTAATGCAAAATAGTAAATCCTTTAAATTAATCTATAGGAAAAACATGCTTGAAAATCCTTCTGGGGAATTTTGCATGTTTAAAATTAAATTTCTATAAGTTTTAGAAATTTGCAAAATTGATGAAAACAGCTTTCTTTTGTAAATTTAACTACCTAGCTAAATTTATTAAATATTTTGTTTATTTAAATAATGTTGCCAAAATTAGAAAACATATTTAAATAAGGAAAACAAAGCAATTGTAAAAAAAGTTTTCCCTTTTGTTTTTATAAAAATTTGCATATTTTTAAAAATAAACAAAACTTTTTTTACAATTGTTTTGTTTTCCTTTATGTTTACAATTCCTTTGTCCAACCTTAAAACTTTAATTCCAAGTTTCCAACTTTTTTTAAACATGTTTTAAAACTTTTTTTAAAACACACAAGTTTTACAACTTGTTTGGTTCAAAAGTTATTAAACAAATAGAAAAACAATTAAAATTTATTTTAAAAAAATGTTGCCAAATCAGGAAATAAAACAATTTTTAAAATAACAAAAAAAAAGTAAAAAGTAGAGAAGAGAACAAAAATTGGTTTCTTTTTTCGTTTTTTTGAGAAGTAGAAGTTGCCGATAAAAGAATTGATAATGGCAAGTAAAATGAACAAAACATGTGACTAAAAAATATTTTTTTTTGAAAATGAGAGAAGAGGGGAGGGGGTGATATGATTGTTGGGGGCACAAAAATAAAAAATTAAAAATGCAATTTAAAAAGAAAAAATGATTTTTTGACTAGAATGAATGAAAAAAATGTTTAAGGTATTTTATACAAATTGTATTTTCTATTTAAAACATGTTTTACAACTTTGTTTTAAGTTTGTAGTTGTTTTAAAAAGAATGTTTGTTCTGTAAATGCTTCTACAAACAAAAAAAACAAGGTTTTAACTTGTTTTATATTAAAAAAACATTTGTAAAACATTAAAACAATATTTGACAAACAAATAAACTTGTTTTACAACTTGTTAAACAAACATTAAAACAATGCTAGTAAAATGAAACTTGTTTTACAAATGTTTTCAAAACACTAAAACTTGAACTTAAACAACTTATTCGTAAAAACCAAGTTTTTACAAAATAAAAAAGGTGTAGCTTTTTAAAAACATTGCAAAACAGTAAAACAACTTGTTTGTAAAACATGTTTTTCTACAAAACATGTTTTTAATGTTTTTATCAATGTTTTTATGTTTTTATAATAAAACTTGTTGTAAAACAAGTTTATTTTTTAAATGTGTTTTACAAAATATCCATGTTTTTCAATTTTTGTAAAAACATTGTTTTTAAGAAAACACAAGAACTTGAAATTTGTAATTAAAAACAATTAATTTGAAAATTGTAAAATAAGTTTATTTTATTTAAATTCCAGAATCAGTTGAAGACGCCCTATTGAGAATTGCCCTCGTAACGGATCCAGGCCTTTCACTTTCCTGAAGCATTGGGTCATGATTAACCCCGTAAATTTTAATAGCTTTCCTTCCCATTCTTTGAAGCAATTCTTGTGAGACCCGATGAGCCTTTAAATTAAAAAATTATAAGAAAATTTAGAAGAAAAAAGAAACAGTTCTAAGGGAAGTGTGCCATTCCTTGAGAGAAATTTCATCTTGATTGGTTAGAATAACTCGGTTCTCTTTCAATCCTTCTTTTAATTTAACTACAATCGCTGATTCTCCTTTTACTTGTTGAAGATCGGAAGTCACTTCGTCAATTTGGTCCATAAAAAGTAACTGAAAAAATGAAGAAAATTGTGAAAACTAGGGTTAAGAGATACCTCAGGTTTTCCACTTAATGACTCCGGGTAAAGCTCCAAACGGCTGGGGTAAAGCTTTCCATATTTTATCTGCCAGGCAGAAGTAAAAGGACCACCAAGTTTTTTGATATATCCATGGATGTACAAATCAGTCTCGCCTTTTTAAATTAAAACATTGTTTTACAAAGGTTTAAAATTTTGAAGTTTTGTAAAATTTAAAACAATGGAAAACTTTGTTTTACAACTTAGTTTTACAAATTAAAACAAAGTTTTAAAATAAAACTTGTTTTACAATAAGCTGAAACTTTACAACTTTGTTTTACAATTTGTTATATTTTTAAACTTTGTTGAGAGATTGTAAAACATCTAAAGATAGAAAAGTTTTACAATTTGTTTTTAAAATAAATCGAAACATTGTTTTTACAATTTGTAAAAACTATAAACAAGTTGAAACAAAGTTTTAAAATAAAACTTGTTTTACAATAAGTTTTTAAAACTTGTTCAAATAAAGTTTAAAACAAATTTTACAAATGTTTGTTTTACAACTTAGTTTTATAACTGTTAAAACAAAGTTTTACAAATGTTTTACAATTTTACAAAATCTAAAACTTTGTTTTACAATTTCAACTTTTCCCCAACATTTTTCCAACTCACCTTTTTCATCAACTGCTATCCTTGTTTTAAGCTTTGCCCTCTTCTTTTGTTCACTTTTATCCGCATCTTGATTTACAACATCAAAAACAGTTTCTGCAATTTCATTCTGCCACCGTTCTGATATTATAATATTGAAGTTTTTGTAAAGTTCGCTATCTGCATCTGCCAACTTGACGCCTTTAACCTTAAATTACAATTTGTAATTCTCTTATAATGTGTAATTTTTACAATTTGCAGTTCTTTTTACAATTTGTAATTTTTTTACAATTTGTAATTTATTTGTAATTTTTAAATTTATATTTTTTTACAATTTGTAATTCTTTTTACAATTTGTAATTTTTGTTTTACAATTTGTAATTTTTTTTACAATTTGTAATTTTTGTTTTACAATTTGTAATTTTTTTTACAATTTGTAAATTTAATTTTTTACAATTTGTAATTTATTTTTACAATTTGTAAATTTTTTACAAACCTCGTCATCATCAAAGTTGCCAATGTCAAAAGCATCGGCAGCATTAACTTCACCTCTAAAATTTTATTTTGATTAATTCAAGTTTTATTTTTTTCTTACCTAGGCGGAATTAGGGGAGGAGCCATTCTCCGGAGGTAAACAACTTGCCAGTCAACTCCACGAAAGAAAGGATGAGTTTTTATCTCTTCTGCTCTTTAAAAAAATATTTTTTTTTTAATTTTTTAAAAATCTTCCCTACCCTTTCCCCTTACAACCAAGCCTTTCTTGTACATCTCTCTTCAACAATCCTTCCAAAAGATTTCTGCATTCAGGAGAAAAGCCTTGATCAGGCAATTCAATGTCTTGTGTTAACGTTATTTTATCAATCTCATTTTTGTCTTGAGAATGTTTTTTGCCTTTGTTGTGCTGCCGGAAAGGGCTGTGCCCTTTAAGTAGTTTATATAACATACAACCAAAGGAGAACCAATCTGCGGAACTAAACAAAAAAAAGTTTTTAATAAATAAAAAATATTTACGAGTCGTAAGCTACTCCTTTTGCAAGAACTTCTGGGGCCTTAAATAACGTGACAAATTGTTTGTTGGTAATAATAAAATTTACCATATAGCCGTGGGTGCCAACACTTGCGTGAGGTTTCTTTTTAGAGTAGTCACAGGCTAAACCTAAGTCGCTGACCTGTTAAAAAGGAAGAAAATTGTAAAACATTTAAAAATAGAAGTTTTACAATTTGTTTTTAAAATAAATCGAAACAATGTTTTTACAATTTACAATTTGTAAAAACTATAAACAAGTTGGAAAAACAAGTTCTGCAACTTTAAATAAACTTGTTTTGCAACTTTAAATAAACTTGTTTTTAAAAAATAAACTTGTTTTGTAAAAATGTTTTAAACAAATTTTTAAACTTGGAAACAAACAAAAAATAGACTTAAAAACAAAGTTTTACAATGTTGTTTCCGAACAAAATTTTAATTAAAATTTGTTTTACAAATTGTAAAGAAAGTTGGAAACTTTAAAAACACCACCTATTAAAACTTGTTTTACAAAAACATAAAAAAACATTAAAAACATGTTTTACAAACAAGTTTCATTTTTTTTCCAAGTTTTGGAACTTGAAATAAAACTTGTTTTGTTAAATGTTTTGATCAATATTTTTTGCAACTTGTTGAAAACAAACAAAAACAAAACTTTTAAAACTTTACTCACCCTAACATGACCATTCTCGTCCAAAAGTATATTTGCTGGTTTTAAATCCCTGTAGACGACTGTTCTAAAAATTAAAATTTAATTTTTATTTAATTAATTATTTATTACCTATTATGCATATGTTCAAGGCCAAGGATAACTTCGGCTGCATAAAAAATAACCTCTGATTCACTAAAAACCCCGTGTTGAGAAAGATGATAATGCAAATCGCCTCCATTCATTAAATCCAAAATAAAGCAAAGTTTGTCTGGCGTCTAAAAAAGATTTAAAATTAATTAAAAATGCACTTCACGGTAAATTATGCTTTACAATAGGCAGAACAAAAACTTTGTTTGGTAAATTTACAACTTGTTTTTTACAAACTTAATATTAAAACATGTTTTACAATTTTAAACATTATGGTAAAATTTTTTACAATTTCCAATCACAGCGTAAAAACAATGTTCAAGATTGTAAAACATGTTTTAATATTAAAATTGAAAAACAAGTTTAATGTTGCAAAAAAAAACAAGTTGTAAGATTACTAAACAAAGTTTTGATAAAAATGTTTTTACAACTTGTTCACGAACTTGCTACAAAATAAACTTGTTTACAACTCTTAAACAATATGTATAAAAACTTAATTAAACAAGTTTTAAAAATTGTTTTTACAATTTGTAAAAAGTTGTAAATTATAATAAAATTGTAATTGTAAAAAAACCAACTTGAAAGGCGTAGGACATGCTAACAATGAAAGGACAGTCTTGCTAAAATAATAAAATTTACAAATTGTAAAATAAATTCTAAAAATATTTTACAAGAATAAACTTACTCCTGTGCTAACCAAACTGAGCATTATTCCTGAAATTTGTTTAATTAATTAATTAAAAATAATTTTTTTCTCCAACTTTCATTTAAAGCTAGTGTTTCTCCCTGTTTTAATTTAATTCTTTTCTTGTCCAGGCACTTCATTGCATACATTTTGCTTTAATTTTAATTAGAGTTGGTTTATTAAAAAGAGAAAATATGAACCCAGTATCTGCTTTTCTGCACCCGTAGACTTCACCGAAACCGCCCCGTCCGATTATACGGTGAACTAGAAATATAAAATAAAATTTCATAATAGTAAAAGGAATAAATTTCATTGTCTTTGATACAAATTGTAAAAACAAAATCAAGCCTATTTTACAAATTGTAAATAAAACTTGTTTTACAATGTTTTTACTAGGAAACTTGATTGAACAGGAAACTTTATTTTACAAATTCTTATTTGTTTTACAATTTGTAAAACAAAAAGGAATTTGTTAAATAAAAGGTTTAAAGTTTATTTTACAAATTGTAAAAACAAATTGTAAAAAATGTTTTAAGCTTATTTTACAAATGTAAATAAAACTTGTTTTACAAAATGTTTTAACAATATTTTTACAATTTTGTTGGAAACAAGTTGTAAAAACAAAATAAACTTAGGATTTGTAAAAAAAACTTGTTTTACAAAGTTCATACAAAACAAAAATTGTAAAACACAAAAATTCCCCACCAGAAAAGTCATTCATTGTCAAGTTCATATTTAATTCAAGATTTTTCCATTGACAAAATCTTGTGAATTTGTCACTTTCCAAAAACTTGGGGAAAATATCTTCTTTCAATTGATCGCATATTTCCATCACATAAGGCTGGAAGAGGTCAGGCGGGACATTATTCTTCATTAAATGCCTTTGGACGTGTTGTAAGCTTTCTTTTGTGTAGTTCTTAAAAACAATTAATCGACCAATTAATTGTTTTTTTCGAACAATTAATTGGTCAAAACAATTAATTGACCAAATGTTTTTAGAAACTAACATGTGAATGTGCTAGCATTTCCACCTTAAAACAGAAAAAAATTTTCTACAAAAAAATTTTCTTTAAATTCAACCATAATATGGTGATCATAAATCTCCCTCGCTTTAGTCAGTCTCTCTTCAGGCGTTTCCAATTTTTCATATTCTTTAATCGCCTCATAAAATTTTATTTGGGGGCATGATGTTTCTGCAACATTTTCAGCAAAATCTTTGAGGAGTAAAAACCCGAGTCGCTGCGAAAATATTTTTTCAAAACGAATCTCCCCTGTCTTCTCCAGATATTTTTGCATTATACTCCGAACACTTTAAATTTAAACGCATTTTGTAAAATAAAAATAATTTTTTAATTGTGCGCAAAAACATTGTTTATAATTTTAAAACTTGTTTTACAACTCTCTTGTTTATATGAAGTACAAACTTTGTTTTACAATTTTGTTTACAGGTTTTACAACTTTTTTTACAAACGTAGTAAAATTAAGTTTAAATAAAACTTGAATAAACAAGGGAATTGCAAAACAAGTTTTATTAAGAATCAATTGTAAAACAAAGTTGTAAACAATGTTGAAAAAAAGTTGTAAACAAAGTTGTAAAACAAAGTTTGTTTGTTTTATAGTTTTAAAACTTTGTTTTACAATTTTCTTGTTGTACGCAAACAAGTTTATTATTAAAACATTCAATTCTAATATAATTGTAAAATTGGTATAGGTTGTAAAACATAGTATTACTAAGTTTTAAAAAACAAAGTTCGTTTGTTTTATAGTTGTAAAACTTGTTTTACAATTTTATTTTTATATTCATTTAAATTTTTAATTTTACAAATGTTTTAAACAGTGTTTATAAAACAATGTTTTTTGTTGTTTTTGCGCACAACCTGACTTTTGATTTAAAAACACAAAAAGACCTGGGATCTGGAAGAACAATTTTCTTTGAGGCGCGGGCAGCCTAAAATATTTTTTTTGGTTATTTTTACATTTCATCATTTTAATTTTCATCATTTTACAATTAATTCTTAAACAAAAACTGGGACTAACCGGCTGACTTCTACTCTTCTCCATAGCCATTAAATAAGAAACGTCGGCCAAAACAGCCTCTAAATCGGCCATTTTTGAGGTTTATTTAATTAAATTATTTAATTTTTTAATATAATGCCGCTTTGAGCAAAAAGGAGATCAATTAAATTTTAATTTAAAAAGAGGATTTTTTGTTGTTTTTTTCGTTGTTTTAATAAAAAATATTTATTTGAGATGATTGAACGATAAAAAAATATTATTTGATGATTATAAGAACAATAAAGAAAATTTTAAAGTCGCTCAAAAATTAGTAGGGTAGTCAGTCATTCAATTTTAAATCAGTTTAGTCAATCAAAAAAAATATAACAGTCATAATATTAGTGCTCCCCCGAATTGTTTGAAAAAATTGAAAAATAGAGGAGAAAAAGGGGGAAATATTTTTTAATAAATTTTTTTTTATTTATTTGTTGTTTATTTTTATCCTTTGACACACACAATCATTACAATTAAAATTGATTAGCGACTGCCTTTCCGGCTTCTTATGGCAGCTAAAAATAGTAGAAAATTGAATGAGAATGGCAATGGATAAAGAATAACATTAAATATTCACACATGGGTGTGCAAAAATATAAACATTGTAAAACACAAATGTTTTACAAACTTACAACGCTATCAAGTTTGCAAACATGTTTAAAATGTAAAGGAAAAAATAAACTTAATCTTTACAAATTTTAAAAGAAAATTGTAATTTGTAAAAAACATTGTTTTCAACTTTCTTTTAATTGTAAAACAAGTTGTAAAACAACGTTTTAAAAAATTGTAAAACAAGTTGTATGTAAACTGGATTTTTTACAACTTTGTTTTTACAACTTTCTTTTAATTGTAAAACAAAGTTGTAAAGCAAGTTGCAAAACAAAGTTGTAAAATGGATTTTTTGCAACTTGTTTTTACAACTTTGTTTTTACAATTTCTAATTGTAAAAAAAGTGGAAAACAAAGTTTCAACAAATAATACTTAAAGATTGTAAAACAATCTATAAAGGTAAGTTTTAAATGTTTTTATTGTAAAAACAAAGTTGTCCTAAACTTGAACTTGTTTTATACTGCATCAAAAAATAGTTAGCTTACTTTATTTAATAAAAAATATAATAAAACATCAAAATCCTCTTTTTATTATTAAAGTCTGTCTCTTTCAAAAAAATATGAACAAAAGTGTATGTAAATATTAAAAAGTAATTAAAAGAGTCAAGGTAAATATGTAGTACCTAGTAGAAAATCGCGCAGGTAACGGATTTAATAATAAACTGTTTAGAAGGTAATAATTTGTTTTATCCATGAATTGTGTAATATACCAAACATAAATTAAGCTCGTATTTGTAAAAAAGAGAAAATAAAACTTTTTACAATTTGTAAGTTTTTAGAATAAGTTAAAACAAACCTTTTTTTACAAATTGTAAAAATAAAACTTGTTACAAATTGTAAAAGGTTGATTTTGTAAACTGCAAAAAAGTTGAATTTTGAAAACATCCTTTTGAATAAACTAACCTTTTACAATTCGCAAATTGTAAAAAGTTTTACAAATTTATTCAAACAGATGTTTTACAAACTTTCTTTTATTAAAACAAACATGGGTTTAAATAATCCATGTTTGTTTTAATAAAAGAAAGTTTGTACAAAAACACACAAATAAAAAGAAACACAAAAGAGGCAAAAAAATAATAATTGTTGTAAAAAAGAAGAGGAATTAGCGCATTTCAAGTTTGTTGAAGGTAGTAACATTGTAAAAAGAAAAGAAAAAAAATTGAACAAATTTGGGGACATTTTTGGGAAAAATTTTAAAAAGAAAAATTAACAGGAAAGAGGCTATATGAGGCTCTCTGGATTGATTGAGTGAGGAAGAAAAAAAAGAAGTCGGCGGATATAACGGAGGTGCTGATGATGAGGTAAAAAATTGAAAGGAAAAAGAATATATATAGAATATTCTTGCCTTTGAGGGCAATTGCCTTACACTCAAATATATTACTCTACTCTAGTTTGCGGCACGCAAATAAAGTTCTTGACATGGAAGAGTTGATGGATATATATAAGTCGAGAAGTTGAGAGAGAGAGAAAGTAGAAGTAACGAGAAAAAAGAGAAAGAATGTGTTTCTAACTTGGAAAGGCTCAGGTACAAAATATGGAAGGCTACCCTACAACTCATCGAATCCTTAACTCATCGAATCCTCAACTCATCGAATCGGCCAAAAACACTCAACTCATCGAATCCTTAACTCATCGAATCCTCAACTCATCGAATCGACCAAAAACGATCAACTCATCGAATTTTTCCAAAAGGGGACGTTTGAGTCCCCGTGTTTATTTTTTAGATTTTTTATTGTTTTGTTTATTTTTTTTTGTTTTCTTCTGGGGTTTCAACTAATTTTGTTAATTAGTTGATCGGGCACTCATCCAAGTTTATCCGGCCAGTGAAAACATTATCAGAACATTATCTCATTCCTGAAAACATTATCTCATTCCTAATAAATTATGCTGGAGATTTTACCGGGTAAAACCGGACCAAATTAGTCCAGTAGACCCCGATTATGCCCAAAAGCCCTTTTTCCTAGCCTCCATAGCAGCAAAAAATTTTTTCAACGAAGATTCAGTTAGCCCTTTCGGGAGAAAAATAAAAACAGGGGACTCAAACGTCCCCTTTTGGAAAAATTCGATGAGTTGATCGTTTTTGGCCGATTCGATGAGTTGAGGATTCGATGAGTTAAGGATTCGATGAGTTGAGTGTTTTTGGCCGATTCTATGAGTTGAGGAATTTTAGCCGATTCGATGAGTTGAGCGTTTTTGGTCGATTCGATGAGTTAAGGATTCGATGAGTTGAGCGGGCACGATATGGAATCGTTAAAATATGGAATGGTTAAAATCGCGAATAGGCTAAAAAGGGGTTAAAATACCGAATCGTTAAAATATGGAAACGTTAAAATATCGAATCGGGTAAAAAAGGGTTAAAATATGGAATCGTTAAAATATGGAATGGTAAAAATGTCGACACGGCCAAAATCTGTCAAAATGTCGAATTCTTTTAAAAAAGGGTCAGATGAGTGCCATACGTTGATTGTAGATGATTTTATCAACTTATCAACTTATTAATGATAAGTTGATTGATAAGTCTCTTATGTCGTAGTCCGGCGCAATCTTTTCTGCCAGAGTTCATTGTATTTTACCGAGTAAAACCGGACCGGATAAATCAAGCATAATCGACCGGATCCGGTCCGGCATGATCGTACGGATCCGGAAAACATAACGCGATCCTGATATGGAAAAATTAGAGTGGTGTGCATTAGTTTTTAGTTAAGACCTAAAGTTTGACCTTACCGTATACGGTACGAAATACCGAAAAATAACGATCAGCTTTTAAATTTTATCGGTCGGATTCCGTACCGTACTACCGACACGGAATATCGAAAAATACCGTCGGTAACACCCGGTAACGCCCGGATTCTAGTTTTGGCGCCATTTTTAAAAAATTCGACATTTTGATCGATTTTGGCCGTGTCGACATTTTTACCATTCCATATTTTAACGATTCCATATTTTAACCCTTTTTTAGCCTATTCGATATTTTAACCATTCCATATTTTAACGATTCCACATTTTAACCCCTTTTTAGCCTATTCGCGATTTTAACCCCTTTTTACCCGATTCGAGATTTTAACCCTTTTTTAGCCTATTCCATATTTTAACGATTCGATATTTTGTCCGGACACGCTTGGAAAACGAGGCAAAAAAAGAAAATTAAAGCTGGTTTACAAAATGCCAGTAGACGTGAATTTGTCAAAATGGTAGTAGACAAAATGGAAATTTTTCTCTTTATGGGCATTTTGTCGAATTGACATTTTATAAAATTTTTTACTAGTAGACTTATTGTCCTATAGACATTATGTACTATTTTACCGTTATGGACATTTTGACACATTGACATTATGTTGAGGAAATGGAAAGCGGATACGGCTAAGGCTTAAAATAAGAAAAAGACACAAAATGTCAGTTAGAGAAAAAAATGTTTTCCTCCCAAGAGTTTATAAGCCAAGACTAGTAAAAGGAAATCGAAGCTAATGGCCAAATGGTGACCTTTTGGAAAGTGTCGAGAAAGTAGAGAATAGAAGGAAGAGAATAACTGTCACTAAAAATAATGGCTCTCTTGGGGATACAAAAAAGAAAAAATATAAGCTACTACTTTTATAATATTTGTGGACATTTGTATATAAAAGTGTGAATAAAAAGGGGGAAATTGAGAAAGGAAGATGATACATTAAATAAAGCTTTAATAAGCAGCTATGGATAATGTTTTTTGAAAATAATTTATACATTCTTTTACATATTTGGAATGAACATGAAAATATATGTGAATTGTAAAACATGTTTGATTGACAATGTTTTTGAAAATACATATAATGTTTATAAAGTAAAATTGTAAAACCTGTTCTTTAAACAATTGTAAAACAAGTTTTAGACTTTTAGAAATGTTGCGAAAATTGTAAAACTTGTATTAATTTAACGAATTGTAAAACATGTTTGATTAACAATGTTTTTAAAAACTTAAATGTTTATAATTAAAATTGTAAAACTTGTTTAAGGAATTGTAAAACATAAAACAGATTTTACAATTGTTGTAAAGTTTATGAAATTGTAAGTTTTTGTACTTATTTTTAAATTTAAAGAGAGTTAAAAACAAGTTTTAATTTTTTAAAGAAATTGTAAAACTTAATTTAAGGAATTGTAAAACAAGGTTGGTAAATTCGAGTTTTAATTGTTGCAAAAAAGGTTTTAAAATTGCAAAATTTTGTTAGTTGTGAAAATCAAATTGTAAAAATATTTAGTGAAATATTTTATAGATCTTTGGAATACTTCTGCTTGTTAAAAAGCATACTACATTTAATTTATTAAGACTGACATGGAAATGCCCGTGGAAGGGATTATTAGCAGACAAAAATAAACTGCAAAAGGACGTTCTTCTACTCCTAAAAATCTACATGTACAATCAAAATAAAAGAGGAAGGGCAAAACACCGCCTGAAAAAAATACCGTCTGTGCATTACACTCTAACACCGTCTGGAATTTTGTAGGGCGGTGCTGGCACGAATAAAATAAGCGCTTTAAATTAATTTTGTATTTATTGAAAAAAACCGGAAATAAAAACAATTTTAAAAATAATTTTACACCAATTAATTAATTTATTCATTGGACAAAATCCTTTCACCATCAAACCCATACTTGAGAAAAAGGCTTCCAAATTCGTTGCAAAACTCTTTAGAAATTGAATCATTTCCAAAGTTTTCCATCACAAAGTTTTTTCGATCATTTTTTGATTGTTGATATATCGACTTTATCTGAAAAAATAATTAAAATTATTTGAAGATTTTAAATTAGGTAGTTTAATAAAATTTAAATTTAATTTCTAAATTTTAAATTATATATGTATAGTAGGGACATTAAGAATAAAATTTCCTAACGAGGGCAAATGTCCAGTCGGCTGTCTACCTGTCCGCAAAGAGAATCCGCTCTTTTCTTTCCTTTTCTTGCATTTTTTGCGTTGAGAGAATTGCACCCTCATTTTTCCCTTTTCAGCAATTTTCATTCTCAATACAGTATGTTTTCCTTTTCCTACTTGCAAAAATAAAAATAATACCTCGAATTTTAAAAAATATATTTATTTTACAAATAATTTAAATATTTTTTAAAAGTATAATTTGGATTAGTGTTGGTCAAATGCGATTTTGCGGTATCGGTAGTCGGTAGTTCGGTAAAATACCGATACCGCAAAATACCGCGGTATTTTTGATTGAGGCGGTATTGGTATTTCGGTAAAAATACCGCGGTATTAACGAAAAATACCGCGGTAATACGGTACCGCGACCAACTCTAATTTGGATAAGCCATTTTTATATTTAATAATTTTTGTCCATTTTCGAATAATTACCGACTACCGATACCGCAAAATCGCATTTGACCAACACTAATCCAAATTATACTTTTAAAAAATATTTAAATTATTTGTAAAATAAATATATTTTTTAAAATTCGAGGTATTATTTTTATTTTTGCAAGTAGGAAAAGGAAAACATACTGTATTGAGAATGAAATTTGCTGAAAAGGGAAACATGAGGGTGCAATTCTCTCAACGCAAAAAATGCAAGAAAAGGAAAGAAAAGAGCGGATTCTCTTTGCGGACAGGTAGACAGCCAACTGGACATTTACCCCTAACGAGAAATCAAGATCCCAACTAAAAAAAACGACGGGGATTCTCTATTTTAGGGAATCGGGTCGGCTTGAACACTGCTATATGTCATCTCTTCAGAATAACGATACCTTTGAAGGACCTACAGCTCAAAGGAAACAAATTAGGGAAGAACCCAGACATGAAAAATTGGCACTTCAAAATTCCGGTTTCGCCCACCGAGAAAAATACTGGGAAACCTGGGAACGACTGAAACCCATTCCTGCCTCTGGTTAAATCAGATAGTGATTTTTTGGGGGTTTTAAGTCTTTTTTAAATTAAAATTTGTCTGTCGAAAACTTTGTCTTTTACTTAAAATCAAAGGAAAAACAGACTTCATCAAGTTTGTGACCATATTGGAATGCAATAACAACATATACAACAATTGGAGTATAAGCAAAGTAGAACGGCAAAATACTTGAATGCAAACATTTGGCTATTTGTTCTAATGGTGCCTGAAAAAAGAAAAAAAATTTGAAACAAATCTAAGAGAAACACCTTAGCTTCACAAATCTTCTTGTAAAGATAATAGGACAAAGCAACAATAACAACTGAAGAAACTAGATTTAAGACAATAATAGCAATCAAAATGTGCTCAAGTTCGGTAATTAAAGACATCCTTCTAAATGTTTGAGAAGAAGAAAAATAAACTTGTTTGGACGATGTTTGAATTAAATGAAAATGTTGGGATGAAATGTTGGGTTTTTATAGTATTTAAAAACAGTTTTGTAAAAACATTTAAAGAATTTATCCAATAAAAAGGTAAATGTTTTATTTGATGTTTTGTTGGGAGTAAATTACATTGCATGTTTATTTTATTAAGGATTTATTAAAACACGTTTTGTTTATTAATTTTTTCCGGAAAAACATTTATAATAATGTATTATATGTTTTCCGGAAAACATTTAATACTAGATGTTTTTCCGGAAACATTTGTTTTCCGGAAAACATGTAATATTATTTGTTTTCCGGAAAAACATCTAATATTAAATGTTTTCCGGAAAGAAACATTTAATATTATATGTTTTTCCGGAAAACATTTTAAATTATTTGTTTTCCGGAAATACTTTTAATATATTATTTGTTCTTCCGGAAAGAAACATTTAAAATTATTTACTCTTCCGGAAAATACAATTAATATTTGTTTTCCGGAAATATATATACAATAAAATGTTTCCTTCCGGAAAAAACACATGTTTTGAAACACACGTTTTATTAAACATTTAAAATTATTTGTTTTTCCTGAAAACACAATTAAATCTTTACGGAATAACAATAAAATGTTTTTCCGGAAAACACATATAATTTATTCCGGATTTTATTTCTAAACCCCTCGCCATTTTAAAATCTAAATGAAACAATTAATACCCTACTAATTAAATCCTTAATATAAAGCAACCATTTATAAAATGAATTTGGGGGAAAATAATGATTATTAAGTGAATACAAATTAAGGAAGATTAAAATAATTTTAAGAGATTATTAGAGGCATTTGTGACGAAGATAAGATCATCATTCGGCATTAATTAAAAATTTCCTCAATTTTTGGGTTTTCCAAACATTAGTTTTAAGACCTTTTCCTAAATATTTTTTTTAATTTTAGCACCAAAATTGAGGAGAATTACCAATAAAATAAAAAAAAGAATTTATTAATCACAATTAAACGCCAACACTCGAGACGCCCTTCGGCGTTCTAGGCTTATCTATAAATTCGAGTTCCTCGTCGTTATGACCGCTCCTATGGGCTGTAATTTCCAGTTCATTGGGAGGATGGATTCCACGGCGAAACCTCTGAAATATTAATAGTCTTGGACCCCTTTAAAAAATAAATTCACCTCTAAAGGTGTCAGATTATCCCCTCTATGGAAAATATAATATAAAGCATAGCCAGGAATAACAACCATGGAACACGCAGAAAGGCAAAAGCCAAAAGCTTCTGCCCAATAAGGATAATTCTTTCCAGTAGGGTAACGCAAAGGTTCGTACATTACAAGACAACAGACAAAGAGGATCTAAAATAGATTTAAAGAAATGTGAGGGGTGTTTTAAAAATATTACGAGAGCACTAAGCGGAGCAGTATACTTCCATAGAATATTGAAGCAAGATAGTGGATAAAAGCCAACCATCTCTTTTAGAGCTTTCCGGACGCGATGAGTACCTAACAAAATAAACATAGCAAATATTATTGTTTGTTTTCCGGAAAACATTTTTTCCGGAAAACTTATTGATTATTCCGGAAAGGAACAAAAAAATAAGTTAATATCGGGTTTCCGGAAAGTTCCATTATGTATTTTCCGGAAGGAATATATAATAATATTCATTTTTCAGGAAATAAAACCAACTCTGCTTTCCGGAAAAAGTTACGGAAAAAGTTATTTAATAATATTCCGGAAAGGAATTAAAATTAGTTTCCGGAGAAACACGAAAAGAAACAATTTTGCCGGAATGAAAAATTATGTTTACCGGAAAAAACAGCTATTATTATTTTCCGGAAAACATTTTATATTTTGGGAAGAAAATAGTTTTCCGGAAAGAACACTAAATCTTTGGTTGCAGAAAACAATAACACAACTATAAGATATTTTCTCACCAAATCCCCAGGCAAGTCCAACCACCTCAAAGAAAACTACAAAAAGTAGAGCAATGCCAGAAGCCCCATATGCATCTACCAACGTAAGCCAGTGAGCACCGGCATATGTGACCATAGGAATTCCAATTATAAAAAAGAAAAGGCAAGTAAGTAAGAGGGATATCTTCAAAGTAAAAAATTTTTTGAAAAAATTTTTCTGAAAAAACTTTTTTGTATTTTCGTAAAAGTGTAGGGAATGTGTCTTCTAATGCAGTAAATAAACCTTCGAGCATACACACCTTAAATTCGAAATAAAAAATAAAAGAATGGAAGGATTACTTGGCTGTCCAGGCCTAGAATTGTAATCATTAGAAAGAAGAGAAATGCCCATAGTTGTTTCAAAGGCAAGTTGCTTGCCACTTCTGGGTAAGCTAGAAAGGCAAGACCAACACCTACAAAAATAATGAACTACTATAAAAATGGGGTTACTTTAAAAATAAGCTTGAATTAAAAATAAAACTGAGTTAATGAGCAAGCTTAAACTTGAAAACTTAAAAATAAGCTCAAACTTAAAAACTTGAATTAATAAATAAACTTGAATTAATGAGCAAACTTAAGTTTAGATTTAATAAAACTTATTTAAAAAATAAACTTGAACTAAATAAACTTAAGTTTGTAAACTTAAAAATAGAACAAACTTGAAAATAATAATTTGAAAACTTAAATATAAAAATAAACTTAAATTTAAAAATAAACTTGAATTAAATATTAAATAAACCTAAGTTTTTACAACTTGATTAAATAAACTTTAAAACTTGAAATAAAAACAGGAGCTTAAACACAAAATAAACTTGAATTAACCTAAACTTGAAAACTTGTTTATAAAAATAAGTTCAAGCTTAAATTTTAATTAATTATAAACCATACCAGGTTTAACAATCTCTGCTATAGGTTTAGCAGCCACCGTCGACATAAATCCCAGGATTGAGAAAATAGCAAATCCAGCAAGGATTGAGGTCATTCCATTAATAAAGCACATAACTATAGCATCCCTTGAAAAACAATAATTAAATAAAATTAATTAATTTCCCCTACCGATAACAATTATGAGTAAATTTGTTGTGGGATCCTAGTGCAATGAGTGTTCCAAAGCCAACTCCATAACTATAAAATACTTGAGTGCCAGCATCCTTCCAAACTTTAATAAAATTAATTTTTTGAAGGTTAGTTACGGTCGGATCTCGTTTATACGTCAGCCGACTTGGAAGTGGGATCCCACCCAGGGTGACCCTTTTACCCTATTTATAGGGCATTTGCCCTATTTTTGACCTTTTCGCCCTATTTTTTCCCTATTTTTTCATTTGCCATATTTTTGCCCTATTTTTACTATTTTGAAAAATGTTTACAATTCTTAGTATTTTGTAACGAACTGGCAGAAAAATGAAGAAATCTGACCGTTGACCTTCGATAATTCTCAAAATTTTCGCCTGCGGCGCCGAAAGACAACTTACAACTTTAAGGGAATGTTATGCATACTAAGGATCCCCAATTTTGGGAATCAGTGATTTTGTCGGTGCGAGCCCTGATATACACTACTGCTATTCTTAATGATAGCTCGATATATGATTGCAAAAACTAGTTATACACTTTAGGTTTGTCTATCCCTTATTTACCCCTAATTCTGAACCAGATTTCTTAATTTAGTTTAAACTAGTGAGAAATATATGGAATAAAGCTTTGTCTTATAATTTTAATTATTTTTTATGAATTTAAAGCAATGCCCTATTTTTTGCCCTATTTTTGACCATTTTCGCCCTATTTTTGCCACATTTTTCAGTGGCTGCGCCCTATTTTAGTGGTTTGGAAAGGGTCACCCTGATCCCACCTCGCCGAGACCGAGGTCCTCGCCAATTTTCCAATACCGGTCTCGGTTCGACCGGTCCTCGGTCTTCGCCAAGAACCTCGACCTTGCGCAACCCTACTTAAAAGTCAATTTTTGTGTATGAGGGGTGACGTATAAACAAGCTCCACACTGTATATGTAAACCTAACCAGTAGTTTCAGTCAATTTTGTGAGATTCGGAGTCAAATAAAAAGAAATGCCAGTCATAGCACCAGGCAAAGTCAGTCCTCGTATAAGCAACACAACAATAAGAAAATAGGGGAATATCGCACAGAAATAGACAAACTTCCTTGCTTGCGTTATCCCCTTCCATAAAGCAAAATAGACTATCACCCATGAAAGGAACATTAATCCAAGCAATTCCCATTGAATACCTCCAATGTCAGAAATTGTTGCTGTTTGTTTGAGAACACGGCGTCTTTAAAAAAATATTTTTTTCTCGGAAATTTTTTTTAGTATTTTTTTTCCAAAAAAATTTTTAAAAAATTTAAGTCGAAAAAATTTCAAAAAATTTTTTTTCTCAGAAATTTTTTCAAAATTTTTTTTTCAAAAAAATTTTTTTTCATAAATTTTCAAAAAATTTTTTTTTTCAAAAAAAAATTTTTTTCAAAAATTTTTAAAAATTTTTCCTCCTAAAGAAAAATTTTAAAATTCACTCCCAATACTGCTCAACGGAACTTTCGATGCTTAAACCATAGCGGGAAAGATTAGAAGTAATCCGCATAATTTCTGAAGTGGATTCTTTGCCTGTAACACACTGGCCGTTATTCCAATAATTGTTGCAAGTTTCCCCTTTTTAGAGAATAAGTTTATGAAAATTAAAATAAATTTTACAGGGAAATGTAGAGTTAAATGAACTAATCATATAAAAAGTTGCCCAAGAGACAATAACACAAAAATAGGCAATACCTGAAAACATTAATGTAAAGATTAAAAACATCTTACAAAACTTACACATAAAAGCAATCACAACATTGCCGATTCCAACACCTATAGAAAAATTGTATTTTTCCGGAAAAAACATTAACAGCTATGTTTTTCCGGAAAAGAAACAATATTATTTATTTTTCCGGAAAAAAATATTTAATGTTTTTCAGGAAAGGAGAGAGAGGGAGACATTTGGTAGTTGTTTTTCCGGAAACAAACATTTAATAATTATTTTTCCGGAAAGAAACACTTTATAATATATTTGTATATTTGTTTTTCCGGAAGGGAAAACAATTAATTTTCAGGAAAAAAGCATTAATACGTGGCTTTCCGGAAAGACATAATAGTTGTTTTCCGGAAAACATAACACTCCAAACAATATATTTATCTTTACCTTTAAAAATAGGACACATTTTCCACATTTCCATAGCACCTTAAAATTATCAAAACTTATTCCGATTTAATACGAGGACAGATTTACCCCTTTGTAAGTATTGGCCGACTGTCACTTCCATAATAAAAATAGGCACGGCACCAAATACAAAAAACAAGGCATAAACAACAAGAAAAGAGCCTCCTCCATTTTTAAAGCATAAATAGGGGAATCGCCAAACATTGCCTATTTTTTAATTAAATTTTATTTTTTATTTCCTCGGTACCTAATCCAACAGCATATGCAATCATGCTCATTAGAAAGTCAAATTGACCTGATAATTATTTTTAAATCCAAATTTTTTTCAAAATTTTATTTTACCACTCCACTGTCCTCTATCAAAAAGTTCATGCCCCAATACAGAAAGTTTTCGTTTGCCTTTTTGAGGGTGCGAATCGTGCAATAAAGCATCATCCCCATTCGCATCACTTTTTTGTGTTCCTTCTCTCAAGGTTTTATTCTCAGTAGGTTGAAGGCTCTGTTGTTGTTGGGGCTCTTCGCTGCTTGGTACCAATTCGTGACTTTGTCTAGCTCTTGACAACCATTTTTTGGCCATTCAAAATTTTATGGATTTTATCTAAATATTTAAAGTTTTGAATTTAGATGGGAATTTTCCGGAAAGAAACAGTAAATTTAATATGTAGAAAAACATCTAATAAATATTATAGTCTTCCGGAAAAACATCAATTATACTATAATATTATTCCGGAAAGAAAATTATAGCTATAAAACATTTTCCGGAAGAACTAATAAATTTAATATGTAGAAAAACATCTAATATCTAATCTAACTCAAAACATCTAATTTCTTCAGGAAAAACATCAATAATATGTATAATATTCTTATCCTTCCGGAAAGAAAATTAATAGATATTCCGGAAAAACATCAATGTTTATTAAATACATTTTCCGGAAAGAAAATAAACCTGATATTTCCGGAAAACATCTAAGATAATTATAGTTTTCCGGAAAAATATTAATAATGTATTGAATTAATACATAATTATAGTTAAACTATTTCCGGAAAAAAACAATTGATTTTATGATTTAGAAAACATTTAGATCTTCCGGAAAAACATCAATGTTTTTTAAATACTTATATTAATTTTCCGGAAAAAAAAATAATAAATATAGTAGTATACATTTTCCGGAAAATTATAACTTCTAAAATAATTAATTTTCCGGAAGAACATCAATAATGTACATATATAAGTAATACACAGGTTTCCGGAAAGAAAAGTAATTTAATATTTCCGGAAAAAACATGTAATATTCTATTCTTCCGGAAATATATATTATTTTTCCGGAAAGAAAAATAGTTAATAAATATACGTAGCTAAAACAAGTTCCGGAAAGAAAATAAATTTAATATTTCCGGAAAAAACATGTAATATTCTATTCTTCCGGAAAAATATTATTACTTCCTTATAGTTTCAGAAACAAACTTGTTTTAAAAAATGTCTAACAATTTAGTCACGCAATTAAATAAAAGTAATGGCTTTACAAAATTAATGGCTTTACATGATCAAACAAATGTTCCTTAAAGTGTAAATGACAAAAAATAAAAAAAAAGCAAATGCATTATTGTTGCCGCTTATCTCTTGTCCCCTCCTCACCTTCACATCTTTTAAATGATAATTAATTTTAAACGGAATGAAATTGATTTTAATGTGAATAAAAGAAATGAAAAATTACCCCCCAAACAGCTGAGGACTGACATAAAATTAAAAGAAAAAAAATATTTTTAGGTTCGGAGGCTTTTTTCATTAATTATTTTGGGCCTAGAAAGAGTGAAGAAATGTGAATATAAAATTAAGCAACCCAAAAGCGGGAAAGACGTTCCTTATAAAAAAAGTATTGATGACTTTTCCATTTTTGGAGAAAAGACAATGCAAATTAAAAACATTTTCTTTTTCTAATTGAAGACAGCCTGTCTTTTGTTTATTGCAAAGTTAATGTTTTGTTTTTATTAAGAAGTTTATTTGTGGAATTTAAAACATTTTTTTAACAAACAAACAAATTTAAACAATTCCGGAATTTGAACAAAACATCAAACAAAAAATACAAAAAAACATTTAATTATTTTATAATTCTAACTTTCCGGGTAGGAGAAAGGTAACAATTCGTGTCTTTCCGGAAAGAACATCAAAAAATTTATTATTTCCGGAAAACATTCATAATTCTATGTATATATTCCGGAAAACATGAATACAATTTTTTCCGGAAAACATTTATAGTTCTATATATTCCGGAAAACATTTATTATATTTTCCGGAAAACATTCATATTCTATTTTCCGGAAAATATCCATAATATTATTTCCGGAAAACATTCATAGTTCTATGTATATATTCCGGAAAACATGAATATTATTTTTTCCGGAAAACACTCATAGTGCTATTTTCCGGAAAATATCCATAATATTGTTTCCGGAAAACATTATAGTTCTATATATTCCGGAAAAACACAATAAACCTATTTTAAGATAAAACATCTGAACAAATTTTGTATTATTTCCGGAAAAATACATTATTAAATAATTCTGATTTTCCGTAAAACATCAATAATTCTAATATTTCAGGAAAATTATTTTTAAAATAAATTTATTCGATTCATGTTTTTATCAAAAATATTTTTTTTAATTTCTCAGGTTGAATAGATAAATTAAAGTGCGCGATTTAAAAAATAAAAAGAGAAAATACAAAAGAACAAATAAACAAACAATGGGTGTTTTTAAAGTTTTACTATAATGATTTGCGAAAAATACTTACACACATTTTTAACTATTTAGATCTTCATCTAAAGTGCCTCTAAAATTTATTTTTTTTCTTTAAAAGGACTGTCTTTTATTTATTTTCTTATTTTTTAAAAATTTATTTTGAAATTGTTAAGAAAGGAATACATGGATTTTTGTCTTTTAAAAATATTTTTTGTTTGTATATTTAGAGTACTCTAAGGGAAAAAATAATAAAAAAATCTGAGAGGTAGAACCCATTGTAGATAAAAATAATATTTTTGATTGACTGTTTAAAAGAATAAAAATGATTCAAATTTAGTAGAAATGTACCTCAATTAAGATAGACCTTAGGAATGAAATATTTATATTTACAATAGAGGTGTATCCTAAATAGAGAGTAGCGTTAGGTAGCCCTGCAAGTCAATGCCCAATTGAAGTTTAAAAGTATCTTAATGGTATCTTAATTAATGGGGGTTTCTTATAATGAGGTTAGGCTGTATAATAGAGCTAGTCATACGTGAAATCTGCTAATACACCTCCACAATACCACGTAACTTTTATTCATACGTCAGATAAATTCGGTCCCAAGAGTGTCGTTTTAGTTAGATTCCACATTAATCTAATTATAAGTTATTTCCACAACATAATGTTAACTTAAAAAAATAAAAAACCAACAAAAAATATAAGGAAAATTTAAAATTAAATAGAAAGAACAACGCTAATGCACTCTTCTAATATTTTTTTGATAAAATACACACAATGGGTTGGCAATAATTTTAAGAAGAAAATTTAGATTAGAAAAAGAGTGTGAATCAAAAGAAAGTCAAAAAATTTTTATGGTCGCTAAACATTAAAAAAATAAGGAAAAACATTAAAAATAAAAAATGCATCATGGAAAGTTAAAGAAAAAATTTTTGGGAGAAGAAGGAAAGAGATTACTCAAAAATCAAGGGAGGAACGCTTTAATTCAAATAACCCCGTTTTGTCTGTAGAGTGTTCACGTGGAATAATCGGCTAATTTTTAAATGGAAAAAGTACACATTTGTATTTTTAAAAATATTTTTTTAATGTAAAAAATAAAAGTGAAATAAAAGTGTAAAAATGGGCAAAAATGAATTAAATAGATAAACTAATAAAAATGGATTTGTCTGCTTTAATATTAAATATCAGAGCAGAAAATCTATTTATTACTAATGCAAAACAAAATGTATGTAAAAACATTTGTTTAAATATGAAAATTATTTGGGGAAATTTTTAGGCGAACATGATTATTCTGCTAAAACATTGTTTGGGGAAAACACATAATTTCCGGAAATATACATATTTATATTTTGCTTCCGGAAAATTTATTTAAATGTTTTAACCCTGCTAAAACATTGTGCTGTAAAACATTGTTTTAAAACATTGTTCAAAAACATTGTTTGTTTGATTACGGAAACATGTTCGTGAATTATGTTTTATATATGTTTTTATGGAAAAATATTTATTTTGTTGTCGAACATTTATTTAAAAACATTTGTTCGGGAAAACATTGTTTGTTTGTTTGGTTGTATTAAAACATTGTTTTTCTCAGTTTTCTGAAACATTTCCGGATAACTATTATTTATGCATGTTTTTCCGGAAATATATATATTTCTATTTTGTTTCCGGAAAATTAATTTAAACATAATTACTTCTAAAAATACCTATATTTCTTTTCCGGAATTCTTATTTAGAGACAATTATGTATATTTCTTCTGTTTCCGGAAACATTTAAATATAATTCCGGAAATATATATTTGTTTATATTACACATCTTTTCCAGAAATGTTCCTTAAAATACACTGCAACATGATTTTAAGATTGATTGGGCAAAAACATATAAATTTAGTTCAAATAAAAGGAGACACGCACTTGAGTGCGAATTGAATATTTATAAAGAAAAATGTGTATAAATTGTGAAAAAGGTTGGAAAATATATTTAATTGCGTTAAAATTTCTTTGTTAAAAATAAGTGGAAAGTTGTTGTTGTTGTTAGTTGTTGTTGTTATGGTTCGCGCACAAAATTAGAGAAAAATTTAGTCACAATTTTGTGTTAAATAATTTTAGTTAATTTATTTTCTCTTTACAATTAGAAGAAAATATATAGGCAGACTTCACCTGTAAATACTTATACTCTTAAGATTTTGGAGGGGTCTTTCAATGAATTTTTCAGCATGGAAAACATTCTTTTAATTTTCTGCAATAAAAGTTGATTACTTAAAATTTATGACATTAAACTATAATCTCGCCTTAATTAAAGAATAATCACGTGAATTTCTTTTGAATTTTTTTGAGCATTTTATTGTTGAATCTGAGATTCTTGCTGTGTTATTAATTTAATTTTAAAGGTATAAAATTTATGAACTTAAAAACTTAAGTTTTTAAGTTTATAGAATTAAAGTTGGGTAATTACTCAAGTTTTCAAGCACAAACTTGATATTTTAAGTTTTTTTTTCACAGACTTGAAAACTCAAGTTTTTCGAACAAGTTTATTTTTACAGACTTGAAAATTCGATAATTCAAGTTTAAACTTAAAATTCCATAGGAAAATTGACGAGTGTTTATATTTTTAGACTTCAGGAAAACAATTCCGGAAGGTTTAAAAACAATTCAGGAAGACTATTATTACAATTGTAAAATCCTTCCGGAAAATGAAAACTAAGGAAAATTGTAAAACCCCAACTCGAAACTTACAAATTGTAAATTGCTAAGGGAACTCTAAAAACATGTTTTAAAACACAAAAATTTGGTTTAATAAATTAGCAACAATTACAACAAAAACATATTTACAAAAACATATTTACAATTATGAGAGAAATTATTATTATTATTTTGGCTTCTTTCCAAGTTTGAAGCCTTTCCCGCTGAAGCCACTCTTCTTGACATCATTGTCCTTTGGTTTAGGGCCGTTAGTGTTGTTGAGCTAAAAAATAAAACTTCAAAACGTCAAATCTCAAATGGTCAAATTCCAAAAATAACCCCAAAATCCCCCCCACCTTCTCCATTTCCTTGACCAATTTATGTGCCTTATATCCCTCCCTTCTCATAAATGTTAGTTGTCCAGGCTTGTAGTCCTCATCAATTTCAGGCTCCATTTTGTGTTCATCCTAAAAATAAAATTTGAAAATTAAAAAAATTTTTTCTTTCTTACAAAAATAGCCGTTTCTGTAAGTAGCTTGTAATCATCAAAATCCACCTTCAAATCACAATTTGTAATTTTAGCTGAGGTAGTTGGTTCTAGTGCTGTAACAATAAAGCGAATCTCGTCCTTGTTGTACTGAAAATTTTTATTTTTTTGAAAAAAGGGGTTTTCGCCCAAAATGTTAAAATGTCAACTTTTCAAAATGGCCAACTATCAAAGTGCCAACTTTCAAAACGCCTATTTTTCAGAATGTCAAATTTTCAAATCGACCAATTTCTAAAACACCCGTACTAAAAGGCCCACATTTCAAAACGCCCAACCTTCAAAACGCCTAATCGTCAAAACGTCAATTCTCAAAACGCCCATTTCTACATATAAGGCCATTTTTCAAAATGTCAAATTTTCAAAACGCCCAAATTCAAAAAACACCCCCCACCTCAATAGCAATTTCATCCCCAACAGACAAGCACTGATATTTACTCAGCTGCACTTCAAGCACACGTCGAACCTCTTTGATATTTTCGTCGTTAATAATGGAGAGCACTCGCTTAGACAGAATCGGCTTGAATCTTGCAAAAGTTGCAGTTTTCAGCTCGGGTCTTACATATTCAATCCAGATAGGATAACCGTCATCCAAATTCAATTGTCGCATCATCTTAAATGTGAAAAAAAACAAATTTTTGAGTAAAAATAGGGCATTTGACCAAAATGACATTTGACTGAAAAGACATTTGACCGAAACAAAAATTAGTTTTGATTAAAAATTCAAGTCTCCTTACCCAAGGAGGCAAATAACATTGATCTTCGGGAGCTTCATAATCCAGCACACCACAGTACACTTTAGAAGGGTAAGGATCAATTCCTACTAGCGGTTGTTCCACAGGAGTAATTTTATATTGAACCACCTTCAGTTTGAACAGACCATAGAGAAACGGCAGAATGTGTGTGAAGGATGGAGGAAGTGAAATCTGTAGAAAAACGAAATTAATTCGAAATTTCGTCAAAAATTTCGAAACTCGAAATTTCGCAAAATCTACGAAACTCGAAATTTCGAAAAATCACGAAACTCGAAATCTCGAGTTCTCCCTGTTTTCCTTACCTTTCCACCATATACAGCATCCCGAATTGCAGAACGACTCAATTTTGGGTGTTTTTCCATGGAGTAACAACGCAAAAATGGAGGCACTTCCGGAAAAACCATAACCGCCTGTCTGGCCAATTCCTCATGTTCTTCTTCACTTTCTACGGCTAGTTCTGCTGTTGAGAATATTGAAGCATTATGAGCTTCTGCTGATCTTGAACGGCGTTGAGAAGAATGTCGGTGAGAATGGCGATGAGGATGTGCCGAAGTTGATCGATGTCCATGTCTGGTACTGCTCGAAGTTGTTGCATTACTGAAAAGAAAAATTTTGATTTTGCGGACTTTTGCGGATTTTTATTTGGAACTTGCGGACTTTTGGGGACACTAAGGAAAATCCCCTAAAACGAAAAGGATCTCTACCAACCTTGTTGAAGGCTTGCTGGTTGAAGGCACTGGAATAGCTACAGCTACCGCTGTTGTTGTTGCGACTGCTGTTGTGCTTTCTGTGACCGCTGTTGTTGCCGTTCTTGTGTTGTCGTTATTTGCAGTATTCCCAGCTTGTCCCACCACATACTCAGACACTTCATACTCCCTCACAGCGTTGGATTCAAAGCCACCAATAACATATTCTACGAGCGCTGTTGGTTGAGGTTGAATGTAGGTTGAATTTGCCCTTTCTGTTGGTTGGGAATTGACCGAGACACATTCAAACGAAGGAGACAGCATTGTTGAACAGTCCGGATCGGAACTAGAAGCTGTAAAAATTAAAAGAAATTGAGAGGAAAATTAAAAAATCCTTACCAGTTTCAACAGAATACCACCAATTATAACACCGATCCCTCAGATGCTCAATAAAATCGAAGAGAACCAGCTTGGAAAAATAGTTGAGAAAACAGCACGCGAAATGGAGAGAACGAGAAAAGTTGTTAGAAGTATCCGGTTAGAAGTTTCCGGAAATGAGATGCTTTTATAGTATTCTGTTCTGGTAAGACGGAAACGTCGTCAATCAAATTTATTTTTAAATTATTCTCACAAATCTTATATCATTCGAAAGCTATTGATAAAATCTATCTTTTTCCCCAACTGGACAGACCTAGTCTGATAACTCAGTAAAAAGCTACAACCCGTAAAGTGCAACTAACTAGTCCCTTTGGAGTCGGGATTGCTTCGGAGCCTTCGGGGTTCGGGTCTGGGTTTTTGCCAAAAAATCGTCGGTGTTCGGGGGTCGGGTTGATACCCTATTTTTAACAGAGGAAATAAAATTAAACAAAATTTTATTTTTATCATGTCTTTTTAAATTTAAACAAAAAAAAGTGAAAAATGCAAGCAACGAAAAATAAAATTGAAAAATGGTAGACATTAATATCAGTTAAAGTAAAATTTAGAAATTATTTTTAGAAAATTTTTGTATAAAATATTCGTTTATTTAAGGTTCAGAGATATGATTTTGGTGTTTCTACTTTTTGTTTAGCTTCTTACGTAGTAGCTTCCAGTGAAGGAATGTGTTTGTCTTTCAAGTACCTTTCTTCTAAAAAGTGTATTAATTAAAAAGATAGTTATTCCACAGAGATAGAAATTCTGTGGCTCTGTGAAAAGAACCACAGATACTGTATTTATTCTAATATAATGGCCGCCATTCTATTCTTCGATACCCCCAAAAAGGGGTCATTCTATTGGAGAGGCCATTTTATTAGAATAAATACGGTATTTCGATTTTCCACATAAACTTTCGTCCGCAGAATCTGCGGCATTTTCCACAGAATATGAATTTGCGGGCGCCGGAATCTGTGCCAGCAGAATTTAAGAGAAATAGAATTTCCCCAGAATCTGTGTTCTGTGCACAGAATGCAGAATCTGTAGTGGAGAGAACTAGGCCCCAGACCGGGTGACATCCTAACATTCCTAATACACCCACCTTAACAACACTATGAGGTCCTTTAGCACCAGCATGAGAGCCTTTTCTAACATTTGGTTGTTGTTGAATTGTTCTGTTGCTTAAATCAGAGCTTTTCTTAATCAAAGATTTGGCCGGGATAGGGGCGGAAGGTTGTTGTTGCTGATTAGATATTTGGATTTTGTTTAGTGTTTTTGAGGAGGAAGCTATTCTTGGAAGGTTTCCTGAGGTTTCTCTTCCTCCTCCCACAATCACTGACGTTCCCCCAGTCCCTCCTTGAAGTGGCTGTTGTTGTTGTTGTTGTCCTCTACCCCCTCCTCCCTGTTCTTTTTTATTCCCAATCGAAGTTTTAGCCATCATTTGATAATCAGAATTGTTCAAATCAGAACAGAAAGCAACCCCTTTAGGTCTAGAATGAAGTACAGGTTCTGTTGTTTGTGGGGCTGGTTGTAGGAAATTGGAAGGGACTAAGCCTCTAATTCCGTTTAATTCGCCCAAGTAAAACCCGTCTTCATCCATTGGCTTTAAAAATGAGGGAAATTTTTTAGGGAAAATAATTTTTAAAATTTACCCCAAAAATAGTAATCAAATCTCCCTGTCGAAAGCTTAATTCAACTTGTTCTGCATCAACTAAAAAAGAGAAAATTGGTAAAAATAAAGTAAGGAAAGAGTTTGCAAAAGTTTAGCCATCGGGCAGGATTCGAACCTGCGACCTCCTCGCAGTTATTGCTAGGCGCTTTCGATCACCAACTACAGGAGCTCTCCCACTGAGCTACCGGAGCCTGTCTTTTTCCTTTTTAGATTGTTTAACCCCCGCCTAAGCGTTTTAAATGCTCTATTTAGGTAAATCGTCCTTAAAGTAAGATAGTAAAGAATGTAGGGGAAAACGACTATTTTTCAGTTCCAAGGGAATGTTTCTGGAAGGTATAGACAAAAAATTAGAACAGTCAGGAACCCCAGACCTATTCAATTTGTTAATACAAATTTTTACCATTAGGACTTAGATGCCTCGAATCATAGTCATATTTAGCTATCATTAATTGGCTCTGAATTCCTCTCAATTGTTGATATTCTCCCCCTCCTTGTTGTTGTTCATCATAAGAAAACCCATCATCCTGTTGTTGTTCTTCTTCATCTAGCGAAGTTTTTTGTTGTTGATAGTATTTGGAGTTGTTGCTATATTGTTGTTGCTGATATTTTGAAATTTCTGCCATTTGTTCTTCTTCCTCTTTAGTAGACGATTCAGGAATCATTATCCTCTTTTTCTCCCTTCCTTGTCTAGTTCCTCCACCATTTACTTGAGGAGAACGATAACGGAGAGCGGCATTTTCCTTTTCTCTACCCACAACAACACCCCCACTAGTTGTTTTGACATCTCCAAGGTTGGGCAGATTTCTCTGTTCAATTGGAGCTCCAACCCCAACGGTTGCTCCACGATACTCGGGAAGTTGTCTTCCTCGTCTTGCTGTTCTCTCAACGTAAGGATCGGGGTAATACAAAGGCTGAGAGCCCCGTCCTGGTTCATAATCTGCTTGAACGGCTCCATGGTAGTTCCCATAACGTCCTTGGCTTTCTGTGTGCTCGTAACTCCTTGACTTGATTGAACCTGTAGGAACGGTATTTTAGCTAGGAAATACAGTAGACCTCACTATAGTGTACCTCCGCTATTGTTTAGGTAACTGGGAGTGATGGCTGCCTAATCGTTATCCCTCTATTTAAGGGGCGCGCCGAAATTTGCGGATTTTAATTTGCGGATCCGAACTTTGCGGACTCGAATTTTGCGGACCCGAACTATGCGGACCCGAATTTTGCGGATCTGAGATTTGCGGACCAAAAATTTGCGGACCGACAATAGAGTCTACTGAACCTTAGAAATTTCAAAAATTTTAGCCTGCGGCGTTAATTAGGATAAACTCAGGCATCATGACCTTATGAAATGGCCATATAAATGATTTTTAAGGAATTTTCTCGATTATCTTGATTATGAAATAATTTTAAGATAAAAAATTGATAAAAACTTTGAAAAATCAAGAAAAAATCTTGAATCAGGTACGGATTATGGTAAGCTCTGCCGGAATCCTCGAAAAAAAAATTTTTAATTTTTCCTTTTTACTCAAGTGTCGGTCTTAAAATCTTGGTTCCGCAAAGATCAGGTCCGCAAACTTCGTGTCCGCAACCTTCGGGTCCGCAACTTTCGTTCCGCAAATTTCGGGTCCGCAAAGTTCGGGTCCGCAAAATTCGGGTCCGCAAAGTTCGCGCCACGATTTAAGGTACACTTCATTATTAGATACAATTTTTAGACCCTCAAAGAGGTATCTTATACATAGTGAGGTTCGATTGTAAAAAATATGACCCTTACCCCATTTCATTCTACGCTGACTGGACGAAATCCCTCCAGCCCAAGGTTGTTGTTGACCACCCTCTGGCATAGAAGTCCCGGCATGTTGTTCAGCGGCCAGAAAAAGGTCGTCTTTAGCAATTTCAACTAATTTGTTGAAAGGTACAAATCCATAACGACCTCTAGCTTCAGCCCAAAAGAAGCCGTTCATGTCCACATCCCCATAAACCTTAATAAGTTGGTGTCTTCTAAAAAGCAATTCTTCATTCATTCCCCCCATTCTAGGCTGATGATCCTGAATAGCTACAAACCAACGGCTATTTATTTCATCTCTTCTCAGGGGCCTTAAATCTGGTTCACTTCTAGTACTTTCTGGGGGTTGATGATGTTGTTGTAAAAAATTTGTTTTTAACATTTTCTTGGCTATTTGTGAAGGAATTGAGGAAGGGAGAATGTTATTATTTGAAGCTCTACTTTGCAAAAATGAACGGGAAGTTGAAGGTGCTGCAGAATGTAGTCTTTGACGTTGTTGATGTTTTTGTAGATAATTCTGCTCCAAAAAGTATAGAGTGCTGTTGGGTTGCTGGGTATTTCCGTTGTTTTGGTCATTTGTTGATGTCCCATTTCGAGGATTATAATAAGTCTGCAAATGAAATTTTTAAAATACGAACATAAAGTAGTGCATAAGTAACACAGGGTAGTGCGTAGGGAACTCGCGGTGGTGTGTAGGGAACGGAGTCTTTCTTATGCATAGGTAGTTCCTTGTGCGTAAGGAACATGGGGTGGTGCGTAAAGAACATAGGGTAGTTGGTAAGGAACTTAGGGGATAAGAGTGGTGCGTAAGGGACATAGGATAGTGCACAAATAAACACTTATGGTTTCCGGAACCCTGTTGCGTGCAATTCCAAAAGTTCTACCTTATCCAAAGTTTTTGGATGAAAAGTAAAATATTGTTGTTGTTGATAAGAGCTTTGTTGTTGTTGTAAAGGATCAGTAACATTTGTAAGTGGAGCTGGTTTTTCCTCCCATCTGTTAATGTTGTTTTGTAAGGAGGTTGCCGATGTATTTTGTTGGTATTGTTGTTTTGTTGGTATAATTAAAAGTCCTTTTGGAATTTTATTTGGGGAAGAATAATTTTTTTCAGAGGAAATGAGTCGATCTTTAAAAAAAATTTTTAATCCAATAAACGCCATGAGCAATTATGTAGAATATACGTTCCCTTTTCTTCTCAAACGGTCAGAACTCATTATAAGGTATCCACTTGAAGTAACTTATAGTTCCGGGGTCAAGTCCTAGTTGTCTTTCAGGGCTGTGCGCCAAAATTTTCGAGTGGAACGCCAAACGCCAAAAACAGGCCAAAAAGACGCCAACCTCCATAACGCTCAGCCCTGTTATCTTGGGGTCAAGTCTGGCATTGAATCTTGGGAAATTTTCAGTCTTGGACAGCTGGGTACTTTAACAGCTCCAAGGAGTATAGCGAAGTCTAATACTTATAGAAAAGCAAATTCTCCTACATATTATTTTACCTGAAGAGTAGTAAGGCAATGAAGAATTATTTTGCATAATGACGACTCCTTCCCTCTCATTTGTCGTTCCATTTCCACCACGAGGTACTCGAACAACTTTAGAGTCAGCAGAAACATTTCCTTCTTTAGTTTTAGTTCTGACAGTAATAAACATTGGAGGGTCATCAGCAAAATCAGAAAGCCTCAACAGAACATGATCTGCTGTTGACCCGGGGATTTCAGCAATACATCGACCGTCTGCATAGACTAAATAGCTTTGAACTGCTGCACGTGAGGGAGGCCTTGGCTTTAAATTTAGAAAATTTTTTTTTGATACTCTTTTCTTGTCCTCCCATATACCTGTGAGGAATTTGGTTTCCAAGAGACAAGCAAAGTTCCAGGCTGGGGCCCATTTTCTGCTCTAACCTCTAAAGGAGGGTCTGGAAGGCCAACTAAAAATTTTTAAAATTTCAAATTTTTACAGAAAATTTTTTTTACTTTTAGGCAACGTTTTAAAGTCTACACATCTCTCTACAGGCCTCTTTTCTAAAACAGCGCGGGGATGTTTTGTTCTAACAGAGAGACGATAAATTGTTGAGGGTGTAAGGCCGTTTATTTGAACCTGTAAAACGTTAAAAAACACTAATTTAATCAAAACAGACTTGAAAGACAGCAGGCGGACAAACGCCAACTTTTATTGCATTTAAGAGAATTATATGTTCGGTATTGCTGTTTGAAGGATACCAACTTAGTTGTGTTGATGTTGGGGTTAAATTGTTTACACTAGAAAAGAAAGATTAAAACACAAGTTGGGAAACAAGTTTTACAATTCGGTGTTTGTGTTTTACAATTTTTAAACAAACAAAACAAATCAGAAAATTAAATTATAAAATTACAAAACGAGAGAAAAAACCAGAAAAATCAGAAAAACCAAAACATTATGGGAGGGAGAGATCAGAATAAAACAGGTTTTACAATCATCAGAATAACAAGTTGTAAAACAAGTTTTATAATTCAAACATTTAGTTTTGTTAATCTCTTTGTGTTTTACAATTTTTAAACGAACACCAAAACAAAAATACAAACACAGCCAAAATATTATTGATATTATTGGCAAGAAAAACCAGAACAAAACAAGTTTGTAAAACATGTTTTACAATTTTTTACAATCAGAATAATTTTGTATTTTTCTCTGAACAAAATCAGAAATTGTAAAAAAGACACAACAAACAAAACATTAAAAACACAAAAACATTGTTTCAAAAACACAAAACATTGTTGCGAAAACACAAAAACATTGAAAACACAAAAACACACAACAATCAAAACATTAGAAAACACAAAAACATTGTTGGAATATTCTAACTTTACACATGTTTGTAAAATGTTTTTAAAAACCTACCGAACATGTTGTGGAGCAACGGGGGACTCTAAAAACAAAATACAAATGTTTTTTAACACAAATGTTTTAAGAACATACCAGAACCTACAGCCAACGTACAGGCAGCATCAGGGCTAGTTAACCCATCCGAAGTAACTGAGCGTACAGAAACATTAACAAATTTATCTAAATCCAAGTCTTCTAGCAAGGCACGGCACTTGAAAGAACCGGGCACAACTGCACATATTTGGTTATTTGAACAGACCTTTTTTAAGGAAAAATAATTTTTCAAAATAAACAAAAATGCCTGATATTGGCTAATTGTTTGTTGATGTAGAGGAATTCCACCCCCACTTTCTGGTGGCAACCAAGAAATGAGCAAAGAACGGGAAAGACGTCTTTCTACTTGTAAATCACGTGGATAGGGAATTCTTGGATTGTCTGGATGTTTTAGTTCTTGCACCGTAATTTTGCTAACGTCGGTAGGGGGATAAGGGCAAACCTAAAAATTAAAAAATAAGCCGAAAAGTTCAAGAAAAATAAAGGTTAGAGGGGTAAAGAGGAAAATGATGGTGTGCGCCAAAACGCTTGCTATAGGTATTCAAGTTTCACAATTTCAAGTTTTAGATTCCAAGTTTATTTTTAAGCTTTAAGTTTTGTTTTTACAAATTCAAGTTTTATTAGTCAAGTTTTACAATTCCAAGTTTATTTTTTAATATTCTAACATTTTTACAATCCAAGTTTTACAATTCAAGTTGTGTTTAAATAATTCCAAGTTTTACAATACCAAGTTTAATTTCAAGTTTATTTTTTCTCCTACTTTGTTTTTCACAAATTCAAGTTTTAATATTCAGGTTTTGTTTTTACAATTTCATATTTTACAATTCCAAGTTTTAATTTTAAGTTTTATTAATGTCTAACCGAATCAGGTTGCAACAAATGTTTTTGTTGTTTCTCTAATTCTGTAAAATCGTGTCTAATTTGCGCTAAATGTTGGGGAACAGACAACACAAAAGAGGGAGAGTCTACTCTATTAATAACAAGTGGAGATTGTTGTTTTAAATTAAAAATTTTATTATTTTGTGTAGCAGCATTTGTTGTTGTTGTTATTGTTGATGTTGAGGGGATTGACGAACAACAAAAATTTTCTTCTATTGGGACAAATGTTTTTGAGGTTGAGGGTTGTTGGAGGGAAGTCTGTTGAAGAAGATTGGACATTTCCTCGTCTGATACCCTCTGCACAAAATTTGAAGGGACTAGACCGGCACGATTATCCAATGTTTCTCCCCAATAGAAACAGTCTTCGTCCATCGGGCCGTGCACCAAAACTAATTCTCCAGGTTGTAATGCCAACTGATAAAATGATTTTAAAAGATTATTTTTATCACTTCAAGTCTTCGATGTGCGCCAAAATATTTTTTTCAAAACGCAAACTTTTTTGGCGTTTTATTAAAAAATATTTTTGGCGCACATGTCGAGAATTAAATAATTTATCACAAAACCTCAACATGTGGATTCTCGTTTGGTGAATCTCGAATTGGCAAATATTGGAATGCAGCGCGGAATAGACTGAAAAAATTTTAAAAAAATTAATGTTGAGACGATATTTAAGTTTTAAACCCAAAATAAAAATGTTTTCCCGCAGAAGGGTTCGAACCCAGACCCCCCGGCCACAGGAAAAACAAAAACTATCCCACTACACCAAAAAAAGTTTTGGCGTTTTTAACCTCCTAAAATCAATTTTGCGCACACCCATTACAATATTTGAGTCTTAACCCAAAATAAAAATGTTTTCCCGCAGAAGGGTTCGAACCCAGACCCCCCGGCCACTGGAAAACCAAAAACTATCCAACTACACCAAAAAAAGTTTTGGTGTTTTTAACGTCTTTAAATCAATTTTGCGCACACCAATTACTGTATATATTAATTTACAACCACAAAATTTATTTTGAGTTATTTAAACAATAAAAAAGCGTTAAAGCTATCACCCCCGCCAAACATTTCTTTTCCCTTTTTTCCCAAATTGCATTGGCTAGAGTCATTTTCTCATTTTTATCCTCATATCCCCAAGGGAGTTTTAACCAAAATAGATACCAAAAAAAAGTTTTTTTCTATTGTGTTAGTTTAGGGTAAAAAAAGGAGGGATTGAATTGCAAAAAAAAGGAAAAAAGAGTGAAGACAAGGAAGCTTTTTAATATACCCATCACCCAAAGTTTTTTAGCCCCCTAATTCTTTGCTATCCTAATTGACTTTGGCACACAAAAATATTTTTTGCTGCAAATTGGAAAAATAATTTGGTAAATTTTTTATTGGAAAAATAGTAAATTTTGTCAAATAGCAGGTTTGGTATGCTATTAGAGACCAAAATTGTTAGCCATTAGAGTCTGGGCTGATTGGGATAAAATTACTAAGGCATTAGTCTTGGGCAACAATTACTGTATTGCCTAAGATAAGTTCATGGGGCTCTATTTTTCAACTACCTCCAAAGTGGGCTTCTAATTAAGGGGGTAAGGCTTATTTTTGGAAATAAAGTAACCGTTCTATTGTCTATTAGAATCTGTTGAATTTAAGAGAGAAAGGGTTACCTAATCAACACTAGAGATCGAGCTGGGTCTGGGCCAAGGCCTGAATTTTTCCTGTACCTAGAGTCCAGGCCCATGCATTTTTTTACCTTCCTGGGTTTTTCCTGGACTACAAGCCGAGGATCCGACCCAGGTCAATAAATCAAATTCGGAGTCCAAGAACAGGCCCAGGCTTTTCAAAAATTTTCTATCTCTAATCAATACCGTCTATTTAATAAACCACCATTATTGGGATAACATTTCCAGCCCCAAGGATGTATCTTACAACTAGTTCTATTGTAGTTCACTTAACTAAAAATCAAGAAAACTACCTGGAATTAGGCCTTGTATTGAGCAAAGTTTTAAGCAAGGCAGAAGATAAATGCTGATGATCCCCCGCATTAGGGCCACCACGCATTACCGTTTAAAAACTATTTAAGTCTAGGTAGTTTAAACTAGCCACCTAAGCGGCTATTTGGCCGCCATTGGGCGGCCAAATAATAAAAAAACAATTTTGCCTTTAGACTTGTAATGATGGGCAAAAAGGGAAGAGGGATAATAAAAGATTAATATATAAATAATTCTGACGTAAAAATACAACAAAAATTGTGTTTTCCCAAAAATGGACTAAAAAAATTAATAAAAAATAAGCACAAGATCGATCCACATATTAAGCGAACGTTTGTGTTGCGGAAAAGCGTTAAAAGTCTCCTAGGCATTTGTAGTAAAAAATATATAAAAATGCCGAGAGGTGGTGAAGTAATGGCATAAAACTGTGCTGAGAGTGGTGGTTGGCAGCAAAAATAGAGAGAAAAAGAGTAGAAGGAAAATAACGAAAAATGACGCGGCGGTACTTTGCTTTGACTCATATCGGCATAAAAAACTATAGAGGAAAAGCAAGACATCTAGCTAGGTGTAGAATGCCCAGTTGGAAGAAAATGCTCAAAATGTCCAGTTAAGGTAACTGCTCGAAATGTCACTATAGGGGAAAAGCAAGACAGCTAGCTAGGTGAAGAATGTCCAGTTGCAAGAAAATGTTCAAAATGTCCAATTGAGGAAAAGATGACAAAACGTCCAAACAGGAAGATATAAAAGTCTTACAGGAAAAAGGTCTCAAAATGGTCAAGCAAAAGAAAAATGGCCAAAATGTCCAATAGAAGTATTGGACATCAAAATGCCCATCTGACGAAAATAGGACAAATTGTCCCTCTCGGCCATATGGGTATTTTCTACTTATGGCAATCCAGTTATTGGCATATACAGCGTGTTAAGGGCACAGAGAGTTGGCACACTTATTAGCGTTAAAGCAAAAAAAAGCCAGAGAGGGGGAATCCGAGTAATGAGCGTTGTCGTTGTTGTGGATTGAGTAGAAGAAACATAAAAGGGCGGCAGCGCCAAAATCGACGGTTTCTTTTGGGTTCTGCAGACAATCAGGGAACGGTGCTAAAAAATGTATGTATTGAAAGGGAAATTGGGGGGCGTTAAAGGCAGCTGAAAATGACAAAAATGTTTTGAATGGCTGCAATATTGCCATGGTAAATGTTAATAAAATAAACATAAAAATATTGAGTAAAAACATTTTTTAAATATTTAGAAACATGGAAATAAAAATCCGAGATATCTAAAAATAGTGGGATAAAACGAAATTTTGTTAATATTTTAGTTTTAAACCAAAATAAAAATATTTTCCCTCAGTGGGGTTCGAACCTTGACCCCTTCACAGCGGAAAACTCGGAGCGTTCCAACTACACCAAACAGACAACCAACCGGAAATAGTTGAAAAACTTTATTGTGTTTATACAAAAATAATTTTCTGGCAGAGTTGAACATTTTCCTTTGAGATAAATTTAAGTTGACTATAAAAAATATTGTAGAATTGTTATAAAATGCGTTAAAATTTTTGTAGATTTTTGGCATAAATTTTTTGTATTTTTAAAGAGACAAAATTATTTTTTTATTTTCATTCTTTATTTTTTCTTCCTTTTCCCTCTTTAGTATCTAGAACCTCCATCATCGTAGTATCGTCTATGCGGGCTTCTTCCTTGTCTAGCAGCATAGTCTTCCGCCTCAGTTTGGACAGGGATACGTCTTCCAGAGTTTGGGGAGTATGTGTAGCTGCCACCTTCTGGGCCGTAGTAAGCTCCGCCATAGGGCTAAAATTTTGAAATTTATATAGAAAAAAGATTTAAGGAGAAATGCTTGATATTCCAAGATTTTTCCAGTTCGGGGTCGAATTGGAAAAACAATAGTCTTAGTTCAGTAGGAGAATCCCGCCCACCTCCTCCCCTCGGTCCCTAATTGGGACCCATTTTCGAGACTAATTGAAGACCATTTTCCCCATATCAGGCAGAGTCTGACTCATAAATTGCCCCATAACTACCCTTCCATTTAGATACTCATCTAAATTTATTTCATTTGGTCGAACAGGAAATTTAAAGAAAATATTGAAAGAAAATTCTTGGTTTTAATAGATTTATATAAATTAGTAATCTTTAAAGAAATTAAAAAATTGGCCAGAAAAGTGTAGAGTTGCGACGCAACGGAATTTTTGAGAGTCTAAAGAAAAAGAGGGGGAATAACCCCTTTTCTCTCCCAAAAAATCTGCAGCGCCGCAATTCTCGACACATAAAAGCAATTAATTGATAAATAGAAATCACTAGAATTACTAAAATGTGTAATACGTTTTTGAAAGAAAAATTAACAAAAATAAGGGAGGGCGTGGAGCAAGGAGAGGATCAATCTTCTTTTTCTCTTTCTGTGCCTGCTGGTGCTGACCGGCCTTTTTAAGAATGCGCGTCATTGGTTTTGCGGGAATTGAAGAGGGGAAGAAGAGAAGAGAAAAAAGGATAGAAAGGGTTGATCGGCAATATACTGATTGCGGTAAAAAAGAGAAAGGATTTAATCAGCAATTATTAAGGGAGAGAGAAGGAATGAAGAAAAAAGTTGCGCATTTCCCTTAATTTTCCAATAAATTGGGTTTAAAAATTGTAAAAATATTTTTAGAATCAATAAGAATTGAGTTTTATATTAAAAAACAATTTTTCGATAAAATAAAAAATGTTTTCCATCACCGGGATTCGAACCCATGACCCCCCACAGTGAAAACACAAACACTTCCGACTTAACCAAAAAGCAGCAATCTTGTTAAATTATTATTCTGAGAGTATAAGTGTGCGCCTTAAAATTTTATAACGCCAAAACGAAAATTTTCATTTTGGCTTAATTTTGGCTTTCATTTTTGGCGCACATCAAAACCAGGATTCATTAAAGATGATTTAAAGAAGATTTTCAAAATTAATTTCAGAACGCCAAAAAATATCAAAATAATTTATTTTTAATTTGCGTAAAAAATAATAACGCTAAAGGCTATTTTATAAAATAATATAAAATACTAAAATGCGGTTAAATATTGAAGGGCAATGCGCGAGAAGAGAAGAAAGACACAAGTGTTTATTAAAAAGTAAAGGAATTTTTGCTCGATGAAAAGGGGGGACTTGCATGGAATTTTATTTCGGCGTTTATATTGCTTGTCAAAACTGCTCATAAAGTCCATCGATCAAAATTAGGCAGAGAAATCTCTCAGAAAATTTTTTTCTTCTTTTTTCAGTTTATTTATGTACTCTACTGTTTAGATAAACCTTGGGAAACGTCATTACTTTTAGCAGAAAATTATCGTAAGTCTTCAGTTTAATAAGTCTACCGTAAAGAATGGACCTTTATTTTATAAGACTAGGATCCACTTTTAGCAGAGTGGGTAGGTTTTTAATAGAAAGGCTTTTATTAAAAGATGGGCCACTATTAGAGAGAGGGTGGACTTATTAGAAAGTAGACTACTACAAGTGTTTTTATTAGAGAGGGGCTAAAATTAGAGTGGGCAGGCTACTATAGGATAGCCTAGGAAATATATCACAGATCTACCTGATGTCCAGGAGGGTAGGGATGCCTAGAATCATATTGGTGGTGAACAACAACATGGTGTTGCCGCATTCTTAAGAATTTGGCCAAAACGAGTATCCAAAGGGAGATCTAGTTTAAAAAAATATTTTTAGATGGCAATAGCTGGATATTTAAATCACGCAAAGCCACGCAATTACATAGGGAACGAATTAGGGCTGTGCGCAAAAGTTTTCAGACGGCACGCCAAACACAAAACAACATTTTCCAAACTTTTTTCAAGAATCTGAGCATACTTTTTGTGTAGGGCTGAGCGTCATTGCGTTTGGCGTCCGATTTTGGCCGATTTTGGCGTTTTGCGTTTGGCGTGTTTTAAAAATATGAAAAATTGACGTTTATCGTTTGGCGTTCCTCAATAAATTTTTGGCGCACAGCTCTGATTCAGTGAATTTTCGGATATCTAGAACCGAACCAGTGTTCAGCACGATTCGGTACTGTCGAAACGAATAGGGCTTTTAGGTACTTCTGGTATTGGACTGACGAACCGTATAGTAGAACCTAATTTATATCCAAGCCGAAAAATACTACTCGGTTCTTCAGTTATGTTTGCGTGGTTATGTGAAAATCAAGTTAAATTTTTAAAAAAAGAAAAACATGAAGAAATTGAAGTCCCAAAAAGAAAATTCCTGTAGCAATTCTAGCCAACTGTCCATGATTTAAAATTAAAATTAGTATTGTAGAGACTAATCCACGTATTATATCCAAAGGCATTATTATTAACCAAGGAAGTAATAACCACGAAAAATGGAGACAAATTCCTATTAATACTAGTAAACTTGCAACGATCATTGGAATATAGACACATAAGGCTATTAGTAGGGCTAAGGTGCGTCCTGAAAAATTAAACAAAAAATAAACGTTTAGAAAAAATGGTCTGAAGATGGAATTGACAATTATGTTTTAATCTGCCCCCATTTTGAAAAAAGGAAGCAGGCCAAGTTACCGTAAGACCAAAATACCGCAGAGCTATAACTTCGTTCAGAATTATCAAATCCGGGACGCCTTGGTATGGTTCGATTCAGCTCGTAGAGGCGCATCAAACCATACAAAAGCTCCCGGATTCGATAATTCTGAAGAAAGCGGTACCTTGTGGTGTAACTAAAAACATTAGACCTTTTGATGCTTAAATCATTAATATTATTTTTTGCTTCCTATTTAAAACTGATCGCTAACAAACCTATTTTTAACTATTTTTCAACCAATATTTTTTCAAAAAGTTAATTTTAGAGTTTATTAGTTATGTCATAAAAAATTCCATATTTAAAATTAACAATTTAAAAGGCTTTTTTTGTTATAAATTAGTCACACATTCAGAAACTTGGCTCTTAATGTTTTCCTTTTCCTTAAACAATGAAAAAGCCAAACCAGTTTTTTTTTTGTTTTCTGTTAATTTATGGCAACAATGGCTTTTCACCTTTTTTTATTTGTTTTTTCTAATGGATTTTTCGGAAATAAAAAATCGAATTTTTAGTTTTGGCGTTTTACCACACACGGTTTTTGGCGCACACCCTGATGATATATCTCAATATAAGATACTCCTTGTTGATGAAAAAATAGTGTATTAATAATGAGCTGTATGTTAAATAGAGGGTATCTTATTTAAAAACAATTTTTTGATAAAATAAAAATGTTTTCCATCAATGGGATCAACCACATCAATGGATCAACATCAACCCACGACCTTCTGACAGTGAAAATCCAAACATATCCGACTTAACCAAAAAGACAACTACTGGCTAACTAAATTTAAACGAATGGATCATAAATTTAAGCGTATTTCTGGCTGTATTTAAAAACGAGGTTCGACTGTCATTATTTTAAAAATTCCAAAAAATTCCTCTCACCTCCAGCAGCATATTTCATTTCCTCGGTATACATTCCCAAAGAACAATGGTAATTTGAACTGTCCAAAACCTCAACAAAAGACCCATTCCCAAAAGGGACTTTAATATGTTGATTGATTTTGTCTTGAGCTTCTAATTGACAATTTTGGTAAATTGGAACGTCTCCATTAGTTGCTGTCTCTTGTAATGCCCAAGCAGCTAATATAGCTAATAAGGCGTAGAGAATCTTTAAAATTATTGATGAATTTGGGAGAGGGTTTTTTGTTATGTTAGGGCTGTTCGCCTTTTTTAGATTATGTAGGTATTGTAGGATTTTTTGGGTTAGAGTTTAGTGGCCACTTGACTTTGGACCATTCGTTAGCTTGATAAGTTTGGAAATTTATGATTTTTCTGATTTTTAAAATTTGACTGACCATCCAAAAATCATATGAGCTAACGGGTGATCCCAGACCCATTGGTCATAGGTCCATAATAGAGATCGGTCTGGATCTGGATCCAGTCTGGATTTTTCCTGGATCCAGATCAAGAATCCTGTCCAGGTTACTAACTTAAATTCAGATCCAGGATTTTTGAAAATACCGATTTCTAGTCCATAACCCAGAAAAATGACCTAACCACAACTTTGATTACCTAATTACATGATTTTTTGGCAATTAAGAAATGAAAATTTTTTTAAAAATTTCGAAAAAAAAATTAATTTCAAAAAAGGTTAATAAATCCCAACCAAAGTATAAAGTCCAATCAAAAAAGCCCCAGGCGTCAATCCACAACAGCAACAATGCCGAACGTGAACCTCACATTTTGGAGCAGGCATTCTCCAAAAAAGAAATTCTTTTTTGGATTTTTTTCACCAAAAAATTGATTTCAGAGAAGACGAGTTATAGTGGCAACAAAACAAAACAACCAGTCACAACAACCAGTCAACAACTAAATGGAGAGGAGAGAAGTAAAGCGCGAAAAAAGAAGAAAAATGTGTGAAAAAGAACGAATGTCTATGTATTGAGAGAAAAAGTTAAAGAGAACGGCGAGTTGTTGTGACAACAACACAACCTGACGACTCTTTTATGTGCAGATATGTGCGCAATTAAATTTTGAAAATAATTTGGAATCAAAAAATTGAAAACGCCAAAAATGGCGCACATCTAAGGACAGTTAAGGAGTCAAGGCGGTGTGCGCAAAGAAGGTTAAACGCCAAAACTAAAATTTTTTAAAGTAGAAACGGCAAGGAATAAAATATCGAAATTATCGAAACTCGCTAAAAGAACCATAAGCAATGGGGTGTATTTAAATTGGTGATATAGTAGTTTATTCTTCTGCCTCTTCCCCACCCCCAACTGTACTTGTCTTAATTGTGGTGTATCTTTGTTTACTCTGGAGGTCTCTTGTAGAGATCGGTCTGGATCTGGACCCAGTCTGAATTTTTCCTGGATACAGATCAAAAATCCTGTCCAGGCTACTAACCTAAATCCAGATCCAGGATTTTTGAAAATATCGATCTCTAGTCTCTTGTACCAAAAGAAATAGGAAAAAACGCCAAGTAGAGAAAAATAAACTAAAACGCCAAAAATCAGAACGCCAAAAAATTTAAAACGCCAATTTCCCTTGCGCACATCCTTACAGCCTATTGCCCAACAATTAGCGTTATTGCTGAAGGAACTTCCAATTTTCGGAAAACAATCATTACCACACACAGAAAAATTGTTTTGATATACTTCTCTCTATTTAATAAAGTGTTAATGATTGTGTCAAGAGAAAAAATTTATTGGAGGAGCGGAAATATTTAAAAATAATTTTGAAAAAATTTAAAAAGGACCTAGACCCAATTTTAATAAAAAAAATTAATTTGCTCTCGTCTTATTTTTCAAGTGGAAAAATAATTAATTTAATAAAAAAAAGGAAAAATTATCTGAACTAGAATGGAATTTATTGAAAATTAATTGGGAGAAATGAGGGGAAAATTGGGGGAAATTTCTTATAAAAATGTTACTTAAAATAATTTTATTTTAATTTTTAGTCTTAAAATAATTGATTTAATTTTAAAAAATTATCTAAATAAAAATAATTAAATTTCGAAAACCCTTAAAAAATGGAAAGGAAAGGCCGAAAAAGGAACAAAAAAATTTTTCTCAGAAAAGAAGTGTGGAAATAAGCAATGAAATACGAGACTTGATATAGAGATAAGACGATGTGATCCACGCTGATACATGTGATCACGATGTTCATGCTGCGAAAAATTCACTGGATGTGAGATGGAATAGAACCATCATGGAAAGGGCCCAAACAGAAGCCCAACTGACTGTGTTTCCATCCAACCCGATACACTGCGGTGCATATGTTTATGCACACTAGTTTTTTGTTCATAAGTTTATGCACACTTATTCAAAAAATATGTTCTATATGGCAATCGAAAGCTCTATCTGTATCTCAGTTGACATCTTTCTGCATTTTTCGAAATTCTGATATTTTCGAAAACTTTTCGACCGGTCTAACAGGTACTACATTTTCAACTTTTCGAAGAAATTTTTTTGAGGTCTGTAAAAAATATATGTGATTCTCCTCTAGATTCTACATATAATACAAAAAAATCATCCAAATCGGTCGAAATTCGACCGAGTTATGAATTTTTGAAAATCGAAAAAATACCATATTTTTGCCATTTTTCGTCAAAAAATCGCTTTTTTTCGATTTTCAAAAAATCATATCTCCGTTCCGGAAAAAGATATTTCTAAGCGGTTTTGTGGTAAATACTCACAAAAATATGCTTTATCAAATGGGTTTGTTAAATTTTTTCCGAAAAATTTTTCCGAGGATATGAGATTTGGTATATCCGGTAGATCCGGATTATCTCGGCCAATTTTCATTTTCATGGAAAATGCAGAAACATGTCAACTGAGATGCAAATAGAGCTTTCGATTGCTATAAAGAACGTATTTTTTGAATAAGATTGCATAAAATTATGAACAAAAAACTAGTGTGCATAAACATATGCACCGCAGTGTACTTGGTTATTTATTTTTCCTTTCTATTCTTACTGCCAGTGCAAACACAACAGGCTATATATTAAGGATCCTGCCTAACGAAACCCCCTATTCTCGGTTTTTATGAATCTGGACCCAAGTCGAAAACTACGTGAACTCTAATAAGTTGATTCTTGGGTAGACAAAATGATTAATTTAATAAACGGCCCTCTTTAGAGCCACAAAATTATTAAGAGAGATGAAGACACTATTTCTTGATAAAAGGTTGATCAAGGCACACAAACTTAGCATTCTTATTTTATTGACGTTCAATCTCCTATTCTCGGTTTTCGGGAATCTGGACCAACTCGAAATTTACATGAACTAAATGAGTCATTTTTCTAATACTTATTTATTCAGATGACTATTGAGTCACACGTCCAACTTTTGTATGAAAACATTTTTTATTGATTTCGAATTTTTAAAAATAAATTCAACATCTTACCAAAATTTTAATTATTCCTCTTTTAGACATTTTGAAATTTTTAATTCGCTAAAACCTTTTGAATTAAATTTGAATAAAACAATTTTGGCATAATGTCTATTAATTTTATAGATAATGTAAAAGACATAGAAAGGAAATTGACGGTTTTTGGGCTCCCCTACAAAGGATAGATAAATTAAAGGATAGATGCACTAAAGGATAGATACGCCCAAAAACTATCAAAGGATAGATGCATCAAAGGATAGATTCGCTAAAGGATAGATACGGTCAAAAGCGATCAAAGGATAGACAGCGGAATAGGTCGGTTGAGTCTGGACAAAAATATTTAACCAACAGAATCTTCGCTGGAAAAACTGTTTTTGTACTGCTACGGAGGGTAGGCCGGGCATGGTCTTCGCTACACGGTGGCCGTGCTTCGCTGCGGTCGTGCGTAGCGAAGCGGCGGCCGTAGCAAAGCGGCGGCCGTCGTTCCGCTCGACATTCCCGGCTTGCTCCGCAGCGGCAAAAACTTTTTTCCGCGAATATACTAAAGTAAGAATAAAATAAAAATCAGAACAAACCTGAAATCATAAGAAAAATCAGAACTTGAACCATCAAAAAAGTGCACTTAACAGTTGATACTCAACTTGCCTCCAAACTTTATCTATTTTTTACCCAATTTTAGACGTGTCTATACTTTAATAGATTTTACCCTAATCTATCCTTTGGCGCATCTATCCTTTGATGCATCTATCCTTTAATCGTTTTTTGCCTTATCTATCCTTTAGCAGCTTTTGGCCGCGTCTATCCTTTGATCGATTTTAGCCGTATCTATCCTTTGATTCATCTATCCTTTGAGCGGGCACGCGGTTTTTGCCTTCGTTTTTTTAAATTTTAGTTTGTATTATTTTTTCATTTTTTTTAAATTTTTCTTGTTTTTTTAGAAATTTAAAAATAATTAAATTATGATATTGTCTGCGTCATCATTCTACTAATGCCTACAATAATTTGAGATGGAAAAGTGGATTTCCTCATTTAATGGTGACAAATTCTGGTTCCTAAATGAGTAACTGTTTCGAGTAGTTTAGAGGTTTTCTTTTTAATTCTTAGGGTTTTAAATACTGGGTACTTATGAAGATGGAGGTGCCCTTTCTGCGGACTTTTTTTGCGGACTTTTCTTCCCTTATTTAAATGTTTTACTTGTAGCAACTAACTGTCAACGCCCCTCCCACATTATTTTTCTTACCTAAGATTGTACATAATGGTCAGACTTTCTTCTCCTCTCTCTATTTGCCCTCTGGCATATTCATACAAGAGACATTGATAAAGAGAAGATTAGTTTTATAGTCATACACTTATTTTTTGCCTTCGAAAACAATTTAAACAGAAAAAGAATTAAATAAAATTGATTTGGTGTATAACATTAAGAATTTCTGTGTAAAAACATTACATTCTTACTTACTTATATTTAAAAATATTGAACAACTTAATTAATTTTAATCTTCTCTTTATCAATGTCTAAGTATTGTCTGAATATCCACAACGCAAAATCTGACCATTTTGTACAATCTTAGGTAATAAAAATAATGGGGGGGGGGGACAATGTTTAAAAGTACCCGCATTTCTGTTCCATAATCACATGTTCTTTTTCTGTGAAGCATTCCGAGATCCGTGATCATTGTTGAAATTCAACATCGGGTAATTGAATTTTTATCATACAATTTAGTTAAAGTAAAATTTTTTATTGATTGTAACATTTTGCGGTTATAATGTTTAAAAAACACATATTTTTCAAACTGACATAAAAATTAATCCTTTGACAGTTAGTTGCTACCAGCAAAACTTTCTCAAAGCAAACAACCAAAACTTTAAAAAATACATTTAAAAGAAAGGAAGAAAAGTCCGCAAAAAAAAGTCCGCAGAAAGGGCACCTCCATCTTCATAAGTACCAAATACTGTTTTGTAATGTTTTTGCCTCCCCTCAGAAATGTATCAGGGATGGGTTACCCGAAACTAGATCTTTTTTTAGACTCGGAAAAAATTATGAAAACTTGATCTAGAACTCGAGTTCTTCAAGAAGTTCGAAATCTGTCTTTTTGGCCTCCAAAATTTTACCGAGGCGCTAAAAAAGGAAAATAACTTGCTTTCTAAGAACATCGAACCTACCCGAATTTTTTAGCCCGACCCATCCCTTATACATTTCTGATAATGCAATGATTTGTAGGCTAGGTTTTGGCGTGTAATGATTTGGGCGCTGGTAACGTTGATTCTAAATTTATTAGGTACTTATTGGTGTAATCAATTTAACTTTTTCGAATTTGATGAGAAGGGTATTCTTTTCCTCTATTACACACCCATGTAAATGTAGACAGGATTAATTTTCAAATTAGGTTATAAAAACGTTTATGTCTTAGGGCAACCTTTTATATGAATGTGTGCTTGTACGAGAAAATGCCCTTCTCTACATTTGCCTTCTCTATGATTTTTCCCCACTTTTTGTCAAATACGGATTTTTTTGAAACGTTGGTGGAATAAAAAGTTATCTAGGAAAAACGTTCGGGGGATATTTAACAGTCAAACGTTATCAGCGCTTTAACTCGATCACACCAAAACATTTCCGCGACAATCCATGCACGCCAAAACATGACTACTTCATATTTCTTGGTCTAAATAGTTTAAATTGATTCCTTGTTCGTTGTATTCTGAAGATTGCCTGGCTGCCAAAATTGCCGGGTTAGCCTTCGGTGTTCGGGTCGGGGTTCTTGCCAAAAAATCGTCGGTCTGGGTTGGGGTGATACCCTAGTTTTTAGAAACAACCCCTATTTTTAACCATTGCGATAGAGTTGGGCTAAAATAAACTCGCGACAAAGTGTCCTGTCCGAACGAAAATGAAATAGTAGGGAGGTTAGAGAAAGAGAGAAAAACCATTCATTCAAATTCAAAAATGGCTTCCTTTTTTGCTTGATGTTTTCGATTATCTCTGTTTCCTTCCTTAAATTTTTTTACATTCTCTCACTTGATTTTTAAATTAATTTGTTTTCTTTTTCAGATAAAACATTTTTAAATTTTCTATGATCTCCACTTCAATTTCTTTATTTATTCATTATTCAGAAGATGGATTTGAACTATGGCAATGGTTTTCTAACTTGTGTGAATAATGGATGTTCCAACAAGGTTTAGTTTAAAATTTGGGGTTTGGTTTTCAGAGAATTTTGTTTTCGATTTTTTTTCGATTTTTGATGGGTGAACGGATATGGACGTATGAGGAGTCCATTCGACTCATTGTCAGTAGACGAGCTCTTCGATTGAGCAGTTTTTTACATTTTCAGATTTTTCACCCAAAAATGAGCTTGTATGGTTTTTTACCCTATGGATTTAGATTCGGATCAATATCTGTCTATAGGTATCGGATCAACTTCTCCTATTTCTAGTTCGAAACACTTTACACGTTCATATCCGTCCACGCATTCTGACCATATAGATCTGCTATTATAGCGAATCAGAGGTATCGATAAGTTTTTATAGTAACCCTCATCATCCGATCAGGTTATCCGATCTTTTCATTTCAAATTCGGCTCCGATGGTTGTGTGATTTCTTCAAGCATTCTTGTATTGCTAGTCATTCTAAAAGCTTACTCCTACATAGGTCCGTAGATAAAAATTTTCTGGGGAATTATTTAAAGTTTGTGTTTGTATTAAAAAATTATTTTTTAATTTTTTACTTTTAAATCTAGGCAGATGTGTGAGAAAAACTTTAATTGCTCCTTACTGTAATTGCGCAACCTCAATTGCTGTCCTTGCTGCTGTTGGTGGTATTTTTGCAAGTTTAATTTTAAATTTTCGGGTTATTATTAACTAACATGGGAACATTGTTTACTGTACGTGTGAATTTGTTATATTTTTTGGTACCATTCGATAGAGAACCCCCGACTTCCTATTGCGAAGTGATGTTTTATTACAAAATGGCCCCGTCGAATTATGGTCTATCAAAATTTATGTAATTGGGATGTTTGAGGGTAAAATTAGTTTCAAGGGAACAGACTCCGATCGGCTCGGAATATATGTTATTCAGCATATTGTGACCTATAGAAGCTATTTTTGCTGGGCCAATTCGAAAGAGCTCGTCAAGATTAGTCGTACTAGCGGGGAAGAAGACCAACTTTCAGGGACCGAAATTGAATTAACTACATATTTTTCCTTCTCTCTGCTTTCTTTATATTGTTTTGCGATGGTGAAAGAACATTTCGGCTTCTAACTACTCGACTCAAATTCATTTTGCAAGAAAGCGGGTAGCATTGCGCGATACGAAGGCAGTAGTCCTCTAAGGAATGGTACCAAAATAAATATCGAATTCACACTTAAAAAAAGATACCGGTAATCCTTGTTTTTACTGGCCCCTGAAAACTATCATTTAAATTATAATAGGTTTTTCACATGCTAACAAGGGAACCTTCCGAAACAAGTAAAAATTTTTAAATAGAAATTATACCATCGCGTAGAGCATAGTCGATAACCTATTGGTATTTTTGGCTCCGATCTCCAAATTGAAAGGTTATAGCTGATCAAAGCTTCAGTCTTTTGGAGCGGTCGAGTCTTCCCTTATTTTTCTTATTACAGAGAGATTTTTCTTTTATTAAGGAGAAATGTGAGACTCCCATCCTCCTTTTTTCCTTTACTCTTCTTTTCCAATCTTGGTTAAAGAAAAAGAAGGAAGAAAATGAAAAGACAACACTGCCTTCTCAACTAATTTGGATTAAAAATGAAAAGAGGAGAAGGCAGTGTTGCCTTTCCTTCTCTTTCCTCTTCTTTTTCTCTTTCTTTAACCAATATGGGAAAAGAAAAGGAAAGGAAAAATGGAGGACGCGAGTCTCATTTTTCTCCTTAATAAGAAGAAAATCTCTCTTTAATAAGGAAAATGAGTGAAGACTCAACCGTTTCAATGGTTTGAAGCTTTGAACCTTTCGAGTCGGAGCCTAAAAAGCCCAAATTTTATCCTCTACACGATTGTATAATTTTTATTTAGCCACCCGGATTCTTAAAGCATTAATAGTTAGTATCTACACTAACCCAAAATAATTAAAAAAATTTTCAATAAGTAGTTCCCCGCGGGTACTTTTAAAACATTTTTGCAAGTAATTTGTTTCTAGTTCAAGTCAAGCATTTGTCATACATAGCAATAGCTTATTTTCTTAATCATTCAGAAAAATTGGTTTTATCAAGTTTTATTTATTTTAGAAGGTACATCGATACTGACGAAACGGTTATGCAAGCCTAATTACCACAAGGGGCGGGAATTAGCTTGAGAATAGCAGTGGTTCTTTGGAGGTGTCGAAAGAGATGTCTAGTAAGGCATAGCATAGTACCACACCCCAAAGGCAAATTTTCAAAATTTCATAAAACCCGAAATTTCTCAAATCTTCTCGGTAAACTTAGCATTAATATATCAAAGGT